>ML677334.1:59171116-59300632 GCA_007922305.1 Dermatemys mawii
GAGAGAGAGAGAGAGAGAGAGAGAGAGAGAGAGAGAGAGAGAGAGAGAAATATAAAAGAATCAGGGGATGAGGATTCTAATACAAATGCAAGGCCCAATTCTGAGTCTTTCTTCAGGAACACCCCACATTAGAACCAATGGGAGCTGCCTGAAGGGTGCAGACGTGGGTCTCCAGCATGCACAGCTTAATGAAGTTGTGGACTACACAGATGGAAGCAGCTAGGAGTTTCAGAATTTCCTTACCTCTGTTGCTGCTGCTGCTTTCAATATCTTTCTCCCTTGTCCAAGCTAATGCCCAGCTGCTAAATCCAGGTGAAATTAGAGAGAGCCCAGGCTCCCCTGAAGTTGCATTGTTTCTGTTTCAGCGTCAGGGAGCAGTAACTCTTAAGGTAAATGTGAATGAGTTCACAGAACAAATAGTTGGATCAGTGAGCAATGCACAAGCAGCCAAGAATCAAGAGCATCTCTAAATGGTGTCTGACCAAAATGTCATTTTTTAAAATCAGAGAAAATGTGATTTGAGAAAGATCACTCCAAAGATACTCTCTGCCAGGGAAGCAGTACATTAGGAAGGCAGGACTTTATCCACACATCAGATCAAATTCTGCTTTCTCTTACACTTGCATAAATCTGCGGCAACTTAATTGACTTAATACTGTGGATTTACATCATTATAATGGACACCATGCAAACAAATTCTCTCATTGTCAAGAGTTTTCACTGAACTTGAGTTCCAGGTACACTCAGTGTACCTCTGTGTGGAAGGAATTTGACATTCAATTGATGTCATCACAGACAAAGCGGTTTGATGTATGTAACTGGCTTTGCTAGACCATCTACATGCTTCTGATAAACACTGCACTAGCTGTTTAGCGCCTATATGTCAAGTTGCTTAATTTCTTTTGGTAATCCTTTTCTACCCAAGCATTTGGTTCCAGGCAGCCCCTGAAACTAAAAGTCTGACAATCACAGAGCCTCATAAAATATATTTCTTTCTCAAGGGAAAGATTCAGTCTACCACTTTCCACATGGAACAAGGTGACCTTGAGTGCCCTGGTCCCAGGCAGCATCTCAGTAGCCTTCATTACTCCATTATGTTTGAATCCCGCCACCAGAGAAGAGCGACAAATCTCTCCCTGTCTCTCTCATTCTCTCTCTCTCTCTCTCTCTCACACACACACACTTTCAGAGAAGCTTTCTTCTTAGAGCTATACAATCTTCTTCAAAAAAAGGACAATAGACTGACTTCTGGAGCTAGTTCAGCAGCTCTTCTCATTTCCTAGAAGTAGAGAACAGTAAAGCTAACAATGGTAAATAGTACAAGAATATATGAAGGACTAAGTCTTCACAGTATGGGGGTCTTAGAGAAGCTACTACAAATGAAACAAGAGTTGAAAGGGAAAGAGATGAAGGGCTAGATTGTCCCTGGCTTTTTTGTGGGTGAGCTGGAACGGAGGAGGAAGGTGCAAGGAACCTTCCCTGTTCACCTTGTTCAAGAACCGGGGAGAGCAGAGAGAGACCGTCTCCAAATTCAGTTCGACTCCAAAGAGGCTGTACCAGGACTACAGAAATTCAAACAATAGACGATGATGAAGGAAGAGAAACCGAAAAAGAAAAACAATACTTTCAGCAGCTCATCAAAGAGAAAAATATATTCATGCTCAGCGCTACCACACTTATCCAGTACACCTTCTATGCACTATTGAACCTCTAGTCAGAAAGGTATCAGATTATCATAGCCTTGTCTCTCACTCATCTTGAAATAGTTCCCTTTTCTAAATGTCTTTTCGAGTAATTGTTTACAAGGCAACACCACAAAGTGCTAAAGCGTATATATAAAGAACACGATCATCCCATAAAGAGACCATTTGCTCTAGAAAAGCCCCCACATTCACAAATCTTTCCCAAGCAAGCATATAAACAAAAATACAGATGAAGGCAACTAGCTAAACAGTGTCTCCCCCTATCTCAGACACATAATGCCAGTTGTGATGAGGTTCCCACCAGACAGTAAGTCTGATTTTTTATATTGAGCTAGGATGTTATCATAACTTCAAAAAAACCCTAAACCCAGGACCCTGCAGCTCAGTGACTGCCTCTCTTCCTATACCGCACCATGATAGCCATGCTCAGTGGGGATGCTAATGCCAACAGAATACAAGTTTGAACCTGAGAGGGCTGGGGGAAAGACATTCAGAGCAGAGGGCCCATGACTGTGGAACCAGCTACCATGTACTGTAGATCGTGCTGAGCATGACCATATGTACCATATGTAGTGCCTGATCCAGCATTCACAGGAGTCCATGGAAGCACTTCCACTGACTACAGTGGGCACAGGGCCCTGAGCACAATTTATTTATCAGCCAGTTCTCAATTAATAATGTCATGAACCACCATTACAATGGATACTGGAAAGCCAGCTACTAAGATATGACCACTTTAAAGATGTAACGGAGACAAGTTATTCCTTTTAGAGACATTATGATAAAGCTCCATATTTTTGTAGTGCAAGCAGAAATGACAATGATGTGCACATTAGAAAGATATAATATAATTAAAGTGAAAATTCATAGGATTCAGTGTTCCCTGTTTATTGCTCTGCCCCTTATTTTTTATGAAAGCAAAAAAAATCATATGTACTTGTCCACCAAGTTTAACAGTCTAAACATATGAGCTAATTATAATGCATTTCACAATATTGGCCAGATGATCTAATCTATGATAAATATAATCAATCATTTCTAACTTCTCTGACCAAGAGTGACAAAACTATATAACTATGATTTCTGATAAATCAAAGAAATATTTTTTTCATATAGTGTCAATCTATTCTTATCATAGTGCAGATGAGAAAAAGCCATAATAAAAAAGAGAAATGGATTACTATATTTCAATAAAAGTTGTGGTGGAGATAAAGATTTGTATACCCAAAGGCTCTTCCGAAAATGAGCTTACAGTCTAACAGAAGACAACAATACAATATTCATCATGATTAATCAGGAATCTAGGTGCTCCAGAATAAAACCTCAATCCTGCAAGGATTTACACGTGGCCTTAACTGCATAATTACCTTACTCACATATTTAACTGTTTGAATTACATCCCTATCACTATTTTATACACTGGAAACCAGGTATTCCCCCATTGTCTTTTAATATAACTTTCCTCAACTCTCATTTCCCACATGGCTCTTAAATGCACTAAGGGGACATTATTAAAATGGATAAGAAATGTACATAAATTTGATGTTTGGTGAACATTAAACCTGATTTTTCTCATAGATAACTAGGAAACGGTCAGGGGGGTTCTGAATGGAATCATATTTTTTCAACAATATTCATAACTGAAAATAATGCCATTGCTCAGGTCTGATTAAAGCTGATCTTTTTATATGTTGGCAAGGGCCAGGGTTACAGTCTCAGCTAGTGTCTAATACCTTCATGCCACTTTTCCTATGTGAGGATTGCACAAGCATGGGGGAATGCACAGATGATTTCTATTCCACCTCAACATGCAGGGCACATTTGGGCACTAGGAGGATGGCCAGGGCATTACTGTGCTCTGGCTATTTTTCGTTAGTGGATGTTCCCTGTGGTAGGATAGCAAGTCACATAGATTAGAGCAATGCCCAAGGAAGACAAGGATGTTGCAGAAAAGTTAAATGAATTCTTTGCATCAGTCTACACTGCAGAGGATATGAGCTAGACTCCCACACCCAAGCCTTTCTTTTTAGGTAACAAATCTGAAGAACTGTACTAATTGAGGTGGCAATAGAGGCAGTTTTAGAGCAAATTAATAAATTAAACAGTAATAAGTCACCAGGACCTGATGGTATTCACACAAGAGTTCTGAAGGGACTTAAATATGATATCGCAGAACTACTAACTACTGTATGTAACCTGTCGCTTAAATCAGCCTCTGTACCAGATAACTGGATGGCAGCTAATGTAACACCAATTCTTTAAAAAGGCTCCAGTAGTGATTCTGGCAATTATGGGCCAATAAGTCTAACTTTAGTACAGGCAAATTGGTTGAAATTATAGTAAATAATAGAACTATCAGACACATAGATGTACACAATATGTTGGGGAAGAGTCAACATGGATTTTATAAAGAGAAATCATTTCTCACCAATCCATTAGAATTCTATGAGGAGGTCAACAAACACGTGGACAAAGGTGATATAGTGTACTTAGACTTTCACATAGCCTTGAGAAGGTCCTCACCAAAGGCTCTTAAGTAAAGTAAAAACCATGGAATAAAGGGGAAGGTTCTCTCATGGACTGATAACTGGTTACAGTTATAGGAAATAAAGGGTAGGAATAAATGGCCAATTTTCACAATGGAGCGAGGTAAATAGCAGGATTCCCCAAACTCCCATACAGAGACCAGTAATGTTTAACACACTCATAAGAGACCTGGAAAAGGGGGTGAACAGTGACATGGCAAAATATGCAGACAATACAAAATAATGCAAGCTAGTTAAGGCCAAAACTAACTCAAAAAGTTACAAAGGAGTCTCACAAAACTGGGTGACTGGACAACAAAATGGCAGATGAAATTCAATGTGGATAAGTGTAAAGTAATGAACACTAGAAAAACATATTCCCAATTTACATACAATATGATGGAGTCTAAACTATCTGCTGCCACTCATGAAAGTGATCTTGGAGTCATTGTGGATAGTTCTCTGAAAACATCCTTTCAATGTGCAGTGGTAATCAAAAAGTTAATAGAATGTTAGAAACCTTTAGGAAAGGGATAAATAATCAGATAGAAAATATAATGCCACTTACACCTTGAATACTACATACAGTTCTAGTTACTCCATCTCAAAAAAGTTATATTAGAACTGGAAAAGGTACGGAGAAGGGCATCACAAATAATTAAGGGTATACAATGGCTTCCATATGAGGACAGATTAAAAAGACTGGGATTGTTCATCTACTAAGGGGGGATATAATAAAGATCTAGGAACTCATGAGAGATGACAAGAAAGTGAATAAGGAAGTGTTATTTATACCTTCACATACTATAAGAACCAGAGGGCACCCATTAACATTGAGTGGGAATAGATTTAAATCTACCATAAGGAAGTATTTCTTCACATAATGCACAGTCAACCTGTGGAACTTGTTGCCAGGGGATGTTGTGAAGGCCAAAACTATAACTGGGTTCAAAAAAGAATTAGATAAGTTCCTGTAAGTTGGGTCTATCAATGGCTACTAGCCAAGATGCTCAGGGATGCAATCACATGCTCTGGATGTCCCTAAACCTCTGACTGCTAGAAGCTGGGATTGGATCACAGGGATGAATCACTCAATAATTGCCCTGTTCTGTTTGTTCCCTCTGAAGTATCTGGCACTGGCCACTGTTGGAAGACAGGATACTGGGCTGGATGGACCATTGGTTTGACCCAATATGGCCATTCTAACACAGTAGAAAGAGAGCCTGAGACATGACGCCTGGTATAAGGGACCTGGCGTAAGGCCTAAGGCCTGAACTAAAGTCAGGTCCTGCTGAGATAAAGCGAAGTTAGCAAGAGTCAAGCTATGAACAAAAGTCAGGCCCTGTTACAAAATAGATGCCTGCTTGCATGTACACTATCCAACACATGAACTTGGCAAGAACAAGGTTGGCATTGCAAAAACACAAGCACTTCTAACTACTAAGTATTCATAGAATTATAGAATATTATGGTTGGAAGAGATCTCAGAAGGTCATCTAGTCCAATCCCCTCCTCAAAGCAGGATCAATTCCCAATTAAATCATTCCAGACAGGGCTTTGTCAAGCCGGGCCTTAAAAACCTCTAAGATGGAAATTCCACCACCTCCCTAGATACCCCATTCCAGTGCTTCACCACCCTCCTAGTGAAATAGTGTTTCCTAATATCCAACCTAAACCTTCCTCATTGCAACTTGAGACCCTTGCTTCTTGTTCTGTCATCTGCCATCACTGAGAACAGCCTAGCTCCATTCTCTTTGGAATCCCCCTTCACTTAGTTGAAGGCTGCTATCAAATTCCCCCTCACTCTTCTCTTCTGCAGACTAAATAACTCTAGTTCCTTCAGCCTCTCCTTGTAAGTCGTGTGCTCCAGCCCCCTAATAATTTTCATTGCCCTCCGCTGGACTCTCTCCAATTTGTCCACATCCCTTCTGTAGTTGGGGGACCAAAACTGGACACACTAGTCCAGGCGTAGCCTCACAAGTGCTGAATAGAAGGTAATAATCACTTCCCTCAGTCTGCTGGCAATGCTCCTACTAATATAGCCCAATATACTGTTGGCCTTTTTGGCAACAAGGGTGCACTGCTGACTCATATCCAGCTTCTCATCCACTGTAATCCCCAGATCCTTTTTCTGCCTAGCCAGTAGGTCCCCGGCCTGTAGTAGTGCATAGGATTCTTCCTAAACACCTTCCAGAAGGGTAGTACCAGAGCACCAATACAAGGTTATGGTGTAAACACACTCCCTGAAGATGATATAGAAACATACTGGCCCCTCCTAAAGATAAGGTCAGTATGACAGGGTGATGGATAGAGATGTTTTGATTGAACCAACATATAAAGCGTGGTAACTAACCATCTCAAAGAGGCAATACATAACTTATTTGTATCAGTGTATAAAATAGGAGTCTCAGGAGGTGTCTTTTTCTGGCTGAGGGGGAATGATCTAGTCCATTGTAAGAGACATACACGTGTTCATGGTCCTTTAGAGTCTATGGGATACCTTGACAACAAACCTGGCCAAGTGCCTTCGCTACCGAACCAAGTCTGTTGTCTTCTTGGGCAGTTCAATTGAGGTCTACTCCGTCAGCTATCTGCTCAGAGCCACATAGTATACAGAGAACACACACATAGCCAACAACTGACAGCACTAATGCCGCACACTATACCAGGGACAGAGGAGAACGGGCCGCAGAATCAAAGAACTGCTGCTATCTCCTTCATGACAGCCTCTCTCAGCTATGGCCAATGGATTTAGCCATTGTTCAGCTGGAAATCTGACCCTATGTATTCATCAACTTTAAACTGCTCAGCAATATGTGGAACCTTCTTTTGGAGCAGAGTCCTGGGAGGTGATGAGCATCTTCCAATCTCATTGGGAGTTGAGTTTTCAGTACCTTTTTGATCAGTGCAAAACATATTGACCTTCTTTGGCATAAGAGATGTTATTTAAAGGTAAAATACTATTAATTACTTGTATGTGTGACCGTGTGAGTAAGTGAATATGTGTGTAAGAGAGCGAGTGTTAACAACAGGTGTCAGGTTTTACATCAGTACAGTTGAACTATAGTACTTTGTTATTGCTTCTAAACATGTTTTTTAAATACTTTATTTTTCAATATAATTAAGAATAGAATTCATTCAAAAACATACTCTTTGACTCTATCAGCACATCACACTATGGGAAAACTCTGACACAACTTACTCTACACCCAGGGACTACGTTCCTTTTGAAATCTGCACTACACATGTAATAAAAATTAACAGTTTTTATAACATTAATGTTTTTCCATTCCAGGCCACAACAAGGAGGAAAATTTACGTTGGGAAATGAGGTAGGATGGTAGTGAATGATATGAACGATTATATGGCTGTGGTCAACTGACTGGATTGGTTAACATTGTTACAGTATAGAACTGAAGTAAATAAAGTGTAGTACTGGTTTGGGTGTTAGCAGGAATTCACTGACACACATGTACAATGTTAACCGTTTTTAGCAACTTTTTTTTTGTTTGAGAATATTCTATGGTTTTATAGTTCTTATTGCACTTGGGGACATAAAGACAGGCCATATTCTTGCCATAACTGTAAATTAGTTCTACCTTAAAGACCTTCTTTCCTTCCTCCCTCTCCAAGCTTATTGTGTATTTGCAAAAGTACTGGCAGTAGCAGCAGTGTACCTCAGGCAAAAGAGCCTATGTGTCTATCAATACCTGGGTGACTGTCTTGTAAAGGGATCATTGCAACAATATGCCCTGGAGGAAGTGAAGACACTGCTTACATTTAGCCAGTTTAGGATTTACTGTGCTTTGGTAGAAGTCTTGAGTAATGTCAGCACTAGAATATATATAACACTAAGACACAGAGTTAGTCAGAAGATTTTTGATAAAATAAAATTAATTGAAGAGGAAACACTTTGCAGAGACATCAATTTCTACTAAATTTTCATCCAGAAGATTTTTTGAGTTCAGGGCTCACTGGTTAAAATAAAAAAAGTCAGAAACACTCATGCTCTACCTGTGATTAGGGAACTGGCCTGGGATGTGGGAAACCCAGGTTCAAATCTCTGATCCTCTTAATCCACATCTCTCTGCATCAGAAAGAATAGGATTTGAACCTGGATTCCCCTATTAGCATCCTAACTACCAGGATATAAAGTGGTGGGAGGATGTGTCCGTCAAAAGGTTTTGGTTCCATTCCAATGCAGAACAACAAATTTCAAAACTTCAAAAGTTATAATGAAGTAGAATTGTTGTCCTCTATGGCCCACCTCTGAACACATCTAGAAAAAGTTTTTTTCCACACCACTCCCATTACAAGAAAATGTAGAGGAGTTCAAAGTATACCTATATTGCCAGATACAGAGCCTTTTACTGAAGGCTAGTGATCAGCCTTAATAGCATTTTGATCCAGTATTACAACAGCAATAATTGAAATTTGGAAGGTGCTAATCCAATCTTTAAAGTAGAACTAATTTACAGTTATGGCAAGATAAAAAGTGTCAGATAAACAGCAGGACTTGTCACCAATAGGAGCAGAGCAAATGAATAGAAAATTTATATTAAATAGACCATCTCTTCATCTTCCTTAGAATGCACATTCATGACAAATGCCTTCCTAGCAGGCTAGCTAACGTGTAGGATCTGTCTTTATCCACAACCTAACCACCTTGCTTTTCTCATGCCCATAAATAAAGACTACAGAGAAAAGACCTCAGGGAATTCCAGCTTCATAGAGCAAACTTGTCAGTTTTAATTCAAGTTGGGTGGCTGCATAATACATAAACAATCCGGAAGGAACCAAATCCAGTTATTTTCAAATGTTGGCGATTTCCACGTAATAATCCACAGGGGCACAGGCATTGTACATTTAAACTGATTCATTCTATGGACATACAGTACAGGCAATAGGATGGTCTTCTAAAAGTATTTCAGATGGATAGCTCAGTTTATAAAAACACCTTATATCATTTGTTCTTGAAAGGGAGCCACACTCATTTTTGTCAGTGCATAAACACTGCATATGTATATAGTGTATACATAAACTAGTGCATGCAAGTCTGTAGACAGTATCTAAGTAACAATGAAACACATATTGCACAAATTTCATTAAATGCTCAACTGGCCATAACTTTTGGGGTGTGTCTTGTAAGTCTTTTCCTTTTCTAAGCTATACATTTTATATCTGGAGAATGTGGAAGCATCTTACCTTGCTTCCATTTTCTCTTGCTTCTCTTTCCATCTTGAGATCAGAAATTAGGAGGTTCTTGTATTTGTTCTTTCCATTACTGTTGTGATCATCTAGTCTGTATTCTGAAGTCAGCTGAGCAGAGAGGGGACTGTCACTCAGGTTCAGAGGCTGTTCATCCTGCTCCAGGTCTGTTTTGCCATTACTGTTGGTTTCTGCCATCTCCCTGCAGTGTATTCCACCTGAAGCATTGGAACTGTGCCCCACGATCTCATTGCCATTAAAACTCTCTGGAGCTGAATCATCTATTAAAAAATACATATTTTCAGTAACATGCCACCATTGTTATCTCTGTACCAGATCAAACAGAAGATATGGCTTCACGGTGTTTTGCTTAGCAAAATTAAAACTGTTTGAATGATGTCTCTAGCATCCAATGCATTTGTGCAATAAAACAAAACAGTCTTCAACTAAAATTAAGCTTGGGAAATAAATCTATGGAATGATAGTCAAAGTTAAGGGAAAAGACCTGGGCTGACACACCAGTACAATTGTGCACATAAAAACTAGCGTCACACTGGCTTTTTAGGAGCAAATTCTGCCCTTGTCCAGCTAGGCACACATCCATCCATTTAGGCTCTTATAACAAAGTCCATCACTGTAGCATCACATTTTTTTAAGTCAATGTAGTTGCAGATGAAGAAGGGGCAGAATCTGGCTCTCAGTTTTCAAAGGGGTGGAAAATATTTTACTACGGACTAAATGTTTAAAGAGCAGCATAAGTGGCCATTTAAAAAATATTCTGTCATAAGTAGTGTAACATAAAGATTTCTTAGTTCTCTGGCTTTGTGCATGCATTGCTGGCATTGGTCATTATGCTGGGTAAGTTGATTCCCGGTACAGAGACCATGTCTCAGTTGTTCTCAAACTATTTGTTAATCATAACTGAAATAATAAAAATTACAATAAAAGACTAAGAGAAAGTTAGATTTTCATCTGAAATTTTTGTATGTTGTTGTTATAAGTAACTTCTAAGACTGTTATAACTGAAAATAAAAATATATTTTTCTCTAACCTTTCAGAGCCAGATTCTGTCACCTGTGCTTTCAATGTTTTATTCCACAAACAATCCCACTGGAATCAACAGGGTTCCTTGAACAGCAATAAACCACTCAATGTAGGAAAGGGTGTCAGAACCTGACCTCAGTTTGCTTAGTGGATGCATTCAACAGCATTTTTGTATAATCACTTTCTCTGGTTTGCTAATGGTGCACATGCTTCCCCAGGCTCCACAAGATTCTTTATCAATAACTAGGGCCCTACCAAATTCACGGCCATGAAAAATGCATCACAGACCATTAAATCTGGTCTTCCCCCATGAAATCTGAAAGCAGCAGCCAGCACGTCCCTGTGGCCCCTTTACCTGCAGGCGCTGCTTCCCAGAGCTCCCATTGACCGGGACCAGAGAACCATACCACTGGGAGCTCTTAGAGAACAATGTTTACAACTTTTCTCAAATGATCGTATGCTCAAAAATAAAACAAAAATACAGAATTGTAATTTTACTTATGGAAAGTCCGATAATTGGGATAATTGGCAACAGAGGACAGAAAAACGTATTAAATGTAAACAGCTCTTTATTACTTAACTACTGAAGAATCCCTGAGAATTAACCATTGTAGGTAAGCACTGACATTAAAACAATGATACAAGTATTATCAACATAACTTTAGTGGCACCTACAAATGACTCAATTACTGAGTAGTAAACTCTTGCCTCTCGTATAAAGTCAAAAGCCTATAGTAAATAATACAGTTACACATTTTTTATCTTTCTCCTTAGGAATAAAAATCCATGTCTGGGGGAGAATGATCAGAAGTACGGCTCGGCTATAAACACACTTTTGCCATGTAAATATAAATATGAATTATCATAAAAGAACCAAGGAAAAAAAGCATTTTAGCACTGATAGCTTCTTACAGATGTTACCAAGGTAACTAAATTACACAGTTTAGCATATTTCATTCCTGGGCAGCCAAGCTATTTTTGCAGAGAATACACTAACATTAAAACAACAGCTGTTCTGTGATTGAGACCAAGGCCCTTACCCATGTGAATAGAATTTATTCTCACAAATAGTCCCACTGACTTTAAGGGAAGGTCAGTGAGTCTGACCCAAGAGGTGAAGCATACCATCCCCACCCCACGTGCCTGGCCAGCTCTGCTGCCATGGTCCTGGCAACTTCCTAACCCCCTTCTGTCTGCTTTGCTGAGTTTTGTGCCCTAGGGGTACAGTCCCTGCACTCAGCTGTTTTAGGGATGGTGATTATACCTGGCGTTTGTATAAAGGTGAAAGAGGGGCAACTTCTTGCACCTTCCCAGCATTTTGTGCCTCATTGGAGTATCCCAGGCACAATCTGGCCCTCAGATTATAAACTCTTTTTATCTAAGGATTTATCTTCCTTCATCTACGAAGCATCTAGCACACTGTTGCTTTCATATAAATAGCAAACAAGGTATTTTTGCCATGCTATTAGCATATTTTTCTAACATCTATCATAACCCCTCAGTTGCAATAAACTGTTGAAGCTGAAAATCTGTTTCTTTACCAAATATTTTTTCCCTCCATCATTCAGCTACAGGCACTGGTTTGTACTTGGAGAGTGCTGGCAGTTTCAGGAATATAGGGATATGTGCTGGGTCCTAAGAATCGCAGGTGTGGGTATGATATATCTTGCATGAATGGACAATTAGGTTTCAAACACTCTGTCAATGTAACCTGTGCATATTCCTACTGGACATCTTAAATTAATTTATTTTTTGAAAATAGCCCCCCTCCCTTGAAGCATTTCTTGGGAGAGGAAGCGGGGGTGGTGGTGGTGGTGGAGTTCATCATCTAGGGCATTAGCAACAGAGAGAATGTGGGTTGTTGTAGCAACAGAGAGCGCGAGCGTGAGCACAGCCGCTCATAGACTATGTTGAGAGCAGCGTGTGGAATCTGATGATGTCAGGATGGCAGTTGGATTTTTGCTTTGTGCAGTGATTGGTTACAACATCTTTGAGGATCTCTTGGTGCACATGTGCCCCCAGGCGTGTGAGACTGGAATCTTTAGCCAGTAGCCATTGCTCTCTCCACCATCACGGTGTAAGGGGTGGAATGGACCCAAAAGCCACTGCATTCCTTCCTACTGTGAGATGGAACAACCTCCGTATCCCTCTCTTATTTCTTGTGTCATTGTTACTTAGTTGTTAACTTTGTTAGTTGTAGTTGTTATCATTGCCTTCTTTCTACTAGTTAGCCCATTGACAAAAACAACACACGCACACCTACCCCGCCCCCACCAGGAGTGTGACCAGTTTAATTGCTGAGTGGTCCATTGCCAAACCTTGAAGTCCACCGGTAACCTGCCTGTCAAGTGACATGGCTATGCTGCTGAATGAGGGCCCCATCAAAAGACTGTTTGCTTATTTGTTTTGTTTAGAAGGACACACCCCCAGGAAGTACACCGTTTTCAAGTCCTTTCCCCAGTGTCTTTGCCCAGAGGTATGTTTCAAGTGGTTTTTATTGGAGAAGACTATGATGGGAGCATGTGACTCAAACTCTTCCTGTTTTTGAGCATACTATTCGCTCTTTGAAAACACAGTCAGCCAGTGCCCCAGCTAGCCGAGAGGTTACCCAGGTTCCCTGGAATCAAAGAGACCACAGAAAAAGGCCTCTAAAACTGTGGTGCAGATTCCCTTGGATCAGTCAGCAACCCCTGCTGTCCATGTGAGGAAAGAGCACCATTCAAAGTCTGGAGCTCGTCACTGATCTCTCTTCCAGGTATTGTCAAAGACCTCTCAAAGCTTTGGATGCCAACATGATTACTGCAGCTAAGTCTGCACCACATGCCACTTCTGCCTCAATAAGGGTTTTGGCTCAATCATCAGTGGCTAGTTTACACCTGCGATTCCATCTGTTCTACTATCTTTTACCTCATCCAAGGGTCTTTCCTGAGCCTGAGTTTCCTTTATTGGAGATTTTGCCCCTTTCTGCCATTTCTAAATTCAGAAGAGTATTAGCACTTAGGATACCAACTATGATGATCTCATCACATCAGTATTCACCAGTACTGACTTCTCCCCATTGAGTACTTTTGACTCATCCTAACTTCCTACCACTCCATGGGGAAAAGCACCTCCTAGAAAGGAGTTTTACTATTCATCATTGTGTGTGTCTAACAGAATTCTTTCTCCAGGAACTGCTAATTTATCACCTAAGCCAACTAAGGAGGAGGTTCAAGAGAAAGGAGTGATATCCCCTTCTGCCTCTCATGAGACACAAGTCAATCAGATCTCAACCCCATGGATACCTCTTCCTTGGCACCACATATCTTAATATGGGATGTAATTCTGGCCATATTGGCCAGCTTGGATACCTCATTCTCAACATGATAGGGTGTGGGTCATTCTAGAAGTAAATCTTTTGCATAACTGGAACCTCACACAAAACAGTTCAGGTACCATAACCTGAGGTTGCTTGCACAAAGGATCATGAAATGCAGAGTGAGGATACACGTAATTTTGAACAAGAAGACCCAGTGACACATATGTTTTTTTCTTCATCATCAGATGAAGCTGTTGTTCAATCAATTCCATCTGTGATGGGCAACTTCAAAATTTTCCAAGACCTCCTAAAGTGGATGGTCAATACCATGGAGGTTCCATTAGAGGTGGTACAAGAAAATCATATAATGCCGATTAATGAGGATATTCTAGATTCCATCAAGGATCTTGACAGATGCCAGCTTCAATCAATTCAATATCTAAATTGATGGACTGCGGATATGAAGCACCCTTCCAGGCATTTTGACTATTTTATACTCCTCCATCTCCTTCTCCATTTCTTAGTTGTATAGGCAGCAAATGAAAAGTCCAGACAACCTCATCCACTAAATGGACTCCGAAGTACAAAGATCCAAAAGGATTGCAGAATATATTTTTCTCCCAAAGAGATCCAGATACTCTGCAGGTCAGGATTGCCCATTAGCAGGTTTTGCAGACAATGGACTATCTCTGAGAGAGATTTTAATGTTTTTTAGAATCCAAAGAGGAACTTAAGTCTCAAAGACAGCACTAAAAGTGTCACTTCATGCTGCAGATACATTTTGCAAGGTCAATCACTTTGTGGATTATAATAAGAAGAGCATCTGGTACCAAAAGAGGTTCATATCAACAAAAGACCTATTTTTTGAAGGATATGACATATTTAGTTCAAAAACAGATGAAGAATTACATATTAAAGAATTCAAGAGAGACCCTCTGATCTCTAGCCCTTATATCCTAGCATAGAATAGAAAACAAATTCAAACGGCAGATCACCTCAAGATAGAAATTAACCTCTTCCTACTTCTATCATCAGAGATTGCCTAGAATCCTTTAGGACTAGACCCTGATATAAAAGGAAAGGTTCTGCTTCCTCATTGGTGACATCCCATCCTCGACCTAATCAAGGGCAGCAAGTCTGACTTTGTGGTCAAGAGTTTTACCTAATCTGTAAGAATCTTTACTACCCCACCTCCCTTCCAGCACTTGTTACCTCTGCCTTTTTTTTTTCCTCAAGAAGTCATGGACTGAAATTACAATTGACCAGTGGGACCAGGAAGTCATTTGAGAAGGCTGAGTCATCCAATTTCAATCACTGCCTCCCTCCCATTCCCATTCCACCCTTCTTCAGGAACTATTTTTATAAGAGCGTTCAACAAGTGGACTCTGCTTCAGCTAAGTACGATAAAGTGAGAGCCTCCCACCTTTTGGGGCAAAGGATTCTATTTGCCATATTTCCTGATTCCAAAGAAAAGAGAGGTTGGCATCCTATGCTGGACCCCAGGCAACAAATGTATCAGTGGCATCGAGTTTTGAATGGTTACCCACACTTCTAAATCCCATCCTTAGATCCAAAAGATTGGTTTATAATTCTCTGTTTTCAGGACACTTAATTCCATGTGTTCATCCATCTCACAGAAAGCACCTATTATTCATAGTAGAAGTGGAGCATGGCCAATTCAGAGTACTGCATTTTGGTCACTCCTCCAGCTCAAGTGTATTTACAAAATAGCTCTCTGTGTTGGCTGCTCATCTAAGGAGATATGGTCTCTACATTTACCCTTACTTCCATTATTGTTTAATTCAAAGGAAATCTTCTCACTAGGTCACTGAGACTATGTATGTGAATCTTCCATTCTTTTCCTTGCTCACTTTTTTTCTGCTGTCTTTAAATTCATAATAGTATTAGCACCAAAGATACCAACTATGAGTGGTACATTCAGAATTACATTGATCTTATAGCTCTACATATATAACAGAAGCAGAAATCAATCTAGCGGACTACCTCAATGCATAAATGGACTTTACAGGATGTAGTTCTTACTCAAGTGTTTCAGGAGTGGAGAGTTTCCCGCAAAGATCTCTGCCACCAACCAGAACACAAAATATCATATTTTGCTCTTGAAAAGGCATGAGTCCAGGCATCAGCTCAGATGCTCTCTCCTGATTCACTGGCGCAACCACTGAAGGCATTTCTCCCTACCATTTCTAATAATTCCCATAGCCCTTCAGAAGGTAAGACAAGGCCCAACTGGTTCTTACAGCACCAGTTTGGCTGTGTGAGATAATTTTCAGAATGATTGCATATCCCCCAGTATGAGGAGGCAGTAGTCATCCATGAAAAGGAGCATTCCAATCAATGGACTGAGGACCTTCCAGTCTTTTGAAAGTTACCAGAGACTTTACAAACCAGCATCACCGTAATGTCACTGATACAAACCTGATCCAAGATTTTGCAATGATTGGATGTATATGATTTTTGACCATTTTTACTCTCTTCTCTTTCTTTTTTCTTATAAACCAAACTTTGTATATTAGATACTAAAGGATTGGGAAATGCGGGATTATTGGGTAAAATCTGAGTTATATACTGACCTGGCTATGTGGCTGATCTCTTGGGATTAGAAGTACCCTTTGTTTGATCAAAGTGGTTTTAAATAACCACTCATCATGAAGTCTAGTGTCTGTGGGTAGCTGGGGTGGTGGTGGTGAAATGAGTCCTGGATTGCCTAAGGAGACGGGATATCTGCCTTCTTGTTGACCAGTGTGGTGAAACAGAAGTTTACTTTTATTGCTGGCTTGGTATATTTTATGGAAGAATAACCACCAGTCTGGGGTGTGAATGCCTTATTTCTTAGCAGGTTGTCCTGAATTTGGCATCCTCAGCTGTGACCCACTGAGGCACGGTAACATATTATAATGATTGTGGCTCCTGGAGATGCTCTGTCCATGTGGATCCCACGATTCACTCTCCTTCCCCATTGTCAGGCAGTCCTATTACCTGAGATTCTGTGCGGTGAAAAAAAAGAGTGACATTTGGGGTCACTCCACCTTTATTTCCCAGGAGGATGAAGACAAGGGAGAGAACCTGGTGCAAGGCTCAAGTGCAGCCCCAACTGCCACTGTTGGTTAACACAAAACCCATACACACTGTTATATTACTTTAGATGGAATAAATGGGCCAAAGGTGTTAACATAACCCAGCAACTAGCCAACATTAAGCAGTGTTAAACAAGATCCAGGATTTGGTACACAGAGACCTTAGCCTGCTTAGTACCATGGCAAACACATCATTAGAAATCCTTTTAAGCTTTTATTAAAGATAAGAAAGGAAAAACAGTTACAGCACTGGAAATGTAAAGTATTAAATAAGGCTTTTATTTTAACGATTCCCCTTGTTTCCTTTCCTTTTAGTTGGAAAGAGATTTAGAAAGAACCCCCCTACACACACTCCCGGATTTGAAAGTCTCTTAGATGGTATCAAAGAAAGAAACTGTCCTTTCGGGGAAAAGAGAAGGCGTTAGTTGAGATGAGCTGGAGCTGTTGTTGCTGTTAACGTCTGATTCCATTTTATTCCAGGTGGTGTTTGGGATTCAGCTAAAAATGGCAGAGGGGACAATGTCATTTGCATCCCTCTCTCTGGACTGGGTGTGATCAAGACATCCCAAGATTAGAACCAGAGGCTGGGGTCTCAAGAGATGGTGGAGGTGACAGCCATGACAGTGAAACTCACTCCAGAAGCCTCCATCTGCTCTTTGCTGTTTTACCCCCAATGTCTCTTTTAAGGACCCGGAGAGGAAGTGATGAGTGGAATAGCCCAGTCCATCATTATTTTGTTCACCAATTAGGCCTAATATTTGACAAACTAAAATTGATTTATTAATTTCTGATTCACATTTTCTGTTTTACCAAGCATTTTAACACAGTCCTTAAATCATATTAGTATTTTCATTTGGACTAATTCAGTTTGTCTCTTTTTTGTACCTTTTCCCATCAACATTTGTTTTAATAGGTTATTGTAACATCTTATGAACTTTCACATACTTTTTACAGTTAAAATCATAATTAAAATAAATGTAGAGGCCCATTTATTACAGCAGCACCAAGAATGGGATCCACAAGGACAGAAAAAAAAAACGTATTTGTTGTAATACAAGTAACCATTCTTTCTGAAAGTAGGATGCTGGGCCTAAGCTGAATGGGAAGAGTAAGATTTGAGAGACTGAAGCTGCTGTCTGTGAAAATGCAGGGTTGTCTACCATAAAACCTACTCTCTCAGACTGTGGACAAAAATCCTGTATTACAAAGGGTGCTTTAAGCCTCTAAGGCCAGATTCCACCACCCTCACACTTGCCACATGGTACCTAACACCATGAGTAGTCTGACCGATTACAATAGGACCGCTTGCCATGTACAGTACTCTATGTGAGTAAATGTGGCACAGTCTAGCTCTGAGTTATTTTATGTTTTTTACCAATTGCCTGTATTTTGCAAATATATTTAACATTCTTTACCTTCTATTGCCAGTTATGCACTTTCTGTTTAAACATTTTTAATGAAAGCCACATGCTAAGTAAATAAATATTTTAAACTTTAAATTGCTAGTTAAATTCTTTTTAGAAATACTGTAACTTTCTGGATTCCATAAATCAAAGGGGCACTATCCAACCCTGATAAACCTGGTGATTAAAAAGACTACAGTACTGCTAGCAACTGAATATACAGCTTTGGAATAGGAGTATGGTGACAGAGACAAAATACTGCAACGTGTAGAGTAAGGAAATCCATGGCAATATATATGGACTTTGCTAAGAGATACAATAAAAAGACTAGGTCTAATTTCACTTCTACCAACTTAGACAGTGACCATTTAATATTAATTTTTCAAAATCATGTCTTCAGGTAGGTTTCATTTTGATCACAAAATATGTGTTCTGCACAAGTTTAGGGCACAGCTTTAAGGGTACATCTACATGGCATGCTTTACTGGCATGTAGAGTACATACCTGCATAGCCCCTTAGCATGGGCATAAAGAGCAGTGTAGCCAGTGAGGCCTGGTTTAGGCACGTAGAGAAAAGCCACGCCTGACGGGTGTGGGTGTTTGTGAGTACATGCTGTACATGCTCCCTACTTGCCCAGGCCTACTCACCCACCTACCTACTATTTTTAATAGTGTAGTGTCCCACGGCCTTCCCACCTCTGGAGCCCCAGGAAAAGACCCTGGCAGTAGGGAAAGGCTCTGGCAGGGAGAAGGCAGTGAGGAAAGGTTTGGTACCTGGGCAGCTCCCCACTGCAGAACCTTTCTGTGTGGCAGGGACAGACTCCAGTGTGGGGAGAGAGGGACAGCTCTGCCAGCTCTCCGCTGCTAGGGCATTTCTGCTCCATGGTACAAATTCTTGTTATTATGCTGCTGGAGCTCTTTCCCCGCCACAGGCATAGCATCCGGCAGCAGGGAAAAGCTCTGCCAGCTCCCGTTGCGGAAGCCTTTCCCTGCAGCAGGGCCTTTCCCTGCTGCCTCCCCCTTGCCAAGATTTTCCTCATCACAATGAAAGGCTCTGGCAGCAAGGAGCCACTGAAGCCCTTCCCCACTGCCTCCCCTCCTCTAGAGCCTTCCATTGACACACATACCCACACACTGCATTGTGGACTCAGCCTGCTTTACACTGTGCGGTGTAGCTACCTGTACCTACACGCCGTCACCACTAGTGTGTAATGCAGATATAACCTAAGATAACCAGGAACAACTATAACTCAATCAACAATTTATTTTGTTCACATTAAGAGAAAGATAAATAGGTATAATGAGTCCACTTTAGCTACAGCCACTAATAATAGCAAGTCCTCTCCTTTTCAATACATATAACTACTCTTACTTCCCTGGCACATTATCCCATCTGTGAACTAAACTAAGCAGCTTCTGCATTAAAAGCCTAATCCTGCATCATTCAAATCAATGATTTGCCATTGGCTTCAGTAACACAGGATTCAGCCCTCAGTTATTTCACTGATGAAGTCCTGCTCATTCACAATACATAAAAAGCAAGAAAGAGCAAAACAGTATTTAAGGCTTATCCAACTCCTCTGAAGTCAGTGGAAAGACTCCCACCATTTTCAATCGGACTAGGATGTGGTCTTATACAGTTGGTTAATATACACACACATATTATCCAATGGAATCAACATCAAATTGACATCTCTTCTTTCAGAAAAACAAATTAAACAAAATTGTCATTTTTCAGAAACTAACAGTAGATTTGAGAACATTTATCCTTAAAAACCGCAGCTCTCTTGTTGGTAGAAGAGCAAAACAGGCAGATCATTTTATTCGGTTACAGTGTATTTAATGGCATTCTACAGCACCAACAGCCAGCAGACAAAGTAAGAGCTATGTCAGCCAGAGTGCAAGCAGTGTCACAGGAAAAGGACAAATTTATAAAGTCTCTGCGTAATTGTGCACCTACTTTGTATGAACAATTACCATAATTGCACATGTAAATTGGGTGACAGAATAATGGGAAAAGAAGGTGATTCAGTTAGAGGTAAAGTTGAGTTTCATATGCATAGAACTGTCAGTCAAGGTTGCAGATGTAAATGAGATATGCACCAAAGAGGGAAGACATTTGAAGAAGAGAAGACTGAGATGGAAGCACTTCAAAAAGGGACAGGTAGAAGGTATAAAGTCTTAATATGAAAGATAGGATTCAAACCAGGGGAAAGAGTGATAGAGACATTGGCTTTTTACTGAAGAAGCTCAATTGGAAAAAAGTCATCAACAGTACTGAAAGACCTAGTTCCAACACGTTAAAAAGCCGGAGCTCAAAGTTAGCCCCTCCCTCCATATCCATAGTTAGGTACCTAAATAAGTGACAAGGTTTTCCAGAGTACTCAGTATTCCACAGCTCCATTGACCACCTTTTCCTCTTTCTTGCCCAGGCTTGTAGAAGCATATAAGCTGCTAGCAAGGCTCAATTCTGGAGAATAACAGCTGCCACTCTCAGCAGCAGCAAGGAACTGGAATGTTGCCAACTCAAAATAGAATGGAAATAAAAGAGGTTTGTGTTTCATTCCTAATTCTAAACCTAGGAT
Source organism: Dermatemys mawii (assembly GCA_007922305.1). Taxonomy (NCBI): domain Eukaryota; kingdom Metazoa; phylum Chordata; order Testudines; family Dermatemydidae; genus Dermatemys; species Dermatemys mawii. Next base: position 59,191,981 of record ML677334.1, read on the forward strand.
GTTTGAGTAGAGTCAAGGTTTTGCTAAATACATTTGCCCATCCTCCCTTTTGCCCCAGTTGTACAAATTGGTATATATTTATACTGTCATACTCTACTTCAGAGCCAAAACAAACAAAGATCAGCCAGAAGACATAGAGGGAGATAAAAGATCAAGTCTATAGCTCTTGAGTCAGAGAAGGAAATACGGTCTAAGGCATCTGCTCTGAACACTAGTATTTTTAACAGGGTACTTTTAAAGTAACTGTCAGGCCTAAAATTAGAACTACCAGCTTTATTATGGTTTGTGGGGGCCCACAAATAATTTTTTCTGTAATTCCATTCTTTGAGGCTTGCCTTGAGATTAAGCAAGACAAATAACTGCCTGGAGATCTTGCATATCCTCATCAACCCACAGCCTGCTGTTCCCTTGGCAGGATTGGAAGGAGGGAAAGGTTATGGCATGATACTTTTCCCCCAGTCCCGTCTCCAGCAGCAAGACAGGAGAGGATGGCCTTAAGAACAAAGATATCAAGTGATTGCTTTGGGTCCCACATATCCTAAACAACTTTCATCGCAAGTTGTTGCATGAGGCCTCAAACTTTACAAGGCCCAGGTTCTACCTGTTTTTTCCATTCCTAAAGGCAGGAAAGGAACTGAAATAGATTTCTCTTAACAGAAAGCAGAATTCTTATATATTACAGTACCATGTGCTAACTAAAAGGGACCAGATGAGCAAAAATGAAAGAGTCTCACATACTCTGAGCACAAAGAAATCCAAAACTGTAGCTATGTTGGTGGCAGATGGCTAATTTTTCTGTCCAATCTTAATGCCCTAGTTTGGGAGAATGGGTATTTTTCCAAAGTTCTGTGGAGTAGTGGGACCATATTTTAAGACTTTTTTTAAGCACTGATCCTGGCAAAAGCCTTGACACATTTACTTAAATGCTTATGAGCGGTTCCAGTCACCTCAGTGTTACTATTTTATCATAAAACAAAGCATGGGTGTAAGACTTTGTTGTATCAGGGCCACATTTGCTGCACCTCCATCTTGACAATATCTTCTTAAATAATTCATGGCATATTTTTTATTATAATACTGTTATTTGTTTTTGAAAGTACACTGAATACAAAGGGGTCACTCCTGGAAAATCTAAACAGTTTTATTCATGTGAGTTCCCTCTGACTTTAAATGGGACTAGTAATTACAACTGTGCCCAGGGCAGAAGTTCTGTTTTGTGAAGGATTTTGAGATTTGGCCTTGTTCCAAATATTAACAAAAACTGAAAATTTTAAAGTTCTCTCTGAGGGAAAATGCTGGGAGAGGGGATAATTGTTTTAAGCCAATCAAAACATTTCTTTTAATTTTGTATTTTAGTTTGTATTATATATCAAAATATTGATATTCTAAAAATTCAAAAGTAAGTCATTTCAAAATGAAAAACTGAGTAATTTTGTTCCAATTGTGTTGAAATGCAACATTATCAGAACTTTTTCCCCAGTTTTCTTCTCAAATGAAATTCTAGTTAAATAAGCCTGATTACCCAAGCATTTTGATTTTAACAAAATAAGGTTCCATTAAGATTTCTCTGGTCAGCTGTACTCCTTATGTTCATAGGGGTTTGCAGGATCAAGCCCTGATGCAGAAGGGAGTTGAAAATGATTAGGGGGCTGGAGCACATGACATAAGAGGAGAGGCTGAGGGAACTGGGATTGTTTAGTCTACAGAAGAGAAGAATGAGGGGGGATTTGATAGCTGCTTTCAACTACCTGAAAGGGGGTTCCAAAGAGGATGGATTTAGACTGTTCTCAGTGGTACCAGATGACAGAACAAGGAGTAATGGTCTCAAGTTGCTGTGGGGGAGGTTTAGGTTGGATATTAGCAAAAACTTTTTCACTAGGAAGGTGGTAAAGCACTGGAATGGGTTACCTAGGGAGATGGTGCACTCTCCTTCTTTAGAGGTTTTTAAGGTCAGGCTTGACAAAGCCCTGGCTGAGATGATTTAGTTGGGGTTGGTTCTACTTTGAGCACAGGGTTGGACCAGATGACCTCCTGAGGTCCTTTCCAGCCCTGATATTCTATCATTCCTGCATGCTCCTCATTCCTGTTTCCCCCACTATTCTTGGTTCTTGTCCTTGTATCCTAGACTCCTGTCTACGCCAAGTTCCTGCTCTCCTGCCCTGATCCAGGCATCTGACGCCAGTTTCCAGCTCTGAACCCTGGCCAGGCACCTGACACCAGATTCTGGCTCGGTACTTGATACTGTTTTCAGTTTTGACCCTTAGCACCAGCAGCTAGGAGTGACTCTGACACCAGCCAGTAGGAGTGACTGCCCACACCCTGGTCATTGGAGTCAGTAGATGTACACGTTGACTTCCATGTTAATTTGCAAAGAGTAAAAAAGACTCTTTTTTATTTAGAGAAATAATATTTTGACAGCGATTTACAACCCAAAGAGAACAATGTATTGCAGCTCCTAAAGATAGTGATGCATTTGATTACCTACTTACTTCATATATATCAAAATTAGAAGCACATGGCAGCTTTGGATGCTCTATTGGTAAAGAGAACCAATAAATAATGAGCAAATACCATAGCCAGAAGCTTCCACAGATCCCATCAATGAGCTTAAGATTACTGGATACTTTGCTACAGCATTTATAATGCTATTTCCTACCAAAGCTGTGGATTTATGTTCACCCAGAGTTAAGATTGTCAATCCATCTATTATTTCAAATATTTGATGTTTTAAAGAGATGGACCATACATCAGCAGGGAACAGTGTGAGTAAAAAGGAATGGATTACATAGTGTAAACATATATAAGCTAAAAAAGAAAAAAAGACTGAAAGCAGAGCCCAAAGGTGGAAAAAACAAATGTTTTACAACTGCTCTCTATGGGGTATTGACACCTACTGACACACACTTTGCAGTGAGCTCTTGCACATGGTGCAATTTTTCAGGGCATCTGACACTGTTCTTCATGTTAAGTGCAGGTGACTTGCACTGGCCTGAACACTATTTAATAGTAGATCCACAAACAGAATACTTAGCAACGCCAGAAAATGTAGCAAACAGAAGGATTTCAAAGCTCCATAAGAAATATCCATTTTTTCATAGTTCTTCCAAGATAAGCCTGATTTCTTTAAAAATAAAGCATTGTTAAGGAATCTTGTATCACACCAACTTTCAAGACTCTCAGTCCCCATATCTTTTGTGAATCAATGAAGCACTCAATGTTTCTCCGCTTGATAGCGCTGACTAAGAACTGTGGTCAATAATAGCAAAATATTTGAGCAACACTGATGACAATGCATCCTCATGTTGACATTGCAGAAGCTGTCATGCAAGCATGTAAGTGATACTATTCAGAAAAAAAGGGTCATGAAAAAGTTTACATATAGCTTATAACTGTTGCTAAAGGCATGCCCATCTATAAGAAAAAAATCAGTAATGAAAAATTATACTGTAAGTTCCCCTTTCACTTTCAAGATACCTGATCAAGACTGAAGGCAAGTGGCAACAGAAAACTCCAAGAAATGATTCTTTGGTGAACTGGCAGAATGGATTTGTATATGAACATTATTGACAAACCAACACTAATTCGAAGTGCATCCTGTCTACTGACGCTGTATTCAAATACATAACTAAATATGAGTAAAAGGGGAGCTCAGATCAAGAGCCTTAAAGCAATTATTTGGAAATGTTCTAAGTAATGATGTAACGGATGGTGATATTGCAAAGACTGCGATACAATCTCCCCCCTAAAAACTTGCTAGGAACGAGACTATTTAGCCCAACTAACATTTCAACGGGCTGGCCATTTTGTCATTACAGCAGGACATTTGAATCAGTTAATGTTCAGTCAGAACAGTCATTAGCAATCCACACAGAAAGCTGAGAATTTTATCGATAGAATCCAGATTTGGAAAATAATCCAACAGAATGCAAGAAAATTGTTCTCAAAATATTTTAAAAAGGACAAAGTTGGGTTAAATGAAGGAACACTTGATGATGTTAGACTTTTTGTGCATTAAACCAAGGGCAAATATAGAGCAGAATTATTATTATTGGCAATAAGTCATTTTGAAGTTGTGATGAAACTTATAGGAAGTGGCAAACACATTCCCTACATGGAAAGATCATTTAAAGACAAAAGTTTAGCAGAGCTCTATTTGTTAGAAATTCCAGCAGTCAAGGATAAATACAGCTGGTGTTGAGGAAAAGCCTTTTCTTCAAGAATGGCTGGTTGTTTCTGTTATGGGATCAAATGGACTAGCTGGGCATGCTGAAACTGGAATACATGGTATATAGATCTCAATCATGACTGGAGTACCACTTACAATGACTACAACAATTCAGATGATTTGATTTTTTACACTGTGACAAAGTTCCAAGTCTGTATTTGTGGGTCCTGCGCTTCCTGGAAGATTTAGGGGCCTCAGAAACTTATTTAGCTCCAGAGTGACCTCCCTTTCTTAGTAACTAATTAAGGGAAGCAGAAAAGGGGGGAGCCTGGGCCCTCCCTTTACTCTGGACTCCAGCTCAGGGACCCTAATAGTATCAGCTAAGATGGCTGACCTTTTATCCACAGAACACAATACAATTCCCTGGGCTACTTTCCCACAGCAGTCCCCACTTCTTCAAACTCCTCTTCACCCTTACCTCAGGGCCTCCTTCCTTGCGTACGATATGTTGTTCACCACTCAGTCTCACCAACAGCATAACTTTCTCCCACAGCTCCTGACACCCACAGCCCACCTGACTAACTGGGAGGTTTTTATCAGGTTTCAGCCAGTGCCTAATTGGCTTCAGGTGTCCTAATCAGGCTAGATGTTTCTACACCTTTTTAGAAGCTTCCTGACTGGCCTGGAGTAGCCTTTGTTTGGCTATCCAGGGAATAGGGACCTGCACATCCTGAGGCTGATATACCTGCCTTCCAGCACTCTCCTATACCCTTCTGGTCTGACTCCGTCACAACACCTACAGCAAAAATAAATGATAATGCTCAACAATATGAAATGCCAAATGTGATTTTTTTCTGCAAAAAAGAGCAGATTTTAGATTTACTGCAGTAGCAAATAGTAATGTAACCAATGAGACAAAAAAAATCATAATACAAGGGAAAGCTGGGAGCAGTAGAAACACTGTGATCAAGTCTATTACTTGCACTTTGAACAATGAATTTCAGTCTGAAAGAGTTTTACTGATCGTATCATCTGGTGCTGCAGCTGTAAATGTTTCAGCCACTATTCATTCTGCTCTGCATGCAAGGATCAATAAAAAGTTAAGAGCTAGACAGTGAATCACCTCAAAAGTTATAAAGCAATTTGGAAAATTATAATTTTATTATCATTGATCAAATGAGTATGGTAGGCTGATGAATACTAAAAAAAATAAATAATGTGAGATGCAGACAAGCAATGACACAGATGTCAACCAAACCATTTGGAGAAATGTTTGTTTATTTGTGTGGAGATTTTGAGCAGCAGACATCATTTCCTGATGGTCCATTGTATAGGGATACTCTTAGAGACAATTTGCAGGATCAAGTAACTTTTTAGAAATTTTGGAAGTGTTTCTTTCTTTCCTTATCTCATTAATAGAAAACTATGACCCCACAAGCATTTAGAACAATCTTGGATAGTTTAAGTTGGGTGAAAGCATATCAGATGACTGGCCAAAACTAATGCAGTGCGGGGAAGTCTAATCTTTCTGTGGAAATAGTCATCAGATTTTTGAATGAGAACAGACTATTTCCTCAAATGGATTTACCATTGAAATGCTGTAATCTCTGGAGACTCTGATTGCTTTAATACCTGCAAAACACAATAATGCAGCTGCTGCTCTAGGAGACTATGATGCAGTATAATGACTAGAAGCTAAACTGTATCTTGGCACTGGTAGTAGAGTTATGCTGAAAACAAATTTGTGGACAGAAAAAGGAATGGTCAGTGGTGTTCTTGATATGGTTACCAAGGTAGTGTATGAGCTGGGGTCAAGCCATGAGAAGACAAGACCACAGCAGTTTGTGTAGCGTTTGATAAGTACACAGGATTGACTTTACAAAATGTAGTACTCATACCACCAGTTACCTGGTAGTAGTAGACCAGAAATGTAGCTTTCAGTACAAGCCAATTTCCTTTGATTTTTGGCTTGGGATGTGACTATTCGTAGGTTGCAGTGTCTCACATTATCAAAATTTGTTGAGGTCTCCCAGCATGAACTTGTAGCCAGTTGCATTTTTGTAGTTGTTTCAAATGCCAAAGTTTGGTGGGGGGGTTATGTTGGACCCTCGTTTCAATTACTCATAGATTCAAAAAAATTAAAAATATTAAACTAATAAAAAAAAGTGAAGAAATGAAGCAGCTTAGATGACTTAAATAAAATTTAGGTTTAATGGCACTATCCTGTGAAATTGTTAGAGATTATAGTCCATGTATAAAATTTCACTATATATATTGGGTTTGGGGATATTTTTTTTAATCTGAAAAGCCATTTTCACTTAAAGAATTGGATAACATGAAGATTGGCCTACATATCAGTGTATTTGTGACCCTCAATAATATACATAAAATGCTAGTGCTGCCTTTCATACACTTCCTATGCAGGTGACACATTATACATTAATCCACACTGAGTAGATAAACAACAATTTAGTAAACTACTGAGTCAAACTGTGACCAGATGCTAGAAGGCTGCATAGGGAAAAGAATGCAACGAGTAATTAAACCCCTGTGCAAATAAAGATTACCAGCTCAAAATGATGAACCTACACTTCTTCTCCTGACACGTGTCACCCTAGCCCTTTGGAAAGGGAAAAAGAGAAACCACCATATTGCAACAGGGCCTATTTTTACCAAAGATTAATCTTTGGTTGTCAGGGGTGAGTAGAAATGAAAAGTTTATTGTTGCAAGTTAAGAAGCAGCACCCTTTTCTCCATTACAACTACTAGGCTTCTGTGTCCCCAAAAATGGCCTCAGGAGTTTGAAATGCTTCAGTTTCCTAAAGCATCACAACACAGAAATCTGACAACTAGTGTAGTTGCAAATCAAAAGAACAGCCCTAGCCCTTTTCTGATACGCCTGCCAGACAAGAGAGAGAGTTTGAGATCTTCACTGCCTTTTGAAAGGGAGATCCAAAGTGCCCAGGAAAGCCTTCTCACTTTTCCCTCCATGTCTTTTGCAGTACTGAAAATCAACCTTGCTGTTTTGTTTAACAATAACCACTTCCCCTCTTATAGAAACATGAGGTCAGCAGCATAGTTCTGAGAATAAGGGTTTTTTTAAAAAATTAACTGCTTCAAAGCCAGTCAGAAGAAAACACGGCATCAAGCCAAAATGTGCCTTTGGATTCTTGTTCATAATTCCTCTGCAATCAGTGGGAGCCACATGCAGGCAGCTAGGGAAAGAATTTTGCCTACTACACTAAATATACTGCACACAAAGTTAGAGGCAATTGAATTTTACATATTTTCAGCTGGTGAGGGAAGGGGACAATAGATAAGCAGATTTAAAACAGTAAATAATAATCAGCATTTCTCACATTTGACTACCACTATTTTACAATTAGGGAAAATTTTAAACCTAAAATTTTGAAAGAAAAATATTCTTTAAAACTACGTGTGGACATATTTAAATGACAAGAACAGAGACACTATTGAAGAAGCTTTGAGTTTATGTCTCAAAAACTAATAAACCAAAGCTCTGCTTCTGCTATAAGATGTAAGGATTCTTAGATCGCGGGCCCCTTTTACTTGTGAACTCTCTCCTCAGCTCTGCTTAGCTCAGGTTCCTTTGAATATATGTTGCGTGAACACATTTTAGAAGATTTCAAGAGATGTAAGAACATCAAGAGATATAGTGCCTCACAACTGTGAAACAAGAGCCCTACTAATATTAGGATAATTGCTTATTAATATTATACAAGTGATAAATATCTGATTAAGAGACCCAGCTGCATTGTGGCAGAAGGGTAGTAAAAGCTATGAACTCTGATATCTCATGACTCATGCTATCACTGTAATGAGATTCCTGCTAGGACACAGCAAGATTTATGATTTTGTCATATTTATGGATACTAAGATAGCCAAATCCTATGAGGTGCAGAGTGCTGCCTGGGAGGTACACAGGCCTGTTGAGAGAAATTTGGGGCATCAGTACATCATGTTCATAGGGGTGCTCTCCCTCACATTTCATTCTATTTACACCAGGGATCGGCAATGTTGGTACGCGGGACCGCAGGGTAAGCACCCTTAGTGGGCCCCGCCACTTTGTTTACCTGCCGTTTCGCCGACTGCGGCTTCCATTGGCCACGGTTCACTGTCCCGGTCCAATGGGGGCTGCAGAAAGCAGCGCGGTGTTCAACATAACCAAAAAATGAAATATTTTGTTTTGCTTTTCCTGACAGAAAATTGAAAGATTTCAGAAAATGTTAAACGTCTCATGACAAATTTTGATTTTTGTGGAAACAGCATTTTCCCTTGAAAAAACAATGATTGAAAATTCCTGACCAGTGCTTTGGGAGAAGAAATCTATGTGAAGATTCATCAAGAACATATGTGGAATCTGTGTAAGGGAGAGTGCTGCCTTTGTACCTGTTTTGGATACATACTTTGGGATTTATTCGGGTACCCATATATATTTTTAACTACTACCTTACTCATGCAAGAAGCTCCATTCATGCAGTTACTAAACTGTGTGTAGAAATATAAACTAGAAACTCAACTCCCTTAGTGCAGCTACAAGAAAATCAGACAAAATTAGCATCCATGATAATCAGTCCTAAAAAATATTATAGCCATCTTTCTGAAATGGGTACAGAGAGAATTCAGAAGATTAACGCAATATAAAACTCATAAGAGAAAATAGTTGCCTTTAAAAGCTCAATCCAATACCAATCTAGTAAAAATTCACTCAGCCATGTCCCACAGAGAGGTTAAAGACTGAAAAAAGCAAGTCACATGATCTCAGCATGAAAGAAATTCCAACAAATTGCTTACCTTGTATTAACAAAGAGACACAAATCTGCTACTTTCACACCATCAATGGTCTGTATTTTTTGTAAATCTACAGACAGCTATGTTAAGTAGCAAATATTTCAATATGTTGTTTGCAGTGTTGTAGCCACATTGGTCCCAGGATATGAGAAAAGACAAGATAGGTGAGATAGTATATTTTATTGGATCAACTTCTTTTGGCCAAAGGTACAAACTTTTGAGCTACACAGAGCTGTTTTTGAGCAAAGAAGAGCTTTGTGTAGCTCAGAAGCTTGTATCTTCCATCAACAGAAGTTGGTCCAATAAAAGATATTACTCCACCTACTTTGTCTTTCCCAATATTTCAATACACAGTTAAGTACAGAGGACTGAGCGCATGCAATAAGTTCGCTGATAAATACTTCCTTATGTTTTTTAATTTTGTAGGATTTTTGAAAAATAAATACTTCCATTTTAAATTGAATTGAATTAGCATTAATTTCTGTGAACTTTTTCCAATTAAAACTTGTGCATTAGACTTCCTGTAATCCTCTCCTTCAACATCCTTTCTCTGCCTGACATTTGTTTGGGTTCCTCATCACTACGTCTGGCTTTGATTCAAAGGCCAGCCTGGATAGATACCTAATGCTTTAGCACCTTTCCCTTGTTTATTCCTAAATCCTTCTCTTTATAGTAGATATATATTATTGATGTGCTCATCTAAATGGATAACAAATGTCCTCCCAGAATAGCAATGTTTTTACTGTTACTGTAAAATAGCCAAGAGAAGGTGTTTGTAGAGAGGAAAGCTGTTTCATTAACCAAATCAGGGCTCAGGTCTGCCACCTTCTGAGCACCACTGGCAGAGGGCATAAAATTTCTGAACATCCTTTATCTCCTCCACTGGGTGGGGGACTCAGGTCTCTGGCATGGGACCACACCAAGGTCTACATTTTTTGTTGTAAAAAGTGAAAAACAGGCTGTTTAATTAAATAGACTGTGTGTGCAAATTGAGTTTTTGCAAAAAACCAAAATATTTTAGATGTATAGAAATACCTTCTTTTTAGAAACTAAAAACAGTTATTCCACATCAGAGTAATTTTTAATAAATGTTAAGACAATCTTTCTCAAAATTGTGCTATATTACTATTGTTAATTACTATATAGTCCTCTCATTAATAAGAAAAGAAGAGAAATGTGGGAGAAAAAATAGTATATAAGTATTTGTTTTGAATTAAAGTTTTTGTAGTTTTCAAAATAATCAGAACTTTTAAGTCAAAAATCAATATGAAATTTTATTACATATAATGTGAACAATCCATATATTGAATATTTGGAACATTCATATTTGTGTACTTGCTAATTAATGTCTACACTCTGCCCACAAAAATAAACTTTGAGAGAAAATTGACAGCATAAGTAAATGTCAACACCAGACATTTCAGAGTTTATTGTCACCTTCATAACTTTAAAAACTAGAAGACTAAAGCATCTACTAAAAGTGGAAGACAGGACCACATAAAAGAAAAGCTAGAATACCAAAATAAAACAGACCATGGAACAATTAAAATACACCCTCTCTATCCAGCAAAATACAGAGATACAGCCACATTTCCCATGTTCTATCATGTCAAATCATAACAGCATCACATAAAGTAAGCTAAATAAAATAAACAGTTTTAACTCTTCCTCAAAGAAAAGCTGGTATTATAATGTGATAATCCGTTTAATAAACTTTTTCTTTTTCTGTGCGGGTTTTAAATGAAGAACACAAATCATTGTTGAAACATTCTTTCTAAATTTTCATGCTTAAAATGCATAGTTCAGCATTTTTGCAGTTGAGGATTGTAGTAGCACAAACAGGTTTCCTCACGCTTTTCCACTTATTTTTCAGCATACAGGAATTCTTAAGTGTGCAGTATATTGCATACACAACTGCACGCTCACAAAAATTTGTACGGCATGCTCTTCATCACTTGTCCAGTTCTGCACACCAAATGAGACATGCTTACCGTTTTTAGATGTGCATCTCAAGGTTTTAAAAATTTACCCCTAGTTTTCTAAAGAGCTAAAGCTTTGCATCAATATTTGAAATACCACCTCAACTACAAAACATATTGCTATTCCAGACACAGCCTCCTGCTGTCATTCCACTGTTGGCATGGGACAGTCTTCAACAAGACTTAGAAAACCACATTCAATATTCCACTCCGGAGGAGCCGACACTTACTGTGAATTCTGCTCTTCAACTTAAATACCAGTGTCTGTGGCAGGCCAATTCTATCATTGCAGATACAGCATCCCTCAGGCGAGGTCCAACCTTTCTCTCACAGTGCACCCAGGGATTAGCTTGACTTCCCCTAAATTCTCTCCACTGCACAGTAAGAGCTAATCTTTCCTGTATGAAGCTGGAGATGGTGTTGCTATGACAACTGAGCACATTCTAGCAATGGGACTACAGAGATGAGCCGAAAAGACGACAGTGAAACATGCACTTAGCCTTTCTCCAGGGCTACGGGAATCTTCTTCTAGGATTTAATTCCCCAACAAGTTTACTGACAGGCTGGGATGTTGATTATCTATGTACTTTGCTACAGGGAGATTACTAGTTAAGAATATGGTTGGAAGATCACGGTGTTATTTAATGAAGCTGCCATTCCTTGTTATGTTAAATTGCGGATTTAAAATGCAACATAGCTGCTTTTAAACCTCTACATGTTCATAAATGTTAGCCTATGCTTAGTCTGCACTAATATCTCACTGTAAAAAAGAAAAATAAAGTCATAAACCAAGTCCTTCAACTTTTGTTTTCCTATTTATTATCCATACACTATTTCTTTTAAGATTAGATACTCTTTCTCTCTTACACACACACACACACATGCAGCATCAGTGTTTGAAGAGCTAAGGTTTCTGGAGGTGGGGGAGGGGATGCTGACAAAAGCAAATCCCAGCAGCCACATTTCTCATATAAATCAGAGAACAACCACAATAAGCTTAGGGAGCCCGGTTCATCAAGCAAAAAGGTAATTGAGTAATCCATATTGTAAATATCAGATACTTAATGCTGCAGAATATCTGACTACATTTTAAACAATTTTTCCCCAATGAAAAAACAAAGAACATTTCAGAATCTGTATATTTTTATTATTTGCACATTTTTAAACATTCAATCTTAAAATAGAAACCTGGCATGAAAATTAAATTGCCTTTACGAAAAACTCTTAACATTTTATTATTGCATACCCCCAGGTGATCTGAGCACAATCACGTCTTCTTCTGTTATCTCAACCAAGGTCATACTCGATGGAGCCTTTACCTCCAAGAGTCAGCAATTTAAGATTCTATACCACAATGAATGGAATTTTCACCCATCCATTTATATGGAACTGATTTCACTGCTCCTTGAGGTTTCCATTATCACCCTCATGTCTCATTCTCCTCGTCTATGTGCCATGTGCACTACTATATACATGTTGCAGCAGCTATGGTATGTTACACCTCCTCAAAGTTTGCACCGACTCTCTATAACTAAGTATTTAGGAATCTGCAGAGGAATTTAGTTTACACCACCCTAAGCCACCTAACCCTAATTGGAAACTGAGGGGGAAAAATCACCTCAGAGAAGAAGTCATTCAGAGGTGCAAGAATCCAGAAGTTAGATTTGATCCCAGTCTCCTATTGGGCTGGCAGCCAAGTAATTGGCTGTATAACAACCTTCCCCATATGCCAAGTTATATATGACTTGTAATATACCTTGTATCTACCTAAACTACCTTGTATCCCAATACTGCACTGAATGTATTTACACTGAGAAATTCACAAAGCAGAAATGATGTGCAGTATCTTTTCCCAAGGCCACATAATACCGTACTTGTTGGCCCACTGTAGCCTTAACACAGCATCTGTAGAATTATACAACCCATTTAGATTTGCCTTAATTTGAGTCTTGGCATGCCTCTACAATACACTTGTACACAACATTAAAAAACCCCCAAACAAAACAAAACAAAACAAAAAATCTATTGGCCCTGATTCTATTCCCACAGCTTGCTATGAAGACATTATTAGAGTAATTCACTAAACAGTTATAGCACCTGTATTCATTATCATCTAATTAGTGTGAGGTTTCTTTCTTTTGCATTTTCCTACTCATGTTCTATAGAAGTGGAGAAAGGCTGAGTCAGGTAAACAACATATGGTTTTGCTTTTAAAACCAACCAACCAGAATTTCTGAACACTGAAGAATCTCTTGGTTAAATAATTTTCTACTCAAGAAATAATATTTTACACCCTGTATTTCACTGGCAAACTCTGATATTTATAGGCATGCAAACTGGTTTTGGGGGAAAGGCGCATATAAGCAGATGTTGGATGATGTTACAGATTTCTCCTGTCATATCTCACAGACTGTGCATACAGGACATTACGGATTGTTAACTGGACTTCCACTTGATAATGAAGTATGATATTAGAGGACACTATTGCTGGAGATGTCACATTTGGCATCTGTTTCAAAGATTAGTCCTGACTACAAGTGAGTTGCATCTTACATGGGGGTTACATTCCATGGTCAGCGTGTAAAGCGAAAACTGCAGATAGTCAAAATTCATTGAGTTTAATGGCAGGTGGAATCGCCCACCCCACAGATACAGTTTTTAAATTGTTATTTTTTTATTTTTTTGCTGACCGCGTTAAGCTAAAATTGTGCGTTAAATGCACATAAGATGTGACTCACCTGTACTTTCAGTCATTAAATATCCTGTGGCTTTTTGTTTTCTCCAGCATCCTAGCCAGATCTAGACTGTTCTCAGTGGTACCAGATGACAGAACAAGGAGTAATGGTCTCAAGTTGCAGTGGGGTAGGTTTAGGTTGGATAATAGGAAAAACTTTTTTACTAGGGGTGTGATGAAGCACTGGAATGGGTTACCTAGCGAAGTGGTGGAATCTCCTTCCTTAGAGGTTTTTAAGGTCAGGCTTGACAAAGCCCTGGCTGGGATGATTTAGCTGGGGATTAGTCCTGCTTTGAGCAGGGGATTGGTCCTGTTTTGAGAAGGGGATTGGACTAGATGACCTCCTGAGGTCCCTTCCAACCCTGATATTCTATGATTCTGTGAAACACTAGTTAGTTAATAACAGGGGTATAAGTCTTCCACTGCGTTGGTTATTCCAATATAGAGCTGGCAACTACCTGATTTTGTTCTCAACAGTTCTGCCTGATCATTCTATCAGGAAAAAATGCCCCCACTCTCGACTCCTCTCAGCGGAACCAGGAGTTTCAGCTTCCAAAGCTCAGAGATCTATTGAGATATCCAGAAGAATAGAATCACCACCACTGCATACTGGAGCCCAAAGACCCCATGAAAAGGCAGCTCCTTCTAGTGGCAATTTGCCTGACCAAGGAATGAGCAGAATGTAGCTGTACCCTAGGGGCAGTGCAGGGAAGTATGAGTCCTTTCCATTCTGTCTTTACTCTTTACCCAACCTCCTCTGTGCCTTCTCAGTTGGACCACTGGGTATCCAGGGCTGAATCCAAACTTTGACCATTTTCTACACATCTGTTTTGTGGGGTACCAAAAGCACAACCTAGGCTTTTCATGTGCACACAGACCTAGCACGGAGACCAAACAGGGGCTTGTGGGGATGTTTCCTCTTATGTCTGTTGACAACTACACAGCCTGGACTATAATCTGGCCATAAATAAGGACCTCAAGATTTGGCTGTGATGAGCAGGGCAGATTTGACCTGGGAGTTTCACTGGAGATGGGAGGTTTCTCTGGAGGGGAGATACCTGAGGCTGTAACCTGAGCCCAGGGCAGGGATTGGGAGAGGTGAGATCGTCTGCCCAGGAACCTGGACAAAGGCTGGGGGAGTGGCCAGGTGGAGAGAGGAAACACAGCAGTTTCTTGAGAGGGGGGTTAGAAGCTGTCTGGGGAAGAGGAGGGAGCCCTAATCTGGGGTCTAATCTCCCTGCCCTCCAGAAGGACCTGACTAAGGGGTCCTGTTTGTACTGACAAGCTCTGAGTTGGATTGTGTTCCTGTCATCTCAAATAAACCTTCTGTTCTACTGGCTGACTGAGAGTCACAGTGAATCCCAGGAAGAAGGGTGCAGGAACCTAACTCACCCACACTCTGACATTGGCCCATTATGAAAAACAAATTAAAAAACAAAAAATACTATGGGGGTCTAACATAGACAAATTAATTTGGCACAAGAACCTTCACTCTTGTATTCCCTGACATTTTTTATTTTTAACTGTGAAACACTGAATTATCATCTCATACATATCATATCTCTATGTATGTGAACCATCTTTTGAGATCTTTATATGAAATGCACTATGTGTTACAAGTATGTATCTTTTTGTTTGAACTATTCATTGACTCTGCAAAGTGTTCAACCATGAACAAAAAGCTTAAGCACATACAAGCTTTGCTGCACAGGGGATACAGTGCCCAACACTTTGCAGAATCAAACCCTTGCTCCAGATTTTTAACACCTCCCATTCTATTCATTCTCCTTGCTAATTCAGGATGTGATTCTGTCAGGTAATGAGTTAATACAGAAAATACATTTAAACAAGAGAACGGAAATCTCTGGCTTTGCACTGAAATGCGAGAACCACAGATCTGCACTTTAACATACAAAGCACCACCTTATTTTATCTTTGGAAATGTATAATTTTGTTTAACTTTTTTCACCCTGCAATTTCTTCCTCTGCATCATTTAAGCAATCAGGATCTAACTCTGATCTCACTTACACTGGTTTTCTCTACTTTTAATTCCACTGACTTCAGTGGAGTTAGTCCAGATTTACACCAGACTAAGAGACAGCAGAATCAGGCCTTCAAGGTTTCTGAATCAAAAGAGATGGGTCATCCCTTATGAAAAGGAAAAAAATATGATTTTTTTAAAAGAAACAAATTACTATCATTTCATTTTACCCAAGATATTTTTATACATGAAAACTACAAAGGTTTTCACCCATAAAATATTATTAGTTTGTCTTCCAACATAAGTAGTTTGCATTTTGGATTTTTACTGGTAAATGCAGAGGCATAAAGAGGTACTCACAGAATAAACAGAGTAAGATGCAAGCTTTTCAACATTAAACATAATAATTTCTACATGAAAATCACCAATGAAAGAGCAGGTCAAAAATTAAGGTATAATTGGATGTTATATTTCCCAGATCTGGAAGATTGGTTTGTCTGCTTGGATGGGGTTGAAAGGCAAAGCAATGGTAAAACTACTTTTGTTAATGTGTATTATTTATACTACATCTTCAAAACATTGAATTTCATCACTGTTTGAAGCAGGTCATTACATCGGGCTACTCTGTGTCAGTGCAGTCTCTGATGAATAAGACTGGCAATAAAAATTATACTGTATATTCATCTGATAGACATGTTTATTCTAAAAGGATGTGCAGAAAATAATAGCAACACCACATCAGTCTCAGGGCACAGCTTGAAAGTTTCCAACTCAACTGCCTGAACGTAGACACCTTAGTTCACATTAGGCATCTAAATAAAAATAGTTTCATTTTCAAAGATGTTGAGAACCCACAACTTCCTTTCAAGACAATGGAATATGTGGGGGCTGACCATCTTTCAAAAATCAGGCCATTTAGTTAAGTACACAATTTGGAAAATTTAAGGCTTGGAAGTTAATTAAAATGAGTTATCTTATTTATACAAAAATAGTGTTTGGAATTTTTTGCAAAGAAACAAATTTAAGTTAGGATCGCTAAAAAATGTAAAATAAAGAATTTTTTCCTGGTATGATTGTGTTTCTCTTGCTAAAGTTTCTAAGCTATCCTTCAGAATAATAGAGTTGGTTTCCAAAAGTATTTTTACCAGGTTCATTTTTGATAATAACTACAGTATGTTATGCAGGAAACTGTTAAGAAATATTTCATTCCAGATTCTGTAACTTACAGGGTCAGTTACAATTAACTATTAAAACAACTCATTGATTTCTGTTTCAGTTTACTCATATGGATTGTGTTTGTAGAACACAATGAGTCTTTATCTATAATATATCTAAACAGGAATAGGTCTAGTTAGATAGGTTAAAGGGCAATTGAGAGAACAAGATGGCCATCTTATTCATGGATCTCTCCTCCTCTCTAAAATATCCCCTATGTCTCCTCCCATACCCTAAATTGTCCTCTCTTGCCCGCTAGTTGAGTAGATCTAAGGCAACAGATAGCTCTTGAAAAAAAATATTTAGATTAATGGTATTTTTGCCATAATCTTAATAACTAAGTTTGCCAGCAGAGGCTGATGGATAAAAAAGAGTCTTCTTCAGAGAAGCCAATGGTCTTTCAAAATGGCTGCCTCTCCCATTGTATTCAGTGAGATTAAGGCCATACTGACCTTTCATTAAAATATCCTCTTTCATAATGTCCCCTGCTTCCCACTGTTTCCACTGACAGTTAAGTCAGCAGCCATTTTGTTAAGCACAGTCTGTGGTCTCAATACTATTGAATACAATGGGAAGCGGCAGACATTTTAAAAGAGGGCAGTTGTATGTGCAGTTCTCTGTAGAAGAATATTATTTGTCATTCTCTGCTAAACAAACTATCATTTATGCACAATATTTGGGAAAGTTACTGTAAATCTTTTTTAAAGTTTTCAAATAGCCTATGCATGAAATTTCAAGTGAGTTTTAATAAACAAAGTTTGGAATGTCTGTTATTTTGTTATTAAAATCATTCTGGAGAAACAAATATTAGCATTAAATTCTTAAAAGATCCATTTTAATTACTGTATTAATCAACTTGTAAATTATCAAAACATATGTTCTGTACTTTATCAATAAATGCTTTAATTTTGGGGCAGATATACTATATTCTTCATACATAGGGCAGAGATTCAACCACCTTGTTAAGTGCAAAACTCAGCCCTACCAGTGGAACCACAAGCAGTGCTTCCATAATAAATCTGTCAAATATGGCATTATTGTGTCAGAACTGGGTGTTCTGGGGAACATGCTTGAGGCAAGAGTTTGTAGAATGTGGGGGTTTTGAATCAAGCAAGTATTTTCAGGGGTATGATCAGTGATTAATGACTAATAATCATTAATATTAATTACTTATATTATGGTAGTGCCTTGAGGTCTCAACCAAGAATAGTGCCCCATTGCAGTAGGTATTGAACAAATTCAGTGGGACACTCTCTACTTCCAAAGACTTTACAATCTAGAGGATGGGAGAAGGGAAGTGTTATTAACTGCACTTTACAAAGAGAGAAATGAAGTGCAAAGCTTATATTACTTGCCCAAGGTCACACAGAAAGTCTGTAGCACAAGTGAGAACTGAAGCGAGATCTCCCAAGTCTAATTCCAGTACCTTACCCCAAAAGCCAAACAATTCTTGTATACATAGGTACAGAGCCAGATTAGGTTCTCAGTTATTCTGTGTAAATATAGAGACCTCCCCCGAAGTCTCTCCACTCTGTCCTGAAAGCAGACTCTGGTCCAGAGACTAACATATTGGCTAGTTTGTGTAAGAAGCTCTACCCTTTGGTGAACAGAATGCAACTTCTCAAATGTTTCTAACTATCTCAACCACTATTGCCTGCCATGCAAACAATGCACACAGTAAACCTAAATTTTTGTCTGCACACTAAAAGAAACTAGACAGGTTAGATTAAGTAGATAAGAGACTCATTTTGGAAATGAAGGGTGTTAATTCCAGTCCCTCATGACACATGTATGTGACTGTATGTATATGCAGGTCCACGTAGCAATGGATTGTTACAAGATATGGCAATCAGCTAACCCTCATACATGGGAGGAAAGACTGTGCAATCTTCTGCTCCCAGTGAAAACCCTCCATCATTTCAGTTCACAAGTATCTATCCATCATCACTAACATTAGGGTTTATAGGACTTTCCTAGCCCAGTCAGTAATGTGTGAAATACTCAAAATATTAAAGCAGCTCTGATTCCTATCTGTTAAAATACTCCACAGGCAAGGGACTGAGTAGGGATTTATAACGTGAAATTATTTCCCTTTTGTGAATTAAACATGAATCCTCATTGGCAGTGAAATCCTTGGACACAAATGTGGAATGTAGATTTTAAGCTACATTGATCAGATTGATAACAAAAAGTTGCAGCTGTATACATAGTCCCTCCTTCTTTATGGGAGGTGCCCTATTAACGGGTTAGCAAGCTGCTTTGCAACAACCTGCTCAGTTTATTTTGAAAGGCCTTTTCCGTGAGAAACCAGGAAAATGGGGAGAAACCTAGGAAAAAGAATGAACTACAGCTGAAGAAAGTACAAGCCATAAGACAGCTGCTTTCCTATCACACAGATACGCAGTCTGGGATACTTGGACCACACCAACCTTTTGTGTCATATCACATGCATCTCTAGAAGGGTGAGGTGCCAGTCCAGCAGTGGTAAGAAGAACTAGTCATAAGTGAGCATGAGTTCTGCCAAACAGAAATACCAGGAAAACATGAATTCCTCACAGTAAAGTGGGCAGTTCACAACTGGCTCCAAGTTTCATTATGTACATAGATAATTTTTCCAGGCATAAAATTGGAATCCTTTGTCTTCTGGAACAACGCATTTGATTCTGTGTGCAGTGAGTTGATGTCCCAATTAAAATTAATTTTAAAAGGATCAAGAAAATAAGGAATAATTGTCAGTTGTAAACATTTTGTCAAAAACTGCTAAAGGTGGGTGGGACAAGCACTTTCATACAAATCTATCAGCTACTCTCGTGAAGAATTCTGACCCTCCTGCAGTTGCATGTGTAGATGAGGGCACTGGGGGAAATCAGATAAAAATATGGGTAGCAGTTAGCCATTATAATGTTGCATAATGATAATTAGCATTCCATATTTGCAAGTTCAAACAACATGCTGAAGATACAGCATGTAACTCTATTACTCCTTTTGTTCAGAATCATTACGGGCTGCCTCTTAGCTACTGTATCAGAGTAGGTGAACCTAGAAAACATTGCTATTTGGATGAGAGATTTTATTGTTTTGTATTGTGCAGTATATGCCACACAGATCACACATACCTTGCAATACTGTGGTAGTGTTTAGATAACGAAATAAATCTCTGCTGTTACATAACCTGAGTGTTTTAGGAACAGTATTTCCTATAACAAGTACAGGGAAGCACAAGAGAACAGAGAACATGTTGAGCTAACCATATTTATCTATCCTAGGTGAAGTTAGGAAAATTTTCATTATCTGCACTCTGTGTAATGGTTTTTAAAGGGTATACACAAGTTGTGTATAAACAGCTTATATGAGAATTTAATACGCAGCTGCAGATTTTAGCTAATATTTCAGTTTAGTCTGACTACAGGCCAAATAAATATATGGATAAAAGAGTAAGCAGACATTGTATAACAGCAGCTTTACATTCCTATGTTCTTCCAACTCAAGATGTTGGTTTTAATAATGTATCCATTTTCCATGCTTACACTCTTTTTTTTTGATTGGCTGATTTTTTTTATACACATCCATTGCTATGGCTTCTGAGTGCATGACAATTTAAACAACTCAAGTCTAAACCCACTGCAAACACGGCATTCATCCTACCATGCCAACAATTCAATAATAGTCCATTGTCAAGAAGATACTTCAACAAAACATGTCTTGATTCATGCCCTGAAAGCCTGCAAGTTCTGGCAGAATGCCAGCAGGAGCAAATTTCAGAACCTTCCATTGAAAACATACAGTGCTTCTAGTTTCCAAGCATGCACATCTAAGAACTGCCAGCAAATGCATGTCAGCTGATTTCAGCTATTGGGATGGATCTTATCTGAAATTCCATAGTATGAAAATATATGGCTAATAATATAATCACTAATGACCTAAAGGATCATTGGGACAACATATTTACATAAGATATTGCTCTCTGGGATAGCCTATAAGAGATTCAGTATCTCATCTCCCTGAGCTTCCCAGCAGGACAGTAGTCAGACAATGTTACCTCAATGCTCCGCCGTATCCCACAAACAACATGATTCAGCACACACAGTCTAGAATAGCAGACAACACCACTGAGTGTCTTATTAGGCTGCCATGGTGAGTATAAGTTTTAAATACAGGGATGTGAATATGCTCAATAGTGAGACGACAGTACGTATCATATACACTCTTTCCACTCATATACAAATGTATATTGCTCTGTGCCAGAGGGAATCCCTTTCAAAGCCTCATTTCACCCAACTTGACAGACACAAATCAGGGCTTGCCTATAAGTTACAAGGTTTGGAGGATATTCTATTTATAGATACCTTAGCCTTAAGTAATCTACAGTACATTGATTCAGTTAATAAAACCAGCACCAAAGCTACCTTTCTCCAGTATTTTATCAATATTCAGTTCACTGAGTCTATGAGATTTATTAATATTCTTGTCATGAACACAAATACCTAAATAGTTTAGAGTGCCATTATTTCTGGGCTTAAACATAAAGTGATAAGAAATATAGAAAGTGAGTTGCAAATGCATAGCAACTATCCCAAAATAGGAACTCAAATTCCAAATAGATTCATCTCAGCTCTGCAAGCAGTTTGACAAATTGGTTTTGTCTAACCAGACTGAGATTTGAGGGTGGGGATGTTCAGACAATGTTTGGGGCCATAGAGATTAAAGCCCTTCGGCTTGCAGCTTTCTCTAAACTGACCCATTTATGGGCCCAGCATTTTCTAGGGAATTTAACCTTAAAAAAAAAAAAGTTTGGTTCTTGTCATTCCAAAGATAAGTTTCCAAATGCTAACCCCTTTGTTACTATGCTGGATGTATGGGCAGGCGCAAGGCTGGGGTTGGAGACTTACAATGATCACCTTTCCTCTCATTAACTCATGGTGCTTTCCAACTGAGGTTCCTGGAAAAGGGTGGGAGTAGGTAAAGCCAATCAGTGGTCTCTTGAATTTTCATCCTTTGCCCAAGAAGTGGGTAAGGTAGGGAGAAATACATTCTATTGCTCAACTGTCCCACACCCTGCCTAGAAGAAAAAGAGAATAAAAAATTGGGCTTCCCTACTCACAATCTCCCAGACCATAACTGAAAAAGGGAAAAGAAGAGACTCCACTGCCAAAATCCCTGTGGAGATTACTCTTTGGAGCCTGCACCATGGTTTCCAACCCCATAGGGGCATTGTGGGGATATACTGATATATATCTGTGAAGTGCTGAAATACTATGGAGATGGATGGAGTGAACCACAGAAAAGGAAAATCACAAGTTGAGGGGCAAAGGTAAAAAGCAGTTCAACATCTTGGGGGGGGCGAATTCATGCTGGTTGCACCCCTCCTTGTGTACAGTTTCTTTTAAATACTGTTTTGGGGTTAAAATATAATGTTTCCATTAGTTTTGCCACATTGAGGCTCTGTAAGAGATACTCCATTAGCCTCACAAAGCTTATATCTGGTGTTACTTAAATAGAAAAAGTAACAGCTCATACCAATAATATATCTTGCACATTTATTCCACCAGTCACTTTTAGAATTTATTTATGCTCAATAACAGAATGCTCAGAAAGTTAATCAATTCCATTATGTTACTTTTCACGCTACACCCAAGCACAGACCACCTGAGGGGTATACACTGGCTTTACCAGTATAGATGCTGGCAGAGGTCCCAGGTGGCAGAAGATCTGCTGGGGGGGTATGAGAGGGAGGTTGTGGTAGTGAAAAAATGACAATAACTCATTTTCCAAGGGCCTCAACAGCAAGCCAGCATGGAAAGAGGTCGGG
The DNA here is from genome assembly GCA_007922305.1 of Dermatemys mawii. Classification (NCBI taxonomy): domain Eukaryota; kingdom Metazoa; phylum Chordata; order Testudines; family Dermatemydidae; genus Dermatemys; species Dermatemys mawii. The sequence continues at coordinate 59,214,677 of ML677334.1, forward strand.
GTGCTGTCTAAGCAGATCCTTACATATCACAGGGATAAGTGCATTATCACACTTTGAACAGAATTGACCTAGGCAGAGTGGCTAGAGGATTCACTAATTTAGTACTTCTCCTAGGCAGCTTCCATGGCAAGACTCCTATGGAGCCCTGGCTGCAACTTAAAAGTTACCTTTCCCCAGCAGAAAGCCTGAGGGAGTGCAAGCAGTGACTCTGGTGAAGGGAGATATAATCACACCTCACGGCACCAGCTTGAATGAATCTAGACATTTGCACAAAGGACTAAATGGCTATAGCGCCTTTCTGAGGTGGGAATGAGAAGGTCACTAAAAAACTGATTCTGTGGGTCGTTCTGAGAGGAGGAAAAGACAACGCCAGCTTCATATTATAATTTCTATGTAAGAGAAAAAAACTGAACATTTCCAGAAAGGACAATCAGTTTGATGTGCTTCAGGCGTCATTAATGTGCACTCTGGCCATTTACACAAGATTTTACCAAATTATTTAATGAAAAGATTTACCTGAAGTTCCAATACCATGCTAATGATGCTACCTGTGTGACACACAGAGCTCTGCACCTGAGAGAGGAAAACACTACAACTTATAGTGGGAATACAGGGGATGCTGTACAATATTAAGACTGACAGATGTAGCTTCCAGAATTTTAGTTATTTAGTCATGAATGCACAGAAAATGGACCAACTTATACATTTCAGAGAGAGAGATTTTCCGAAGTATCAGCCATCCACCACCACCTCCACAAACACCCCTTATTGAAGCTGTCACTGCCATTATGGTACTCATCCTCCAGCCAGGCAGATTATGAAGTCACTGTTAATGGTGCCCTAACAATAGATGGATAGCATGAACTCACACAACAGTGCAGCTAGTATTCTTACAAAGAAGCATTCATTACCTAAGGCCCCGATTCAGCCAAGTTCTTCAGATGCACATGCACTGAATCAAGACTTATTTCACTCTTCAGCATGACAGCTCCAAGACTTACTGGATTGGCATAACCTGGCTTTTTTGTTTGAAAAACAGTATTTAAATCTACTATTTTGTATTGTTGTTATAAACAAAACATGTTTTTTGGAGTAGAAGAGAAGAAAATGATTCCTTCCTCCCCACCTCCCTACCCCACCCCCCAAAAAGGTAAGGATGAATCTAGTCTGTAGGATACAGAATTCCAAGTACCACATAAAGGACAATTGAAAAGTGTTTAATTATGTGACAATTGAATATGCTTCTGCAGTACCATTGTGTGGTTGGTCTGGGGCAGTGGAAAAACAGTACACGATAACATTTTACTGAACAAGAAAGGACCAATTTGCATTCAACTGTGAATGTCAGTCCTTATATGGGATTTGCTAAGACTCATGTACATACCTGCAAGCTCTCTGAAGGAACATTCAAATCATTACGCAAATGTGTAACCCATAGAGTAATTTATTGTTTTAGAGTCACTAGCAATACTGTTATCCTGATTACCAGGAAAAGCCACAAAGGAAAGTCACTGATCTCACACGCAACTCTTTTCACTAATGAATACATTCCTGCTATCATGATGAAGAACCAGCTATGCCTACAACAAATGCAATCATCTAATTCACAATTTTCCTTGGAATTGAACAGCATCATTATAAGTTATCAACATCTAAAAAAGATTTGAAAATTCTGTTTCTGTTTTTTAAAATACCTGGAAAATAAAAATGAGTCCCAAACACAGAAAAGATTAAAATAATAAAATTATTAATTTAAAACTGTTTAAAGACAGAATTTTCTGCAAGGTTAGCAGCTAAAAGGAAAGGATAGTCTTTGAATGACATTACTATGTAGTTCCTAGCTGGATGTACTTGAGAGTCTGTTTTGTCACTTTTTCATTCAACCACAATTTTTGTGTTGTAATTCTTCTGTACTTCATTAGAACAGCGTTTAATTAAAAACACTAAGGAGCTAAAAATCAGAATTAAAAAGATACACACCACAAAGCAAACAATGAATGGTTAATGAAAGGCACTTTATTTTGGACAAAACATTACATTTTTACTACTTGCAGAAATAATTGATGTTGGCAGAATTTTGATATCAGTAGACCTCTAGTGGCTACTACAGTAATTTATGATTACGTTACTTTTCCTTACCTTTTTTCCCTCAAGAAGGAAAATACTGTTTAGGAACAAAACTTTCATGTATAGTTAGTACAAAAATAGTACTAAGCACCTCTTTCTACATTGCCACCAAAGGTACACCTCTGAACCCTAAGATTATGCTCCATCTTTTAATATTTGCTATTGAACTCTCTGTAATAAATACATTTATTTAAAGTATATTTGCCAGTTTTATTGGGATTAATATTTTTCACACTGGCATACAATAAAGAAGAAAGTAGCTTTTGACAAAAGGACTCTACAACCAAATGAAAAAGTAATTCCTACAAAAAGCATATTCAATATCCTATGATTTAAATTAATCAAATTACATATTAGTATTTGCTAAAAATTAAGATTTAGACCCAAGAAATAAAATAAATTCTGATGCTGAAAACAAGTCCAAACTCCATGAAAGTGTCGTAGGGAAGTATGTTTCCTGACAGAAAGGGAGACAGTCAACATTACATCTCACTTTAGATCTAGACAAGTTTGAAATGTAAGGAATGTGGATCCCATAGACTAGTGGTCCAAACACAGTCTGTCAGTATTGGCCCTGCCATTCAAATCTCCATGTGGAAAATATAAAGGTGGATAGTTCATGAAAAAAATTAGGTCTGTCATTTCTAACAACATTATTACAGCAGTGTCTCCAGGGCCACTGTGGGTAAGACTGTGTCAGCATTCCTGTTACAAAGCCCACTTTTAAGAGCCCTAAATCTCAGCCAAAAATACATTCCATAGAATAGTACTGCACAATTTGCCACTTTCACTAGCCATTAAACATTAATCCTAGGCCTCTGCAAAACACAGGATACTGAACTAAATGGACAAATAGTTAGTTTCAATGAAGCAATTCTTATGCACCACATAATGTATATTCTATAGCTGCATTTTATAAGACATACCATTGTGCATTTTAAACATTGCGTAAACATACATTTTTACACTAAATTTTGACTGTCCTAGAAGCAATTATGATATCAAGTCTGTAACTCGCTGAAACAGGATTATAGTGAATAATACACATTTTGTGACATTTCCATTGTAGGGCCACTTGGGCCTTTTCACTTTGACTAAAAATTTCAAACTTGGGTATCTAAAGATAAGCATCTAAATCTATACTTTGGTGCTTAATGTTATGGCTACATGGCAGTAACAGAATGTGAGTGCAACTTGCATAGCCGTATATGAGCTAGTTTTAATCTAGGTAGCTCAGATATCGGAAGCAGAGAAAACACAGCAGGATGGGCTTCAGTGCAAGCTAGCTACCATAGCTTCACTGCTCAGTACCCAACCTAGCTAGATTAAAGTGGGAGTCCAGGGTACTCAGTTCCTCACAGGATGCACTCAGCATCTTGCAGGACCCATTTTACAGCATCATGGAAACTAACAAGCTCACTGGTCAAAGTTTTGTCCACTAGTTAAAAACTACCATTTTATCATCACACGATATCACTACATTAAATCACTACTTTTAAAGCACTGTACCTAAAGTAAAAGTTGCTCAGTTGATCCCCTAGAATATTTGGTGTACCCTCTACATCAATGGTGGGCAACCTGGTGGCTGCAAAGACATGCTGGCCACTGCTTCCCGCAGCTCCCATTCGCCAGGAACAGTGAAACACGGCCACTGGGACCTGTGGCCAGCCGTGCTTGTGGACAATAAATGTCTTGCAGCTCACAGGCCACATGTTGCCCACCAGTGCTCTATATACTGGAAAAATAATTGATCAAGCTAATGTTGGAAAAAGCCAATTATATTTGAGGGCCAACTATGTGCACTATATGGGTGAAATTCACCCCTGTGCAGAGGGCCTAGGCTGCACTAAAGTCCCAGTTAAATTCTCAAAATAATGTTTAACTTGTACACCGATCTTTCATTAAACCTCTGCACAGTCATGAATTTCACCCTGTAAAAAACCTAGACAATAAAAAGGTCCTTGAGCGTAGGAACCTATAACCTCAATTAGAGCCAGAGAGTACAATCTGAACATAATCTCATATGTTTACATGTACACAAAAACAAATACAACACTCTGTTGGAAGGAGAAACCCCTTTTTTTTTAAGAAGAGTATGTGTGTTCAAGGCTAGGAAGTTTTCACTGAAGCAACATTGCAGAAGTGAGTTTTAAGAGCAAATTTTAACATAGAAAAGGAGGCATTGTGCTGAAAAGTATGTCATCTTCATTGGCCACTGTAAGAATCTTTCCTTTGAGAAGAACACCCAGTACATGGCCACTCATAATCACACTCATAGCTGATGATGTGGACTGAGAGGTGCAAGACAAATCACAGTTTCAGTTGAGGAATCACACCCTCATCAAATACTACACCAGTTAATCTCCTGGTTACCTACACCTCATGGTTATCCATTAAGATAGAATGATGGATGCTCATGAGCCAATCACATTCTTGCCCGAGAGCATGACCGATTATAAGTTTGGCTGGGCAATCTGCATAACATTGGAAGTAATATCAACTCTGCAGAAACTTCCTGCTGTGTGATATCAGTGACACACTTGTGCTACAAGTCTTCTAACTCTTGATTGCAACTGGGTGAATGATGCTAGAAGTGATTTGTAAATATTTCTGCACATAAAGGCAGAAAGTTTGGTTCACTCATTTGTGAGGTTATATTTTCCTTGTTTACAGACATTCAAACAGCCACTGGATTTGGTATTTTTAAAAATGTATGTGAATCCCCAGTACTTCATGAATTTTAGCATCAGAAAATTTCTTCTGGAAATGCATTATTTATTACCCCTCATTCATTTATCATCCCGATTCAAATGTATCAGTCATCCAGAGAGTAGAGACAGTATCAGGTGACTTAAATGACCAAGCATACACTACAAATTACTCTTGATTGACCCTGTTCAAACTTGTGATCAACAAATAGCATTAAAAGTGAGTTGTGCATGAAAAGATGCGAACACTTTTAGTTTGGAGCCCTAGGAAGATCACCTTTATATAAGGATATGTTAAAACAGGGATGGGCAAACTACGGCCCACGGGCCACTTGTAGCCTGCGAGCCGTTTTTATCCATCCCGCAAGCTCCTGACAGGGGAGCAGGGCCCGGGTGCTCTGAGAGCGCCCCAGAGAGCAGAGCCAGCAGCTGGCCGGGAACTTCGCCAGGAGAGCAGGGCTGGCACGCTGCCTGGACAGCGGGCCCATGGCTGGCTGGGTGCACCGCCCAGAAAGTGGGGCCGGCGCGTCATCCGGAGCTTGTGGCAGCTGGCCCCGAGCCCGGGAGAGCAGGGCCAGCGATCCACCCAGAGCCCAGGAGAGTGTGCCGGCAGCTGGCCGGACGCTCTGCCCCGGAGTGGGCCGGCGGCTGGCTAGGCACTCTGCCAGGAGCCCGGGAGAGCAGGCCTGCTGCTGGCCAGGCGCTCCACCCGGAGCCCAGGAGAAGCGTGGCTGGCGGCTGGCTGGGCCTCCGCCTGGGAGAGCGGGATTGGCGGATGGCCGGGTGCTCATCTCAGGTGAGCGGGCCAGAGGCTTGCCCCTCTCCTCTCCAGCTCTGAGGATCAAGACTGCTGTTTTGCTGCTCTTCACCCTGCTCTTCACTGATGGGCAGTCATTTTCAGAACCATCTTCAGGGAAGATTCTGCAGGCAAAACTCCACATTCTTAAGGTATGACCTCACCACCCCTTCAACAGAGTTTATTTGAATATCTCTGAATTGTTAATTTTGTGAGTGTTCACGGCCCACCATGAGGCAGTCGAGGGGCAGGAAGTGGGAGAGGCTCGGAAAGGGGCTACCCGGCCCTCCATACAGTTTTGCAATGCCGATGTCGCCCTCGGACCAAAGAGTGTGCCCACCCCTGTGTTAAAACAATAGGAGTGGTTACTAATGAGGTGATGTAATGCTAATACGGGAGTGACTATGCTAATACTTGAGTTAAAGCTCCTAGTTTTTTCATTACAGATGTTTTCTGTAAGCCTGAGCAGTCTCACTCTGCGTTAGCTGCTCAAACATTTCCTAAAAGTACTGAGTGTTCTCTCCAGCCAACCTGACTCCTCTCCTACACATTACACTCCAGTCATGTCAAACCATGTAACTGGCAAGTACTACTGGTAGCTCCACATGGCATATAGCAATATCAAGGAGGAAACTTATTAATAAATTAGTGACTATGACTAATTTTTATATACAGCACCTATCTATTTGTTCCCAGCAGTTAGCAACATACCAAAGAGGTAATTTGACATGAAGCAAGAACCTGCTGTTATGAAAATTACCATTATTGGTAATAAATACTTTTATAAGAGAAGAGTGAACCAGTTTGAGCATAAACAGACCCAGTTTCATTGGGGAACTGTAGGAGTCCTGCGATAAAAATGCAGGCCCTTGAAGTACAAGCATATCAAAAACATCAAGGCCATCAGTTATTAGCAAAGACTTTTAAAAGGTGAGAAGTGGAGTTAAAAACCCTGAGAAACGTAGCATTTGTACTAATGGCAGCATAATCCTTGCATAGACTCCATGACTGAAAAACAAATCTAGTTCAGAACAGGGCTCAAAATCATTAACTAAAAATCATGAAACCAACAAGCCACTGACCCTAAGGACACATCATCAGTGTTTGACAGATCCTACATGCCTTTATATGCTAATGGCACATAGCAAGTGGTGATATTGCCAGGAAAAAGTTCCTGATGTGTCTTTATATCCTCTTTCTTCTTCTTTGTCTGAACATATCCATCAATAGCCTCCCTCTCTCAGGTGGCTCTGGGGCACACTATTATGAGCATGTGAACTGACTTTTCTCTTACTGGCCATGTTCAGAGAATAATTTTTAAAAGGAATTCACCCATAATGGTAACGACAACTTCTCTCATAAATATGGATTTTAAAATATTACCCAGAATTACAGCAAACATTGAATGCCAGTCCCCTTTAATATCAGAAGTGGTAGACTAGCTTTGTAAAGAGAAGGAAACGCATGTTTAATATGCAAGAGGTGTTGAATTAGTGTGGGCTGCCAGAGAGAGCAACTCCAAACCAATTCCAGTGTTTCAGAGTCAAGAAATAGACTCTTTTTGAACATGCTGGTCACATCTAATTAAAATGTTCCACAGATTTAGCTCGGGGTGGAATTTTAGTCACCAAATCGACAGCTCCCCATCTGTACTTGTGGCAGCCAATAAAAATCCATCACCTACTTTCATTCTCAAGGGAGAAACACAACAGTAATGTATCTTCTCCTTTTTATTTTTTATCCTCTTGGGATAGTCCCTGGATATGCTACTTAGAGCTCAGTAAACTCCAACATCTGCAGATAGATAATTCAATTCTTAAAGTCAGTTCTTATAGATTGTGGTTTCTTTATTTCACAGCCTACAACCTCTGTTCTGACCATCATGTTACTGGCAAATTCTTGAATTTCAGGGCTCTGAATAAGCTATAAAAGTTGAGGCCTGGACATTTTTCCTTCTGTCAAAGACTCTTTTCCTCCTTTTTCCAATCCCATTGGACTTATTTAAATAGGAAAATATGAAAGTAACCTTTCTAAGACTTGCCATCCCTGCTAGTAGCAGGAAACATTAGGGATTAGCAATGCTCTGACTCACTGAAGACTGCTGTCACTGTTGTATGGATAGGTACATTTGACAAAGATGGCAATAGTCCCCCAGATGCTCCAACTGAAAGTGTTTCCTTTAGCATTACTAGTTAGAAAGATAAAACTACTGAATTCAGCCTTTGATTTAAATGCACAGGCAAACACATTGCCTTGAAAAGATTTGGCCTACCACAGGAGCAGGATGGGTGGAACAGGTGATGGAGGATCTCTTCTAGAATTTAGACAACATAACATAGCACACCATTTCTGCCATGTCTCTGACTAATTGTTAATACTGAACAGATTTTGCTTTAGTGAAATCAAGCAGGAGTTTAGCACAGATATACGCTGGACCAGTTTACCAGAAAGAGATCAGAATGGATTACTGATAGACCTTAGGGCAGTGGTTCCCAAACTGGAATTTATGAACCCCTGGGGGTTCACAAAATATTACAGGGGGTTCTTGGGAAAAAAATTCCCTAATGGTGGACGAGCTGTCTCTAGGGACCCAGAGCAGCACAGGGCCAGTAGCCTGGAGCCCCTGGACTTCCAAGAGCGAAGCAGATCAAAGAAGGCATATCTATCACGCTGAGGAGATTTCAACTTCAAGACTTCTTATAAGAAATGGAAAGGGAGGTGGATATTTTCTGCTGTTTTTAAAATTTAATAGGCAGCTACTGTTGTTTTTTAAATTATTATGAAGAACAAGTTTAAGCTTTGTTATAACGTGCTTTGTTTGCCTGGACTGCTCAAGACCTGAATGCTTGTGTAGGAGGAACTCTTTGAGTTGGCTTCTTAAATACCTTCATTTGGTTTCACATCTGAAACTCCTTGATGAAACATAGGAGCCTTGTCTTATAGAAGAACCACTGCCTTCGGGGATCAGTACATAAAGGGCTCCTTCTAACACACTTGTAATTGTCCCCACAAATTGATTTGGAATAAAAGTACACTTTCATCCTTATACCAATGTGATGAACTCATGATTTCTTACCAGCCATCACATAAATCAACTTTGTAGTCTAGAAAAAGATTTTAAAAACCACAAACAAACAAACAAAAACACAAAAACCACCAAGGCCAGATCTTCAGTTGGTGTGTAAAGATCAGGCCCTTGATATCAAGGTTTAGCCGCTCTGGACACTCCTATCTTATTCTGGCAAGCAAAAAACTCTTTTAAAACATTCTTTTCATGGGATAAGCTTAAGAAACCTTGGAAACTACCACTACAGGGAAGATTTTCAAAGGCAATCAATGGCAGTTAGGTGCCCTACCTGTCATTTGTGCCTTTGAAAATCTCCTTGTGAACGTCTAGCTTCCTGTTTCTAAGGCAACTGTTTGGAAACTAGTTTTTAGCTAGATTCTCAAACCACCTGTCATGTTAGTTTCTAGTATCCTGGAAGCCTCTTAATGAGGCTCCAGGCCAGAACACAGTATGAAGAGACCGCTTGATAGAACATAAGAATGTGCATATTTGGTCAGAACCCTGGTGCATCTAGCCCAGCATCTGCCGAAGCTGAATGCTTCAGAGGAAATGATCAGAACAGAGCAATTATCGAGTGATCCGTACCCTGTCATCCAGGCCCAGCTTCCAGAAGTCAGAGGTTTAGGGACACCCAGAGTATGGGACTATGTCCCTGACCATCTTGGCTAATAGTCATTAGCCTATTAGTCATTGGACCTATCATCCAAGAACTTATTTAGTTCTTTTTTGGACCAGTAATACTTTTGGCCTTCACAATATCCCCTGGCAATGAGGTCCACAGGTTCACTGTGCATTGTGTGAACTATTTCCTTATATTTGTTTTAAACCTACTGCCTACTCATTTCAATTGCCCTTTGCTTTGTATATTAACTGAAGGGGCAAACAACATTTTCTCTATTCACTTTCTCCACACCAGTCATGATTTTAGAGACCTCTATCATATCCACCCTCAGTCATCTTTTCCAAGCTGAACAGGCCCAATCTTTTAAATCTCTCCTCATAAGGTTTCTCCATTCGATGCTCTTTTACTTTCCAAAGACAAGGCACATACCACCACATTCATCCTGCTGGATCACTCTGTGGCATTTGATAGTGTTAATTGCCAAATCCCTGTCCTTACTTCCCTGCACCCATCCTAGGCAGCAGTGGTGAACAGAAACTCCCTGAAATGCTTCTATCTTTCATCTCAGATGGAAATCTCTATTATTATGGGAAATTGTTTCTTCGCTCTTCCTTCTCCTTCAAAGCCTCACCTTCAGAGACCCACAGTCATAAATCTTCTCCACATAATAGCTATATAAAGATGTGAGAGCCAGCTCCAAATCTCCTTTATCTCAGATGTAAAACACCTCATCTCCCAGCTTTTTCAATGGTGACCCAAAAGCAGAACTTGGAGAAAGAGCATCCCTGCCATGTAATGCTGAAACTAGGCAAGACCAAGGTGATGCTGGTAAGAAGAGAGAAGTGATATGAAGAACTTGCCTCCTTCATACCATCTCCCACTATTCAGAATATCGGGCCTCAGATTATTCGATCAAGCCGCAATTTTGAGGGCCTTTGGAACTAAGTGTTACTAGTTGCCCAAATAGCCAGGGTAGCAAAAAACATTTGCTGTTCCACCTGCAAGTAGCCAGAAGATCATACTCCTTCCGACATGGCACAGACCTAGCCATGGTGATCCATGCTTTTGTGATCTCCAGGTGGATTAGTGCGATCGTTATACTCAACAATGAAGCCACATGCCCTGAAAAAGCTCTAACTGTACAAAATACAGCAGCTCATTTGCCTAGCAATACAGGTTGCCATGACCACATCATCCAAGTGATCTCTGCAGTAATTCTGTCCTGCATCCAAAGCCCTCCATGAGATTGGCTCTAACTACTCAAGAGAATGTCTCTCCCTTTGTGACCATCACCTCCCCTGACAGCTGTGTTCCACTGAACAATGAAATACTCACCAGCAGGAGCATAACTTGTGAGCATGGAAGGAGTTAGATCTAGATTATAGAACTCACTCCTGCAAGAGAATAGTGACCAAACTTGTTCTGACATAGATTTCCCCTTATAAAGTCTTCTTTTTCTTAATAATTTCTTTCTCTCTCTCTCTCTCTCTCTCTCACACACACACACACACACAAAACTATAAAGTAATCATTCCATTTTTCTTACAGGCTGGGAATGGAGTGTGTGAGAGAGATTATTTCTATTTTTAAATACTTGCTCAGATAGTATGTGGATAATGACTATATAAATAAGACCGAAAAAAATGAGGCTAGCAAAATAATTTGTGGCACTCAGCTATCATTTTCTTATTCATGATGAAATCTGTATCTTTTGTTCTTTATACAATTCTGAATGCTCATTCCTGTACCTGGTAGGATTGGCTGAGAATGGAGTGGGAGATAGATATAGCTGATCGGCTGGGAACTATTCCACGCTTTCTGGAAAGTGGACCAGTTTATGAAATTCAGATCTCAGCTGCACCAGCTAATGGTCACTGCCCTCCATTTAATTGTGCATGCTGCAAATGTCAGAGGAGCTTTAACTGCTCTAAAGTGTTTTCTCAGGAGTCTGAGGTCTGGAGCTGTCCAAACTCCATTTCAGATAAGAGCATGCCCGGGGGAATGAAAGTAGGGCCCGGCATGGAGGGTCATAGCTTAACAGTCACAAATGCCTTACACACCAGCATAGAAAAAAGGCACTAGTGCTTGGCAGGCACTGACGGAACAAGTCTTGGTGTGGCAGGAATGTTTCTTGGGATTGGGTGGATATTAAAATATACTTCATTTGAGAGAAACACAACATAAGTAACTCTCCAAGACAAATACCTCTATCAATAACCTCAGCATGTAAAGGTGAGGAAGGGTTGCTATCTCATTGTTTAAGACCCTATAAGACTACTGTTCACCTTCAGGGTATGTCTACACTGCAATAAAAGACCTATGGCGGCAAGTCTCAGAGCCTGACTTGGGCTCACACTATAGGGCTAAAATAGCAGTGCTATTATAGAACTCATGCCCACAAAAGATTAGTGACCAAACTTGTTCTGACATAGATTTCCCAATGGGCTCAGGTTTATGCTTTATGCATTAGGATGTTTTTTTGTCTGAGTGATACCTTTTATATGTTTGAACATCTCTGTTCATGTTCCATATTGTTATCTTTGTTCCATGCTAGCGCTAATGGGTATCTAAGTCAGTGCTTGTTTTAATTTAATAATAAATGTCTTTAAAAGAGACACAAGATTAGCCTGCAATGATTTCCACTGTTAAAAGGATGTTTTCTTGAATATAACACTGAATGATTATGTTAGATTTATTTTACAGTAGAACATAACTGAGAAAAGCTGGTTGTTGTAGAAAAACTTAACTACAAAGTTATTGTAAAAAAAAAACCCAACAATTTTCTGTCAAAAGTAAAAACAGCCAAATTCTACTCTCGGTTATTAATACTGAAGTACAGAAAATTCCACTGAAGACATTCCACGTGTACATGGTTTTATCTATAAATTTACTTGTGGTACCCACAGCCATAATTTTGAGTGCCTCCCTAGTATTTAAAAATAGAAATAATCTCTGTCTTCCTTCCCAGCCTGAAGGAGAAGTTGTTTTTTTTTAATTTGCTGGAATGGGTGAAGAAATTAAGGGTATGTCTACACTGCCTGTGTTACAGAGTAGCCACGGCAGTGCTGTGACGTGGGCAGTGTAGTCATGCTTTATTGCCAGGGGAGAGCTCTCCAAGCGATAAAAAATAACCACCCCGAATGAGGAGTGGTAGCTTTAATGCTGGGAGTGCATCTCCCAGTGATAAATCATTGTCTATACTGGCGCTCTTCAGCGCTAAAACTTTTGTCGCTCAGGGATGTGTGTTTTCAGTTTTAGCACTGAAAGTGGCAGTGTGGACACAACCTAAGAGAAAATCCACGTACAACACTGAGTTTTGTATTTAATTCTGAAAGTGCTGAGGCCCATTGTCATTTATCGTTTGCTGAACTGAGCTCCATAGTGGAGGACCTGCTCCTGTGCAAGGTTTATTTCTTATAGTTACAGGCCTCACTCTATTGGCTGAAAGTTTTTAATCCAGGACAATGTAGATGTCACAAATCACAGAGAAAGTGCTGATTTCTCAGCTGAGGTCAGTCCCCTAGAGAGCTTTGAATGCCTGACATTTGTATACTATGGTCATGTCAGGCCCTATAAGAACTTACACTGTTCTGTGCAGTGTCATTGTAGCCCTATGAATCCCATGGTATTAGAGAGACAAGATGGGTGAAGTCATATCTTTTATTGGACCAACTTCTGTTGGTGAGAGAAACTCACTTTTGAGGTTACACAGAGTTCTTTGAGGACATGTTTACGCTGCAAAATTGTCGACAAACTTGTCTTTCATGGGTATTTTAAAAAGCCCTCCCCTACCCTCCGCCCTGTGAAAGACAAAAGTTTTGCTGATGTAAGTCACAGTGTGAACACGATTTTGTCAGCAGGAGCACTCTCCTGGCGACAAAGCTAACACCACTTGCAGGGCTGGAAGTATTTTGTCTGGAAAAGTGCTGACAAAGTACCAACGAAAAGCCTTGTTGCTAAAAGCTGCATGGTGTAGACAAGCCCTAAGTCTGGGAAATGTACTCATGACTCGGTTAAACACAAGATGGAACAGATTGTTTAGTATAAGTAGTTAACACATATTTCAAGGACCATTCAAGCTGAAGTAGTCTGTTAACACCTCTCCAGTCATAAGGGGGAAATAAAAGCTGGGGTGAATTTAGTGGGTTATAGGTTGTTGTAATAAGCCCTAAATCCAGTGTCTCTCTAGCTGGTCCACTGTATTTAGTGTCTTACAGAGTTATGGACTGAACAGAGACATTGAATTTATGGCTTATTACAACACCCACACCTAAAGTTTTTTCCCTCTCCCATGACAGGAAAGGTGTTAACAGGCCATTTCACCTTGAATGGTCCCTTGAAATATGTATGCTAAACAATCTGTTCCTTTAATACATACACTGTAATAAAGCACTTAAGAGGGGGATATTCTTTAGGTTGCGGAAAATGGTGGGGTGGAGTCAGGATTGCAGGCTACCTCTCATTTTTCAATGAGGTTCAATGGGTGTAGGTGATTATAGTGTTCTTGAGGGACAGAGAGACATAGTGCTGGAGACTGAGGGCTTGTCTACACTGGAACTTTACAGGTGCTGCAACTTCCTTTCTCAGAGGTGTGAAAAAACACACCTCTGAGTGCTGCAAGTTTCAGTGCTGTAAAGTACCAGTGTAGACAGTGCACCAGTGCTGGTAGCTATTCCCCTCGTTGAAGTGGTTTTTCTAGATCTCTCTCCCACTGCTGCACTGCGACTACATAAGCCATGTTAAAGCACTGCCACGGCAGCGCTTTAATGTTGCCAGTGAAGACGTGCCCTAAGGGTATGTCTACACTGGCAGAGTTCCAGCACCGTTCAGAGAACACTGAAGGGAAAGTGCTGTTTTCTGTTCACACTGTCAGCTGCCTGTGCAATTGCATGTTCACACTTGTAGTACTTGCAGCAATATTCGGAGTGAGAGACTCTCGGCAGCTATTCCACAGAGCATCTCTTCCTCCTCTGTCCCTAAGAATTGTGGGAAGGCGGAGGGGGTTGCAGGGCATCCTAGATCCTGTCCCAATGCCCCGTGATGCATTGCTTCGCATCTCAGCAACCCCTGTGCTTCTGTCCGCATTTGGAGCCATCTTTCAGTGGTTTGTGTACTGTGCGCTCTGCCTCTTCGGTCTGCAGGAACGGACCAAACTGTTGCTGCTCACTCTAACTAACACGAGTGGCAGTGGAGTTATTCCTTAAACTACAAAGACAAAAGGAATGTGATATTGATCTTGCCATGTGGACTAGCTACGACATGAGATTGCTTGTGGCATTCACGGAGGTGCTGACCACAGTGGAACGCCGCTTTTGGGCTCAGGAAACAAGCACTGAGTGGTGGGATCAAATTGTGATACACATCTGTGATGACAAGCAGTGGCTGCAGAACTTTCGGATGAGGAAAGCCACATTCATGGGACTGTCTGATGAGCTCGCCCCAGCCCTGCAGCACAAGGACACAAGAATGAGAGCTCCCCTGCTGCTGGAGAAGTGTGTGGCGATTGCACTGTGGCAGCTGGCTACTCTACTGGAGCAGGGTAAATCATTGTTCCCAGACCCTACTGTACACTGGGCATGTGGCTCTTGGGGCTTACAATCATTCCTTTCCCCACATTTTCCACAGGCTGTGGAATATCAATACAGAAGATATCTTGCTGCTAAGGGTGAGCAGGAAATCAGGGGAGGGATTTCTCCATGACTGTGGCTTCCATCCTGGCCCTTACGCGGTTCGCCTGTGTGCAGCAATGGCTCCCCCTTCACCCCAGTGACCACAGTGGTGCGGGAAAGTTACACTTATTGGAGCAAGAAACAAAGCAACTCTGCCAAAGAACCTGCAGTAGCAGGTTGCCCCGTATCTCCATGAGAGTTTCCTGGTGATCTCTGAGGCAGATTCCCGTGACGTGAGGGAGTCAATCAACAGCCTGTTCCGCTGCTCAGACTGGGCATGTGGTGGTACATGCATCATACAGACACAAGCCTGCTTTCTGCAACCCTCCTGCCCCCAACAAATCACTTCAGTGATTCCCAGAATCAAATCCACTTACCAGGGGCCTCCTCTCCTGTTTGTGCTTCACCAATATCCAACAGCTGTGACTGGCTAACCTCCTCTGGAGTAGAGAAGAGCTCCTGGCTACATGCATCTCTGACCTCCGAGTTGTCCTCTGCCTCTGGGTCCCCCGCCCCCTCCACATCCTCATCCAAGATTTCCTCCTCCTGGCTTAGTCCACTCTCGACTGGCACGTGAGCCACTGAAGTATCCACTGTGGCCTTCACAGTGGAAGTGGAGTTGCCACCAAATATCACATCCAGCATTTTGTAGAACCGGCAGCTTGTCAGCACAGCACCGGAGCAGCAGTTTGCCTCCTGTGCCATGTGGTAGGTGTTTCACAGCTCCTTCACTTTGACCCTTCACTGCAGTGTGTCCCAGTAATGCCCCCTTTCTGTCATGCATCATGAAATCTGTCCATAGGTGGTATAATTCCTACAGCTGGAGCACAGCTGGAACTGGACAGACTCCTCTCCCCAAATGCTGATGAGGTCCAGCAGCTCAGCATTGTTCCAAGTGGGGGATTGTCTGGTGCATGGAGCCAGCATGGTCACCTGCAAAAATACACTGAGACCACTGCACGTGTCACCAAGCAAACAGGAAAGAGACTTTCAAAATTCCAAAGGAATATATGAGGTGGGAATGACGGTTGGTCACCTGAGGGCAGGGCAGTAGAGTTCAAACCAATGACCAGAGAGGCAAGAAAAGGCATTGTGGGACACCTCCCAGAGACCAATCCCAGAAGTGTAATCAACCAGGGTGTCTACACCCGCACCACGGCGCTGTACCCCAAGCACAGAAAGCTGTGTGCCTCTCATCGGGGTGGTTTTTTACAGCGCTGCAACGGCGCAGTTTCTGCGCACTAAGTGGCTTGACATCATGTACACCTCAGGAGTTACAGTGCAGAAAGCTGCTTTACTGTGCAGAAACTTGCCAGGGTAGACAAGGCCTAGGAATCCCTCCTGCCTGAAGGAGGATGTTTTTAAGGAACACATCTTGATTCAAAAGAATTCACTTTGCAGGGCAGGAGATTTTAGGCTCCATGTCTGCGTACCCACCAAACAAACACTGACTCCATTCTATTTTTAATACTTAATGAAGTATGGTGACATCAGTCAGAGTTGGCAGCCCTAACATAGATGCATTCAGCACAGAAACCTATGCTAACTTGCCATTTTTATTTGCAGTTCACCTTTGTATCCCCTCTTAGCCCTGGTCTACACTAGGGAAGGAAGGGGTCGACCTAAGATATGCAACTTCAGCTACGAGAATAGCATAGCTGAAGTTGAGGTATATTAGGTTGACTTACCTCAAG
The DNA here is from genome assembly GCA_007922305.1 of Dermatemys mawii. Taxonomy (NCBI): domain Eukaryota; kingdom Metazoa; phylum Chordata; order Testudines; family Dermatemydidae; genus Dermatemys; species Dermatemys mawii. Next base: position 59,231,360 of record ML677334.1, read on the forward strand.
TCCTCATGGTACGGGGTCGACTGCTGCCGCTCCCCTGTCATCTCTGCTTCTGCCTCTCATCTTGGTGGATTAAAGGAGTCGAAGGCAGAGCGATTGGGGATTGATTTATCGCATCTACACTAGACGCAATAAATCAATCCCCGATAGATCCCCGATCCAACGGGTAGTGAAGATGTACCCATTGTGTATGAACAACTTCCTAATTTGGATGTGCTGATGTGTAATCACAATTATTGCAGCCCCAAGGAGAAGATAACATTCTCTCTCTCAAGGCCAAAACATCAGGAAGAGTGTGTGCCTGACTGGCCCTTTGTATCCTCAAAGTTGAGATCCAATCAGATATGATTTTATTTGAATTGTTCTTTTTATGCCATTAGACTCAGGAAACTATAGGTCCAGTCCTGGTCCCATTGTAATCTCTGGTGAAATTCCCATCAAGTATGAGACAGAAACAGGAGGCTCTTAGGATATGTCTTCTTCACAAATTAAGATGTGATGATTGCAATGCAGGTAAGCATGTGTGCACCAGCTTTAATCAGCTGGGCATGGTGACAGTGGTAGTGAATATGTGGTGGTGTGATCTGGCCACCCCAGGGTACAAGCCCATCTGAGACCCTCTCTACACACCTGGGTTGTTGGCCCATGCTGCCATGTCTTCACTGCTATTGATACCCATATTCAGTTACTCCTCGGGGAAGTCTGCAACACTGCACATGCACAAAATTCATGCCCTGCACAGATTTCTTTGCTTCCCCACAGAAAAATGACTTCTGATGGGGATGCAAAGGAAACCAGCAATAGGGGTCACATGGCCCTCCCCGGGAGTGCAGGCAGGTTGGTCTGGGTGCCCGGAGCAGCTGGTAGAGACATACATTACCGCCGGGCAGTGGCGGTGGTGGGACTGGGCAGTTATGCGAGTGAGAAAGACATTCTGTCCCTCCAACACATTCTTGTGGCATGCTCAGTGTGGAGGGGCAGGGACTTGGGGTATTTCTGAGGAGGTAGGTATTGGGCAGGCTCTGTCTCCTCGGGCAGAACAGAATGTAGCAGCCTGCCTGCTTCATGAATTGTCCTTAGTGAATTGTTCCCATTACACTGGTCTACAATTTTTTAGAAGTCGTCTGCTTCAGAGATAAAATGTGATATTTATTATGTATTTTGATGTGCTGAATTCAAATATGACAATTAAAACAACTGATTGGCTACTGTTTCTAAGATACTTAAGTTTTTACATTTTATGTCTATGTATATTGTGTAGATAGTAGAGTTTTAATCATAAATTGTAAACCTAGGTCTTTTCATGTGTTTATGGTTGCTTTACATGATAATATTTCACCTGTCCTGTTTATGTAACACTTTAAAAATCAGCAAAAGGGTTATATAAATAAAATGTATTATGAAACAAAAGGCAAAAAACTATTATGTATATAGTTTAGTCCTATTCAGTGTCTACTCAGTGCTTCTTGGCTTGTTTCTTGTATTCATTAAATGGAGCATCTCTTGTCACTGTCCAGCAATAGTCTGCAAGCATTGATGGGCTCCATTTGCCCTGGTAGCGTTTCTCCATTGTTGCAATGTCCTGGTGAAATCGCTTGCTGTGCTCGTCGCTCACTGCTCCGCAGTTCGATGGAAAAAAATCTAGATGAGAGTGCAAAAAATGTATCTTTAATGACATGTTGCAACCAAGGCTTTTGTATGCCTTGAGGAGGTTTTCCACCAACAACCTGTAGTTGTCTGCCTTGTTGTTTCCGATAAAATGTATTGCCACTGACTGGAAGGCTTTCCATGCCGTCTTCTCCTTGCCACGCAGTGCATGGTCAAATGCATCATCTCGAAGAAGTTCACGAATCTGAGGACCAACAAAGACACCTTCCTTTATCTTAGCTTCACTTAACCTTGGAAATTTTCCATGCAGGTACTTGAAAGCTGCTTGTGTTTTGTCAATGGCCTTGACAAAGTTCTTCATCAGACCCAGCTTGATGTGTAAGGGTGGTAACAAATATCTTCCTTGATTCAACAAATGGTGGATGCTGAACACTTTTCCTCCCAGGCTCCAATGACTGTCGGAGTAACCAATCTTTCTTGATGTAGTGGGAATCTCTTGCACGACTATCCCATTTGCAGAGAAAACAGCAGTACTTTGTGTATCCAGTCTGCAGACCAAGCAGGAGAGCAACAACCTTCAAATGGCCACAAAGCTGCCACTGATGTTGGTCATAGTTTATGCACCTCAAAAGTTGTTTCATGTTGTCATAGGTTTCCTTCATATGGACTGCATGCCCAACTGGAATTGATGGCAAAACATTACCATTATGCAGCAAAATAGCTTTAAGACTCGTCTTCGATGAATCAGTGAAGAGTCTCCACTCATCTGGATCATGAACGATGTTGAGGGCTGTCATCACACCATCAATGTTGCAGGCTACAAGATCACCTTCCATGAAGAAGAATGGGACAAGATCCTTTTGACAGTCACGGAACATGGAAACCCTAACATCACCTGCCAGGAGATTCCACTGCTGTAGTCTGGAGCCTTACTCTTGGGTAGTTCCAAATCCCTGACAAGGTCATTCAGTTCAGCTTGTGTTATGAGGTGTGGTTCAGAGGAGGAGGATGGGAGAAAATGTGGGTCCTGTGACATTGATGGTTCAGGACCAGAAGTTTCATCCTCTCCCTCTTCTTCGTCTGACTCAAGTGAGAATGATTCTGGTGCATCAGGAACCGGCAGTCCTTCTCCGTGGGGTATTGGGCGTATAGCTGATGGAATGTTTGGATAATGCACAGTCCACTTTTTCTTCTTTGACACACCTTTCCCAACTGGAGGCACCATGCACAAGTAACAATTGCTGATATGATCTGTTGGCTCTCTCCAAATCATTGGCACTGCAAAAGGCATAGATTTCCTTTTCCTGTTCAACCACTGGCAAAGATTTGTTGCACAAGTGTTGCAGTATATGTGTGGGGCCCACCTCTTGTCCTGATCTCCAATTTTGCAGCCCAAATAAAGGTGATAGGCTTTCTTAACCATAGTGGTTATACTGCCCTTTTGTGATGCAAAAGTCACTTCACCACAAACAGAGCAGAAGTTATCTGCACTGTTCACGCAAGTACGAGGCATCTCTGCTCACTTTGGCTAAACAGAAATGTGTCCCTTTGCAAAATCAAACACTGACAAATAAGAGAGCACGACACTGTAGGATTTCTAGAGCTGATATAGGGCAATTTGTTCAGCAGAGTGATGTAAGCTTCATTATGATTGCATCATCCATGACTTCTAGGAATAACATGATGCAATTCGTATCATGTATGACGCAATACCAGCTTCAGATTGCATCATTCATTGTTTTGCCTAAAAAGCAAGTACTGTCCAAACCCAGTCATAGATTTATTCATAGATCCAGTCAAAGATGTATTTTAGTCATTTCTGATTTAAATTGAGATCCCTTCCCTTTTTAACTCACTTATCCTCCGCCATTCCCATGTCAAGGGTCGTATATACTGACCCAATAGCATATCTTGAAAACTAGAGCCAATCAACAATTTTAAGCATCATTTTCGTTCTCAATGACCCAGAATTAGTAAAGTTTGACTACATTTATTTCAGAAGCATTTTGGCTGTAGAGCAGTGTTATCTTTGTGAACTCCCCCAGGAGTATGAAACAGGCGTAAAAGTTTTTGAGGCTGCTTTGCATTGCCAGAATGGTCTAAAGGAAATAACTGTAAAGGACAATATGGCTTACATATGCTTATGGTGTTTTCGTGATGAGAACTGGTCTAAATTTTTTAACTGAAAATATTTCCTATCAAAATGTGTTCCATGAACTCTTTGCTACTGACCTTTCTGGAGATTGTCAGTAGCTAATATAAATTGTGAGTTTGATTCCCCAGCCCTCACTTGCTCTTCATTTGCCTATGCTGTAATATTGAGCATGTGGCTGTGTATATTTGTTGACCAATAACTAGAAATAACGGTTCAAACCTTGCTACATTACTATTAGACAAAGGAGGTTCTAGGATTTCCTCCAACGCTCCCCCAACTCCCATTCCCCATCCATTGTATTGTAGTTGAAATAAATTACCAAAATAATTGAAACCAGCATGATTATATTATGCTATTTTGACAAAATGTGCAGAATTTTAAAATATTGTGTGTAGAATTTTTAATTTTTCAGCACAGAATTTTCCCAGGAGTAACACAAGCTAGATTAAAGCTAGCATGGGTCTGCCTACCCACACTGCAGTTACACTTTCATTTTCAACATAGATGTATCCTTAATGCCAGATCTAGAGTCCATTGCAGTCAATGGAAAGGCTCCTGCTGACTTCAGTTTGCTTTGGATCATGCTCTTATTGCATTTCTCCTTATAACAAAGCAGAAAGATCAGAAAACTCAGCAATTAGAATTCCCTGCACTTAACAGGAACATTATTTCCTAATTATCCACTCGCTTTTCTTTACCTACAAGGTGCCTGTTAGTTCTGCAAATAATTATTTATAGATCAACTGCCATGTAGAGGAGGAGTCTTTCTAGAAAAGATTAATCAGCATTAGCTTCCTTAGCACAGAAGAATGAATGCAACAATTGCCATTTTCCCAATATCAAGTAAGTTCTGTTTGAAAATATTGCTTTTCACATTTGAGGTAAAAAACACAACCACTTATGTTTCAGCATAGCAAATATTACAAAATACTTTAATGCTGAAAAGAGACACTCTTCTTTTCATAGGCAAAGTACTTGTTTATGGTTAGCAAATGACTCTACAACTATTCAGCATCATAGAACATTCTATCAAATGAAAATCACTTTAAACTACCTGTGACGGAGTCAGACCAGAAGGATATAAGAGAGTGCTGTGGGTGTCAGGAGCTGTGGAAGGAAGTTATGCTGTTGGTGAGACTGTTGGACAACATATCATACAGAAGGAAGGAGGCCCTTCCTAAGGGTGAAGTGGAGTTTGAAGAAGCGGAGACTACTGTGGGGAAGTAGCCCAGAGAATTGTACTGTGTTTTGTGCCTAAAAGGTCAGCCATCTTAGCTGATACTATTAGGGTCCCTGGGCTGGAGTCCGGAGTAGAGGGCGGGCCCAGGCTCCCCCCTTTCTGTCTCCCCTAATTAGTTACTGAGAAAGGGAGGTCACTCTGTGGCCTGGATGAGTTTCTGAAGCCCCTAAATCTGCCAGGAAGGGCAGGACCCACAAATATAGACTCGGAACTTTGTCACAACTGGTGTCGGGGTGGGATTTTCTGACTTACTGTTCACTGCGCGGCAGAAGAAAGGGAGAGGTTTTAAAAAAAAACGTGCACCGGGTTTGGGGTGTTCTCACCACACTGGAGGATGTAATAAAAGCACTGCAAGCCACTGCAGCCCAGCAGGAGGCCACTCGAGCCCAGGCTATGGCAAAACAGGAATCCCTGTGGGTACAACAAGAGACTAACCAATTATTGATGGAGCAGGCCTCTCAGGATCGAGCCCTCTTGCGGGACGTGGTAGAACAACTAAAAGTCCTCACCACCAAAAACCAAGGATCTGAGGGGTCGCAAGTATGGAGGGCTGCTGGTTGTCTGCCAAAGATGACAGCCAATGACGACATAGAGGCGTATCTCCTCTCCTTTGAGAGGGCTGCCTTGCGAGAGGCTTGGCCCCAGGATCAGTGGGCTAGCATCCTCGCTCCCTTCTTATGGGGAGAAGCACAAAAAGCTTATAACGACATGCCCGCTGAAGCTGCCATGGACTACCCTCAGCTGAAAGCAGAGATCCTGGCACGATCAGGGGTAACAACAGCAGTACAGGCCCAGAGATACCATGAGTGGAGATATAAGGAAGATAAGTCTCCGGTCCCAATTATTCGACCTTATCCACCTTGCACAGAAGTGGTTACGACCCGAGGTTTGCATCCCAGAGGAAATGTTGGAATCTTTGGTCATAGACCACTATATGAGGGGATTGCCTCCAGATCTTCATGCATGGGTGGGCCAGAATGACCCTGCCACCTACAATGGGATGATCATGTTGGTAGAAAGATGGATTGCAGCCCAAGAGCTTTCCCAACTACCCAGAGAAGCCTTCTCCCAAAAGAAGTATCTGGGTCCGACCCCGGAAGGCCAGATAACCAAGCATCCGGAAAGCCCCAGGTGGAAGAAGGTAGTAGCCACAGAACAGCCGGGAACCCAGAAGGGAGGAAGCCATGGGATAAAGACCCCTAACCCAAGAGACAAAGGAGTATCTAGAGCCCCTTATAGATGTTATGCATGTGGAGAATGGGGACACCTAGCAGCGCAATGTCCCAATATTGAGGAGCCCATGCAGTGTAACCTGGGGAATTGGGCAGACCCACGCACCCTAATCAATCTAGTCGGAGTTGCAGTCACCCCACACCAATATACAAAACCAGTGAAACTGAATGGGGTAGAGACTATGGCACTCATTGACTCAGGTAGTGCTGTCACTCTGATTTCAGGGAAACTAGTGAAACGCAGCCAGTTGATACAGGCTAAGCGTACGGGAGTAACCTGCGTACATGGGACTGTTAGCTATTATCCTGTCATCCCAGTAAGGATTGAAATCCAGGGAACTATCACTGGAGTAAAAGCAGGGGTAGTCCCAAAAATCCCATACCCAGTGCTCATTGGAAGGGATTTCTCAGGATTTGGAAATTTGCTCCCACCAGAGAGACAAGACAGAGGAGAAAACTCCAAAGTTAAGGAGTCATCCCTAACAGAAAGTCACGGCCTCTTCTTTGCTGAAATATCTCCTGAATTTTTTCCCACCCCTGGGAAGGGCAGAAAAATCAAGAAAGAAAGAAGGGCAGCAAAGGCTTTGGGCACTCGGATTCTGCTTCAGGGCCAGAACATGGCCTTGGTAGGCCGAAGGGCACAAGGAACTGAGGAAGAGACCCTCAGAGAGGAGGCGGAGGAAGCCGAATCCAGTCCCAACCCCAATGTCACTGAATTGACTGAGGAGGAAGAGACCAGTTCCTCAGAGTTCGGGTCGATAGGTCCTGGAAGAGAGACTTTTGGGCGAGACCAGGCAGAAGATCCCAGATATGATAATGTCAGAAGAGAGGTGGCTGAGATAGATGGGGAGCCTGTGGAGGGAAAGGCCCGAGGGCCAGCGCCCTATTTCATGATCAAGAAGAACCTCCTGTACCAAGTGGTTCAAATACAGGAAGAGGTGGTAAACCAGCTCCTGGTACCCCAAAAACATCAGAGGGCAATACTAAGTCTCGCCCACAGTCACCTTTTTGGGGGACACTTGGGGGTAGAAAAGACCCAAGCACGAATCTTGCGCAGATTCTTCTGGCCAGGAGTACATGAGGGTGTCCGGCAGTACTGCGCCTCCTGCCCCGAATGTCAGTTGCACAGCCCTCGCCCACATCTAAGGGCCCCGTTGATACCTCTACCAATAATTGAGATCCCTTTTGAACGGGTGGCCATGGACCTGGTGGGGCCTCTAGAGAAGACAACTCGAGATCACCAATATGTGTTTGTCATCTTGGACTATGCAACCAGGTATCCAGAGGCCATTCCCCTACAAAATACGGCCTCCAAGTCCATAGTGAAGGCGTTGGTGGAAATTTTTGCCTGAGTCGGGCTACCGAAAGAGATTCTAATGGACGAAGAAACACCTTTCATGTCAAAGCTGATGAAGGACCTCTGCTCTCTGCTCCACATTCAAACTCTGCGGACCTCAGTTTACCACCCACAGACCAATGGCTTGGTAGAGAGATTCAACTGGACCCTCAAGGCCATGATCAGAAAGGTGGTAAGTAGGGATGGAAAAGACTGGGATACCCTGTTGCCCTACCTTATGTTTGCCATCTGGGAAGTTCCTCAAGCCTCCACTGGATTCTCTCCCTTCGAGCTGTTATATGGCCGCCATCCCCGGGGCATACTAGATATAGCTAGGCAAATTTGGGAAGAGGAGCCTAATACAGGGAAAAATATAGTTGAGCATGTATTACAAATGAGAGACCATATAACCCAAGTCACCCCTATAGTGCGGGAGCACCTAGAGAAGGCCCAGAAAGCCCAACAAACTCACTACAACCACCAGGCAAAGGTTCAGCAGCTCCAACCCGGAGACCGAGTAATGGTATTAGTACCCACAGCAGAGAGTAAACTCTTGGCCCAATGGCAGGGGCCCTATGAACTAGTAGAATCTATAGGAGAGGTAAATTATAAGGTGAGACAACCGGGACGTCGAAAACTAGAGCAGATATATCACATCAACTTTCTAAAACCCTGGCGTACCCAAGAAGCATGTGTAGTTGCTCACAAGGACCCATTGCAGGAGAACAAGAACCCCGAGCAGGTGAAGGTGTCTCCCGATTTAACACCAGCCCAAAGAGAGGAGGTGGTCGAGATGATCAACAGGAATCAAGACGTATTCTCATCTCAACCAGGACGAACAACTGAGACGTATCACCACATCATTACAAACCCTGGGGCCAAGGTGACGATGAGGCCTTACCGGGTGCCAGCGGCCAAAAGAGAAGAAATCAGAGCAGAAGTAAAGAAAATGTTGGACTTGGGGGTAATTGAAGAGTCTCACAGCCAGTGGTCTAGCCCAATCGTGCTAGTACCCAAACCAGATGGCTCCACAAAGTTTTGCAATGACTTCCGCCAGCTGAATGAGGTGTCCCAGTTCAATGCATATCCTACACCCCGGATAGACGAGTTAGTGGACCGACTGGGAAATGCCCGGTTCCTGACCACTCTAGACTTAACTAAAGGGTACTGGCAGATCCCCCTTGCTGAAGACGCAAAGGAGAAGACCGCTTTCTCCACCCCAGAGGGACTGTTTCAATATACAGTCCTTCCATTCGGTCTTCATGGGGCCCCAGCTACCTTTCAGCGCCTTATGGATAAGCTATTGTGCCCCCATGCCAGTTATGCAGCTGCCTACCTGGATGATGTGGTTATCCATACCGCAGACTGGGAAACCCACCTGGAAAAGGTTGAAGCTGTCCTAGATACCCTAAAGCGTGCTGGCCTTACCGCAAACCCCGCAAAGTGCGCCATAAGATTAACGGAGGCTAAGTATCTGGGCTACACTGTGGGACAAGGTGTAGTGAAACCCTAAATCAATAAACTAGAAGCCATCCAAAACTGGCCTCGGTTTGCAAGAAACAAGTCCGGGCATTTTTGGGGGTAGTGGGGTACAATCGATGCTTTATTCTCCGTTTTGCCACCAGGGCAAGTGCCCTGACTGATCTCATAAAAGCTCAGGGACCTGAGATGGTGCGATGGACAGACACAGCAGAGAGGGCATTTACAGATCTAAGGACAGCCCTTTGTAGTGACCCTGTACTTATAGCTCCAGACTTCACTAAGGAGTTCATCTTGCAGACAGACGCATCTGAAGTTGGACTAGGGGCTGTCCTATCCCAGATGGTCGGGGAAGAAGAACATCCAAACCTCTATCTCAGTAGAAAACTTCTCCCAAGGGAACAGAAGTATGCTGTGGTCGAGAGGGAATGCCTTGCCGTTAAATGGGCCATGGAAACACTGCGATACTACCTGCTAGGTACGCAGTTTACTCTCGTGACTGACCATGCCCCTCTTCAGTGAATGCAGCGGAACAAGGAGAAAAATGCGAGAGTGACTAGATGGTTCTTATCCCTTCAACGCTTTCAGTTCCGCATACAACACAGAGCTGGAAGTCGCCACGGCAACACAGATGGCTTATCACGGGTGCACTGTATGTCGACCCAAGTTGCCCAACCCCTTGGTGTTGAGCAGGGGGGAGGGATATGTGACGGACTCAGACCAGAAGGATATAAGAGAGTGCTGTGGGTGTCAGGAGCCGTGGAAGGAAGTTATGCTGTTGGTGAGACTGAGTGTTGGACAACATATCATATAGAAGGAAGGAGGCCCTGAGATAAGGGTGAAGTGGAGTTTGAAGAAGCAGGGACTGCTGTGGGGAAGTAGCCCAGGAAATTGTACTGTGTTTTGTGCCTAAAAGGTCAGCCATCTTAGCTGATACTATTAGGGTCCCTGGGCTGGAGTCCGGAGTAGAGGGTGGGCCCAGACTCCCCACTTTCTGTCTCCCCTAATTAGTTACTGAGAAAGGGAGGTCACTCTGGGGCCTGGATAAGTTTCTGAAGCCCCTAAATCTGCCAGGAAGCACAGGACCCACAAATGCAGACTCGGAACTTTGTCACATACCATAACAAACAAACCACAAGACAGCCCGATGTCACTGGGGAATTTGGTGTTCAGAAAACCTCCCAACATGTTAATAGCTTCCTTAATTAAAAATCAGAATAGTAAAGAACTGCTAAACTCAATTTCTATTAAGCATATTTTTACATCCCTTTTATTAAAGTAAAAATGGGTTTAGATATTTTCACTAAATTAGTCTATGCTATGTTTCACATTTATGTAAAATGCTAATCTATACTAGCTTACATTTTAATAGTAGTACATGAGACAGCGACCTATACTGTACATCTGTACGGGATGAGGTGGTCACATTTAGGCAACGTGTATGTGCAGTTCCCTCTAAAGTCTACCAGTGCATATCCAAAAGAGGAACTGGGTAACACTGATCTACTGGAAAGTTCCCTTTGCTTCCCCATCCAAGACCAAAACATGTCCATAACGTTGAGGCTTTAAAAACAAAAACAAAAATATGAAGGACTGAAACACAACATTCTAAAAAATGTGGAGTAAATGCTTTAGGGCTTGATCTACTGAAATCAACGGAAAATGGGCTCAGTTGAATAACTGAGTAGGGAAAAAGGGAAACACTTCTTTGGACAGTTATTGGTTATTTCTACTGGCTGAAATTCATCTGTCAACAGAGGCTCAGCACAATGCCAGAGTACCACGTAACTCTTGAAAATAGGGACTAAGCGGATATATAAGCTTGGAGCTAGCTCTCGACACAGGGGTAAATTGAATTCTTGGGACTGGGTGGGTCATGCAAACACCATGGATCTAATTAGAATGGAGTGTCAGCAAGTATTTTAGTGTTTTTATGTAAGAATAATTTTCATTTTTGAACTACTATTGGTTGAAAATATTCCCTCATGTAATTATGCAAAAAGCTAAGAACTTGATTGTAACCAACAGTTAGTAGTTGGTTGCTAACAAGTCAAACATGACAAACAATTTTGAGGCAATTATTGTCATTACAAGTCATCCTCAATTGTTCGAGGCAAAAGTAATAGAAAGTGACAGTTGTGCAGCTGGGAGCATGGTGTGGGAAATGAAATTGTTCCCTGGTCGCAATGAACCAGTCAAAATGCAGCATAGAGTCTGCTAAATGCATAATTCATGGGTAGTAATATTTTAGTCTCTAAAGCAAATTAGAGTATAAACAAAGGCACTTTTAAAAAAACAGAAGTTTTAAAAAAAGAAAAGGATTAGAGAACATATGTAGTTAGTAATTAAAACAGAAAAGTGACAGCAGATACGTTATTTAGCACAATGCATCCATAAGGTGCTTGCAGACTTCAATGAGAAGAGAGAAACTGCACATGAACAGTATACTGTCCCAGCAGTCAAGTTGCCACACACTGCATTACCACCAGGAGCATGTGTGTCTTAATCCTGATCTCATTCTTGTTTCTTGAGGCTGCCTAGATATGGTGTGTGCTCGGAAGGTAGAGTTCTGAACTCTGGGATATGGGTAATACTTAATGACACTAATATGGGAGATGGAGGGAGAAAGTTGTGTCCTTGAGAGAAATATGCTCGTATTTTAATCTCACCACAGGCTGGAGCCACACCAGATATAATACCAAAAGCAGGTTACCCACTACCACCCAAGAATGTACATCAGATACTTGCCTAGCTATGGAGTCATTCTGATGACAATGCAAAATCAGTTGCCATGCCAGCGGAAGATGGTGTTTTAAAATATCTGACATTGAAAATTCCACTCAACCCTCCACAGGTTCCATATTGATATTAAAGACTAAAACAGCTGCATTGACATTCAGAGCTATTACACATTCTTAATACAGTACATTATCATGAACATTGTATTAACACCAAAGAGTCATTGCAGTTTTACTGGCAGAATTTCATTCACTTGCACTAATACCACAACAACTCCAAAGAAGTCATCAAACTGTCAATGGAACTTGGTTTCTACAATTGTATTGGTATTAATGATTATTTTAGTGTATTTTTGCACTTAATATATTTATTTGTGCAAACTAAATTACACCTAAGCAAATCCAATAGATCCAAATTCACCCCAGGATGTAACTCCACTGAAGTGAAATAAAACTATTGAAATACACCAAGTTCTCAAGTTCAGTAAAACTCCGCTTAGGTGAACAAGATATTAATTTTTTCAAATTGAGCGATATACTATAACCTTGCTTCCTGACGGAATAAACGTTTGTGATGTTGTGACAGGGTACTGAGCAGGAGGACTGCAGAATCAGCCCCCTGCCACCAGCCTCACTAAAGTGAATAAAGTGGAGTTGGCTGGAAAGAACCTGCCCTACTTGGGGAATGAGAGCCAGCTGCTAGCCCAATTAGCCCAGGGCTATGGAAGAGACTGGGAAGAAGGAAGCCAGAGTGGTGGAATAGAGGAGAGTGAGAGAGTAAGAAGGGTTCAGCTAGAAAGAACCCAGAGCTGTGTATGGTGAGAAGGCGGTGGGAGCACAGACTTGTAAATAAAAGCGCCCATGGTTTCAGAACCCAAGGGTCTCTGAGTGACTTCATCTGAGTCTAACAGAGGCAGGAGTGCCAGGCATAGTCGGTTACACATGGGGCTTGTCGGGGATCCTGTGCCAGAACCAGAGTTTAGCAGCCCAGAGATGGAGGAGACCCTGCAATGGCTGGTGAAGGAAAGGTGAAAAAGGCCATGCAAACCTTTCAGCAGGCCGACCAGCTGGAGAGGCAGGCCCTGCTTAGCTGGCAGGCAGAGCAGCAGAAGAGCCTGCAGGACTTCATAAAAGAGCAGGCCAGGGTACAACAGCAGCTCCTCCAGGGAATGGTGAGTTCCACGGTGGGGGATGGTGTTTGCGGGTTGGCCCTAGGACTTTGTAAAATGGGCCTTGTGGCTGATCCTGAGGCCTTCCTGGACACATGTGAGTGGGTAGCCATGGGAGCAGGCTGGGACAGGGCAACCTGGGCCCTGCAGCTCGCTCCCTGCCTGGCTGGTGAAGCCCATGTTGCTTACATGACCCTAAGCGAGGAACAGGCCAGAAGCTATGATGTGGTGAAGGGGGTTGTCCTAGATTAGCTTGGGCTATCCGCTGAAAAAAGCTGCCAGCAGTTCCACATGGCAAAGTGGACATGGGGTTTGAGGATCTGGGCGTTCACCCAGAAATTAATGGACTGGGCCACCCAATGGCCGAGACCTGATTCCCAGACAGTGGGGGCGAGTATCGATGTGCTGCTTGTCTTAGAGCAGTTTTTACATGGCCTCCCCGAGACCATAAGGGTTTGCATGAAAAGACACCAACCAAATACCGTGGAGGCAGCAATGAAACTGACAGAGGAGTTTAGGAACTGGATTAAGATCATCTAACTCTACTTACAAAGTCTTTTTATTGATATTCTTATACAGTATTACTAACTTTTCTTAGCACTGCCATGAAATGCATGAGTATCTTGTATAAGACATCACCTAGAAATTCTAGCATCCTATCGCACTAGAATTCTTTGCCATACAAAATAAGAATCTGCTCTCGAGTACTTCTATTCCCCATTGACTTCATTAAGATGCAAGGACTCAGCACATCACAGGAGTCAATAATGTACACATTGCAATAGTCTCTATGAAATTTTATAACTGTGTATTGTGTCCCTGTTCTTTCTACATCTCTAGGGCCACATCCTGCACTCCTTATTCAGTCAAGACTCCCTATGTTAAACAGAAGCTGAGACTAATGTGCTCAAAACATCTGTTTTTAAGTTTAAATATGTGTTTTAAAATATAGGCATAAGTGACACTCACAGTATTGCAGCTGTACTTACTGTAGTATGCAGATTACAAAATAAAACTAATCAAGTAGTAGTAAATCCGAAAACATCCTAAAGGTAGGATTTTGGAAGGTACATAAATGAAGGTCTTATGCATAGGAAATGTAGTACAACTGACAAGAAAATAAAAGGAACATATTGACAGACTACTTTCTTTTTAGTGTGCTATAACTTTTATTAAACTCTCAGTATCCCTTGCACATTAAAAATGCCATTTCAATAGTTCACTTTTTTTTTGAAATCTAAAAACTCAGATTCATATATCAAGAAAACTCTGCAAAATATTTGAGCCCAGTCCTTCAAGGTTTTGAGCACTTCCCTTAAGTCCACTGGATCTGAAAGGCTTTCCCACCTGACCAGCAGTGTTCAGCCCCTCACACCTTGTTCATCATGAACAGTCTTGTACAAACTCTGTCTGAACTAAAAATAAAGCTGTGTTTGTGTTGTCAGATAATATGACTAATATAATCCTAGGCCTGATCCTTGACCTGCACTATATGTTGAACTTACTGGGAGTTCTGTATCTGGTTCACTTACAGCAAAAAGCTCATTATAGACCCAGTGAAAAGAATTTGCTTTTGACCTCTGTGATTTCATCATAACTCTCAGTGCTCAGCAATGTCAGAGTCAGGCCTGAAATATATGCAACTATGATGAAAAAAACATCCTGTAGTACAGTATGGCCATTCATCCATTTGTTCTAGACTCATCTTCTGCCTGGTGTTTGCACCTGTCATGCTTTTGCTTAATGTTACTCTGAGGAAAAGAAAATTTGTACTGATTTTTAAAAATCAAAGGTCTTCCAGGCTTCATTAGTTCAAAGTAAAGAGGTCAAAGAATTACTATAGCTCACCTGTTATTGTACGGGAAGATGGATTATAAATTTGGCTTGAACTAATTTTGGAGTATAAACCAAAGAAAAGGTATGTATAACAGACTGCGTTAGACAACACTTCTAATGATCCATAGTTTAAGTGAATTAGCCAACACTGTGTTTCATGGGAGTTACAGTAAGTATCACAACTTTTGAAACAAAAAGGAGTACTGTTGTGTGTTTTGCTCTGTAAATAACAAACTATATGAAGGAACCACAGGGGAACGGTGGAATGCAAACAGCCATATCTAGTAAATATACACAATGTGTGAAACCGAGCGACTTGCGACTACAGACAAAGAACAAAGTGTGCACCATCAGAGGACTCAAGCTATTTAAAAAAATATTATTCCATTCCTATACACTACAAATACTTGATTTTTTAAAGAATATTTTTGTACTAGACCCTTATTAATATTTTGTATCAACAGAAAGTTTCTGGCTAAAGTTTCAAGTTAAATTATGATATTTTTAAATATTAACTAAACAGCTCTACAGGTTTCATACAATAATGAAAATGTCTGTAGTGCAAAGTTATATACTTTAAAGATAATTTTTAAGCTACACTATTTTTAAAAATGCTTGCTTTATCTACACACTGAAAAGCATAAAGTCAAAAGAGGTCTTAACTCACTCTGGCATCTCTTAGTATAGGAAACAACACTGTGAATAGCTATCTCTTCTATCTTATTCCAATTAAAACGGTGGTCCATTTTATCCCCCTTCTGATGATTGCCTTAACTGGTAACTCAAATACTAGAAGCAAAACATTAAATTCATACCAAGCCCAGATGTTTCTAGGGACCAAATGAGTCCCTACTTTCCTCTGCAGAAGTTTTCCCCTCTCCCCACCCCTCACTTACTTCTCTTATTCTGGGAGAGATAAGTTGCTACAATGAGTCTGCAGAATTTATTTAGCAGTTTTGCACAAGGTTCTAACTCATGCTGACAGCAGGTCAACAGAAGAACTTTGTATCTCCATGCAGCTCTGTTATCCTCTTACCAGAGGCATTTAAAGGACCACGTTCACAACAAACCTGCTTTTAAAAGCTTTGAAGAGCTTTAAAATCTAGTAACCTGCAATTAAAAGCACACAGCCTCTTCTTTTAGACAGACTAAAGATGTTCACAAACCCTGCCTTCAATTTCTGATCTGAGGCAAGGGCTGAGGGGTCTGGTCTGATAATATCAGAGTCCTCAATGCAGCATTAGGGCTCAGACAAAGCTCAGCTGTTTGGCTGGAGTTCTGCCAACAGGTAAATAATAAACAGGCTCTCTCACAAAGACTCAGCTTCGAACAAGGGGCTAGGAAGCTTGGAAGAGGCTAGAGACATAGGACTAGACTTACAGAAGGTAAGTGGGGCAGTTAAATAGCTTGCAATCCTGTTATCCAGCTAGCTGCTGTGGCTGCCATATATCCATTCCACTTCACTGGGAGACCAGTCAACCAGGGCTGCTCCAGAAGGGGATATGGGCAGGGCAGCTGGGGAATGATTTGATTGCAAACTAGAGCTGAGGCAGCTCTTTCCCAGCTCCTCTCCAATGGGTGAAAGTGCTTGAGGTGCTAATTTCATCCCTTTCACCAGCAAGTGTTAATCCAGCCCCTGATGTTTAAAAATGAATTAAGTTTGTTTTGCAGTGAGAACTGCCCTGCAGGGCTGGCCTTACTATGAGGCAAACTGAGGTGGCCAGTTGCCAGACTGCCGGAGGAGGTGGCGGGGGGAAGACACCACTAGGACCCAGAGTGTAGAAAACTCTGTTTGCTGCTGGTGCACTTGTATTCTCTTTGCTCTAGATGCACAGAGATGGTGGAGCACTGTGCTGGAGGAAGAAGGGCACAAGCAGCATAACAGGCAAGCAGGAGAAAGGGTGAGAGGAAATAACAGAAAACAGCAGAAGCTGCAGGGAGAGAGAGGAGGAGGAGCCTCTTATGTACCTCTCTAGCACCCCCAGGATCCTGGACTGATTAACACCAGCTTCTCAGGGAGCTTCTTGTTTCCTGCTGCTTTCCTGAACCCACTTGAGGAGAACAGGCAGTCAACTGAAGTAGTAGGAGCCAGTTAGGCCCTTAAGATGCTGATATCTTCCCTCACTCAGGCCCTTCTACCAGTATATTTAGGATGTTGTCTGATATTCCAAAATTCCTCACTATGCCTGAAGAAGACCTACACCAGCAATGTAGGGCACTAGATGATGACATGTGCGATATTGATGTGAGTGATTTAGGTGATGAATTGAAAGCGCTTTCAAGATACATTTCAGCAGTATCAACTCCAAAGGCTGTTCTGGAATATATGTGCACAAATAAGATGACCACCCTCTTTCCAAATGCTTTTGTTGCTCTGCGTATATTTCTAATACTTCCTGTAACAGTTGCCAGTGGAGAATACAGCTTCTCCAAGCTGAAGTTAATAAAAACACATCTACACTCCACAATGACACAGGAGAGGCTGGTCGGCCTTGCAACCATGTCGATAGAGCATGAGCTGACCCAGACTGTGGACCTTCAAAAAGCAGAATCAGTTCAAATCTTTGCAACTAAGAAGGCATGGAAAGCACCACTTTGATTATTCAAACAGATAAAAATGCCAGTGTTCACTATGCAGACAAGAAAAGTTACATTTGCTGTTCAGGCGTTTGAAAGTTAAGTGTTCCTTAAAATGTTTGAACAAGGCATTTTAAGTTGTTCTCCTTTATTGGGGTAGGTAGCAGAGCAGTACCAGGAGAGGAGTAGAACAGGAAGAAGGCAGAATTGACACCTTTCAAAGTTTTGGCCCATGCGAGGGAGCATCATTTGAGCTCCCTGCCTCAAAATTTTGTGGGCTGACCCTGCTGCCTTAAATGATATTGTGGATCAGGTGCTATAAGTGAAATTCACCTCTCCTCAACCTCCCTTCCATTAAGCTTGAGTAAAAGGACTTTATGTGGAGAACAGCATGGAGGTTGGGGAATGGAGTTTATCCTCAGTCCCTAGGCAAGGTACAGGGCTGGAAAGCAATCACCACCCTTCATTCTTTGTTTCTCTCCTTCTTCCCTGTCTTTCTGTGTCTCTTCCATTCTTCCTTCTGCATTTCCTTCCCTGCAGCAACTCCCAATTTTCAACCTATCCCTACCCTCATTCCATCCACTAAAATGATCAGTGATTAAATAGTTAATATTGACACTTGTGTCTTCACTGGGCTTTGGAGACCACACTCCAAAAAGATAACTAAGAAATGGGGGAGTTCATATTCTGAGCCATTGTTTGAAGCTGTTTGCAGATCCAGAAAGATGTTGCTGTATTGATTTATACTCTCTTCTTGTGCAGAATATTTTCTTCACAATCACAAGGCCTAGAAACTTACTTTTTATTTTTAACAAAAGCTTAGTTTCTGGATCATGTGACTACTTCTGTTGGGTCAAATAAATGCACCAAGGGGCTAGATCCGGCCTACAGGCCATGTTTGACATCACTGCTTTAAGCAACATTCCTGAAATCTGAATATTTTCATCAAGTAAATCTCATATATACATATCTACAAAGCTAAAGACATATATTGTTGTCGTGTATACTCTTCATCTGGCTTACACTAATTCTTAAGTTCTCCCAGCTGTTTAAGTTTTTATATAACAAAGAATGAACTATATTTTCATAGTGGATTTTGTTGTGGTCTTTGGACTTTCTTGTGAAAAAGCACAAAGGCAGGCTCCATAGAAATGAGGTATAACCTGTGATTGGATATAAAGAGAGTATCTACCCTAATGGTGGACTAGATTGTGTCCCTAGCACACAGTTCAGTCCATTGCAGCCCAGAATAAGCCCAAGGAAGCATATATAGTGCAGGCAGCCACAGTTCCCTCTCTGCTTCCCCCTTGCTGCTGGAGGATGGTAGATTGGTGCTGATAACTTAGATTCCAGGTGAGGGAAGAATTGGCAGTACCCCTTGTCTCTCCATTCCTGGAACCAATGTCTAGATAGCCATGCAGAGGTGAAGGGTTTTTTTCTTTCCCTTAGACCATGAGTGGACACACTATATATTTAATAATATAAAAACCCAGCATGCTGTGGTGTAAGTGCCTACTTGTAAGCAACAATTAGTTGGCAGAAAAACAACAACCCTGTCATCTGTGTTTTGCGAAAAAGTGAACCTATGTCTCAAGTTGCCTATTAAAATAGATTCTCAGATAAAGGACATTGCAGGTGCTGAGTGAAAGTCATGCACAAAAGAGGGACAGCCATACTGTTTTTATTATTATTAAAAGGCTTACCATCTTGCTGGCTCTGAAGATTCTGAGGACTCTGCATTCTTTCTTCAAGATTAGAACTGAGATCAGAGTTCACAGCTGACATCCTGGTGGAGTCACTCATATCAAACTCATCACTTTCTATGGAACTTTCATCCTGCAAATTTAAAATTCCATGTTTCACTTGCATTAGGGAAAGTCAAGGTAACTTTCAAACATGATAGGCTTCAGAGTAGTAGCCGTGTTAGTCTGTATTAGCAAAAACAATGAGGAGTCCTTGTGGCACCTTAGAGACTAACAAATTTATTTGGGCATAAGCTTTTGTGGGCTAGAACCCACTTCATCAGATGCATGGAGTGGAAAATACAGGAGCAGGTATAAATACATGAAAAGATGAGAGTTGCCTTACCAAGTGTGAGGTCAGACTAAGGAGACAATTCAATTAACAGTAGGATACCAAGGGAGGAAAAATAACTTTTGTAGTGGTAATGAGAGTGGCCCATTTCAAACAGTTGACAAGTAGGTGTGAGTAACAGTAGGGGGAAATTAGTATAGGGGAAATTAGGTTTAGGTTTTATAATGACCCAACCACTCCCAGTCTTTATTCAGGCCTAATGTGATGGTGTACAGTTTGCAAACTAATTCCAGTTCAGCAGTTTCACATTGGAGTCTGTTTTTGAAGTTTTTTTGTTGAAGAATTGCCACTTTTAGGTCGTTATTGAATGACCAGAGAGAATGAAGCGTTCTCCTGCTGGTTTTTGATTGTTATAGTTCCTGATGTCAGATTTTTGTCCATTTATTCTTTTGTGTAGACTGTCCTGTTTGTCCAATGTACATGGCAGAGGAGCATCAGCCACAACTTCAGGGGCTTGTTCACCTGCACATCTACCAATGTGATATATGCCATCATGTGCCAGCAATGCCCCTCTAAGTGTTCTCTAGAATATTTCATACAAGCCAAGTGTTAGTCTGAAAACTCAAGACAGCTTTTGGCTATTAAATCTTGGTGAAATACAACAGTTCTCCATTTTTTGTGCTTGAATTGCTCATGTTACCTGAATGAATGGCGCCATTGACAATATGCGACTTTATAGTGAAATTCTGGCCTCACTGAAGTCAAAGCTGGCATCGTCTTACTCCTCCCGGCCCAGTCTTGCTCACATTGAAATCAAAGGCAAAACCAGCTAATCCAATTCTGGGACAGAAATACGGAGTTTATTCTGACTCACACATCCTCAATATTCTTGATTACTAATTCTGATTACAGAATCTTTATTACTGATGATGCATGAGCTCACATTAATAGTCCCACTGAAGTCAATGGCTCGACACGTGCTTAAAGAGAAGCATGTTTATAAGTGTTTATAGGGTTTGGAGTGTGAGCTGGAAGTCAACGAGAGTCAAACGTGGAAAGCCCCTATGACATTTCTGCAGTCAATTTTAAGAATATAACATTTCCAAAGGCTTGTCTGTTAACAACAAGAGAGTTTTAGAGAAAACACAATAAGGCAGCTGAAGCAGTGTCCCCTGAAGAAGAGTTTTAAATGCTTTATGAAGAATGAGGCATATTCATTTGCTCTTTCCTAAAGACTGAACTTTAACTAGTCCATGGCCTGCTACATTTTAATTTTGTTTGTTAGTAACCATGAATGATTTAGAAAAGTTCAGCTAATGCTAGAATTAGATGTTAATATGTTAATGAACTGGTCTGGATGGAGATTAATGTTGTTGTTTTCTCTTCACCTGGTCCCTAGTCCTTTCTCTTTTGTCTCAGTTATTTTCTGGACAATATTGATATTTCTTTAGTAGCAGGGGGAGAATGTTTCCCTAGAGCCAGTGTCACTAACTGCTAAATTGGACAGGTCAATGGCTAGACCAGGGGTTGGCAACCTACGGCACGTGTGCCAAAGGTGGCACATGAGCCGATGTCCGCCTGCCCCACCCAGCTCTCGCTGCTAGCCTGGGTGTAGGGATCCCAGATTGGCAGTGGGCTGAGACCCTGGCTGGCAGGAATCTGCAGGGGAAACCCCACAGCAGTGGCGGTCTAAGGCCTTTTTCAGCAGTCATATTAGAAGAGCAGCAGCCATAAGCCAAGAAGGAGAAAGTCACATCCTCACATTCCATCAAAACTACATTATAAGAATATAATAGCAGGCTGTTAGAAAGGCGAGCCTGTCCTAATGGTACCCACCATCACCAGATAAAGAAACAGCTCTTAAGATGGTTAATGAAAACTTTGGTAGCATTCTGTCTGGCAAGAAATCACTTATCAACAGTTGTGGCTGTGAAATCTTGACTTCTTTATCATTTTGTTTCTATGGTCCCCACTTCTCTATTGTTTATCTGTATTGTCTGGTTCTTTGTTTGTTTCTGTCTGTTACACAACTAATTTTGCTTGGTGTAAATCAATAAAGGTAGTGGGGTACGATTGGTTAAAGAGTTGTTTTACAATAAGTTAGGATTGATTAGAAAATTGTTTAGTAATATTTTAGTAAAATGATTGGTTAAGGTACAGCTAAGCAAGACTCAAGTTTCCCTATACAAACTGGGGTTTAAAAGAGTTCTTTGGAACCAACTCCAGTTCTGATCTTGGGGTTGTGTCCTGCCAGACCTCAACACCCTGCCAATCACACCATGAAGAAGCTGGAGTCCACAGATGACCTGATCTTGACTGGCCATCAAGAAAAGATCATCTGCCTTATTGGGAGCGGTGAGCATTGTATGCTTAGTGTGTGCATTCTGTTTTGGTAACTGTTCTTAAATAGAGATTAATGCTATTACTGGGTAAGGCTCTTTCACTGAACAAAGACCCCATAAACCTGCAAAAGATTACACCCTGAGCCCTAGGAACTGGGTATGGGTGGCCCTGAGCCCTGGAAATTGGGTAAGGAAAGGTTCCTTTCGTCTAGAGCCCTAGGAACTGAGAAAGGATGTGGGTGTCTAAATCAAGTGGGTTACACCTTGAGCCCGAGGAACTGGGTAAAGGTGGGTGCTTGGTGTGTTACCTGCACAAAATTCTCTATTACACATAATCTTGTACAGGGGAAATACGACCTTTGAAAGAGTGCAGTATGCGTCAGCATCCACATTCCCCCAGCCCTCAGGCACAATGCGATAGATTCTTGGGCCAGTGCAGGGACCAATGGGAGGTAGCTCACACCTTGCTAATTCTGGAGCTCTTGAGGGCTGGTTTGGCTTCTAGAGCAAGCTAGGGCAATTCTGGTTGCCCATGCCCCCTAGTAACCTGTATAGCTGGGGAATAACAAGGCACAGGGGAATGCTGGTCATGCCTCCTCTTTTGCTCCTGGCCCACTCCAGAATACCCTTGGGGCTCCATTGGCTCTGTAAAGATGTGCAATCCTGCTCTACCCTATCCTCTGTGTGTGGGGTGCATGGAGAGGGAGCAGGGGGCTGTTGCCAGCTGCAGCACAGAGGTAAATTCCCAGTGCTGCTGGGAGCTCCTGTTGGGCCAGGGTGGTTCTACAAACCATCTTTATCAAGGGCTGTATCTAAAAACTACAGCTTAACCCAATGTGTTTGGGGTAACATATTACTATTTATATGGGACTGGATTACTATACTGGCTAGCTGTAGTATATAAATTAGTTCTCACCTCAGATCCTCTCCTCCCACAATGATACAAAGATAATGTGTGAAACCTTGGAAACAGAATCTTAGTATAAATCAAAGGATGGATTTTTAAAGTGTACCATATTGCATAACATACTTTGAAGATATGTATCAGAAATGCTCCTACTTCATACTGTTATATTTTCACTGCCATTTTGTTCTTGGTGCCAGAATATAATATCTAGGCACTGAAAGTATGTATCCGTTATGAGACAAACGTAAAAATGACCATGAGAACTTCACTTGTGGTGCTGCTGCTCATTAATGAATACTCATTGTGCAAATGAAACGCATTAAAAATTGCAACACCATTCCTCGCTACAGTGAGGCAGATTTCATACACAGCAAGACTGGGTTTGCATGATCGAAGACGCCATGCTGTCAGCTACAGTGGGAGTGCGGGAGGAAGTGAGTGCTTCCTATCTCCCCTGCTGGCTGACCTGGATGGAAAACTGGTACACTGAAGGGGGCCTTATTCCTGTCATTAGGCCAGAAAGGACAATACTGAAATGCTCAAGTATTGCTCAATGTGACAAAGGAAGAATATACTGTAGTAAATGGCCCTGCTCCAACATTAGTGCTGTGCCCAATATGACAAGACTGATTCTCAATGGGAGGAAGTGAAAGAAGAACACAGCTTTAAGCAGCACTGCAAGGATAAAGCTTCCAATCTACTGCTGTTGGTGGTCCTGGATTCTGCTTCCCAGCCAGAGGTAGCCAACTCAGGGGAGTCTGGCTGTGGGGAAGAGGAGATCAGGCAGCAGTTGTGCGGAGTTCTCATTGGGAATTGCAGAAAATCCCCCAATAAAGAAAAGAGATCCCTGCTATTTTTAGAGAAATTCAAATTTTGTGGGGATTTGAACAGTTCATGAATTCCCAACAACAGTCCATATCTACTTATTATGAAAGAATCTCGCTGGCTTTACAGAATTCAAGAGTCAATGAGGGTCTTTGCCAAAATCCAGCTCTTACTGTTGTTTTTAAAGGTTTTCTTTTTAAAAAAAAAAATCAAATTCAGATTATTTCCTGCAGGAAGGCAGGACACAGCATGCAAGATTTTGTTTTTTGGTTTGCATAGATCTGAGCTCCTAACTATTTGGCAGCTCGTGTGGTAAATGAACACATTTCTATCAAAGCGAGTTGATTACAAATAATTTGCCTGCTCCCATCCAATTCATGAAGCACTTTCCAATATCTGAAAAAGCGCTGCATGAATCAAGGAAAAGAACAAAAAATCAAAAAAGTGGTTTAGTCCCAATTCCCTTTGACAAAGCCCGGTTCTTAGCCTGGTTCCCTTTCTATTCATTCTGATAGAAACTCCAATTCAGCAAAGCACGTAGGCACATGCTTAACTCTAAGCACAAACTTAAGTGTTTGTTGAATTAGGGCCAGAAGTTGTAGGAAGGATGGATTAATTCCCTATGCACTTCCCAGTGAGGTCCTTAGTCCTAATGGTCTAAACCAATCCTGTTATTGCTTCCATTTGCACTCCCACACTGTTGTACCTTGGCTACTGACCTTGCGAACGGGATGGCATTCACTTCAGGACCTGATAGTAATGTTCCCTCTGAAAGTGAAGGTGGAGGTTACTGCTGAGCACAGGACTAATCCAGGACTCAACATACTGCCTCCAGACCCTCTGTAGCCCCCACTGGGCCAGTCACATAAAAGACAATGTCTAACACTTGAACTAATATTTCTAGTACAGGAGCACAGTGTTTCACCAAAGCCAGGACACCCTCAGTATCTGGCCCATAACAGCAACTGTGAACAAACTTTGAATATTTGAATTTTTACCTCATCTTGTTGTGAATTTAGTAGCTGCAGTTTCATGTGCTTCATGTAGGCCATAGTAATTGGCATATTGTAATCAATCATACTGGTCACCAAAGTTGGAGGTTTTCCATTATCTGTAACACAAATATATTTATTCTGCATGATATAGTGGAGGGCACCTCTGTCTAATCTGCAGTCAAATGTCAGACAGTTTCTGTCATTTGGCTCCAACTTTGGCATTTTCAATTGCTCCTTGTCTGGACAGATAGACGTGTCTATGAGAAAAATATGTGGCTCCAGCACAAACCTAGGAAAAATTATGAGCTCTTCTGTCCTAAATGACTACAGTGCATGCACCTCATCTAGCCCCTACTTTTAAATGGATTTATAAACATTTCCATAGAAAAATAAATGATTTTCTCCACGTAAAATCATCTTTCTATTGAGGATGAGCATGGCATTTCACTTCATCCCTTATGTGAATGCAAAAGATTCACTACTTTATAACTTAACTAAATGAGATGATCTGACTTGTTGAACTGTTCCAGTCTACCAAATTTTTATGAACCTTCACTTAAACTAGGAAAATATAAATGGGTATTAGGAATAAAATTACTTTACATCCCACCATTTGACACTAAATCTACCTTTATGATCTGCTCCATCTGGGTTTAAATGCATTCTTTTCTGGCACTCTGAGCAGCTCATTAGAAATCGTGTCACCGCTTCTCTAGGCAGGAAGGCATAGGTCTCTGAAATCTGAAATGAATAACAAAATATGGATGTTATTATATAAGCTGACTGAACATGATTTAACAGAACTGATCATTATATTTCCGTCTAAAGCATATTATTCCATAATGCCAGGAAGTACAATGAAAGCATGTACTACATACTCTGCAGCATTTCCAGAAACATCTACCTAATCTGGCTGATTATCATTTAATAGCTAATAATGGTCGTTTCAGAAAAAATGCACTTATTTTAAAAGGTGCTTTGTTTTCTTATTTATATTTTTTGCAATTTCTTTTCAGCAAAAATATTCATATATAACAGGCACTCAAATGAGGGGTTTATTTTAAACCCACTAAAAAGCTCTCAGCTATTTTTGTTACAGCATGTACCACAAAAACTTCCTTCGTTTCTGAGTTTTATTTATTTTAATTTTAACAATATGTCAACAAATAGGTACTGGACCCAATAGATTAGGAATGTTAGTCTCCTTCCTCATGGTTCTATTCTTGTCTCCGTTACATCTTTTGTTGAAAATCTTCACAGAGTCAATGATTAATGCTCTGATTTAAATAAAACCTTTCTGCTAATCGCTCTAGAATTTAGCAGTCAATCAACCTCAATGGTTCCTTAGGCGCACCTTGAAGTAATACATTTTGGCCATCCAGTCCAAAATGATCAGATTTTCATATTTTATGTTCACACACAACCATAAAGTCTGACATCTGAGGGTGTATACATCTGGTCTCCTGCAGATCAGCAAACACAACTAGTGCCACAATGAATTTCTAGGCCTCAATTTGCCAGTTGACTGCTTTGCAACGCAGATTGCTCCTGAAAAGAGAGTCAGATTCAGCAGCAGAAATTAAGAGGAGTAGATTGACACCCACTTGTACTCTGCTGCTGGAAGCCTGCAGCAGGATCCCAGTTAGCTACTGCAGGGTGGCAATGCTGGTGCAAGTCAACATAGGGGACCAAGGTGAAAAGATGGAGGGCTTAGTTCAGAGGAGCTATGTGTAAAGTGGTGTAAGTTACATTTCAGTAAATGGGTGTGAGTGCAAGTAGGTCTAACTAAGCATAAGGGAGCAGGAAGAAGGTGAGTTGGCCTATTTTAATCATCTTATCCCCTTCTTTTGGCAATCTGTCTCCTGGCTACTTAGTGCTGTAAATTACACTCCCTTAAACACTTCAGTGGAGCAGATTCAGAAGTGAAAATGTCATTAAATTGATGTGTTTAAATGTGTAATTTATATGCTTATGGGCCCTTAAACTTACCCATCAATTTGGTTTGAAGGGATAAAATAAGCAGCAAACTATGCATTAAAAATTACGAATGTGAATTATACCATTATGTCTATGCTACCAATGTTAAGGCTGTTTGATTGTTTCCATTATAAACCTCTGGGCTTCAGGGGTGTTATAACATGAGAAAATTCCTTTTTGAGCTGAAACTTGGCACATGTTGTCTTAGCCCCAAAAGAAGTTTTTCTGAAAACATTAAACTAAACCACTTTTTATATTAGAAATTCTGAAAAAAAAAGTATTTGCATTTCAGATCAATTTTGCCCACTTCTACAAAACAAAAACAGCTGATTTTTTTAAAAGCCTGAAAACATGAATTGGACTGAGTTTAACAGCATCTAAAAAAGAATAATTTAAAATCAGCTAGAAATTAACATTTAGAAGTTAGTAGGTGCACATATGCAGCCAATGCTCTTTCATAAAATTTTAACACATTTGGAGTTTGGCTATGTTGAAATTAATGGAGCTTACCCATGGATTCATTAGTAGCCTAGAGTTGAGAAGAATGCTCCATGTATTCTAATCAAGCATTTCTGTCAA
Source organism: Dermatemys mawii (assembly GCA_007922305.1). Taxonomy (NCBI): domain Eukaryota; kingdom Metazoa; phylum Chordata; order Testudines; family Dermatemydidae; genus Dermatemys; species Dermatemys mawii. The sequence continues at coordinate 59,258,386 of ML677334.1, forward strand.
ATGCTGATTCCACTTAAATAGGATTGAAATCCTTTGTGGGGAACAACTGAGTTAAGCCCCTGATTGGATGGAAGTGTTCCCCTGACTACAAGAGAATATCAGCTCCCACAACTGAATTTGTTCACATGGCAGGTCCTTCTGTCTCCAGCTTCCCACTATATGTATTCAGGAATACCCGGCCTTATATAATGTAAACCTTGGCCCACTTCCCCTTTCTTTTAACTAGTAAATTGGCTCAGATTACTTAAATTTTATGGGCTAAATATTCAGATGATGTAATCAGGTTTAGTTCAATGAGTGTCAAGTTCAACCTGCCACTGCTTTGGGGTTTCCCCTGCTAGCCCCTTGCCAGCTGGGGTCCTGCTGCCTGCCCTACTCAGTGCCTTCACCCAGGCTGGCAATGGGCTGAGACCCTGGCTGGCAGGAGCCTGCAGGGGAAACCCCAAAGTGGGGGTGGACTGACCCCCTCAACCCCTTCCCTTCTGGCTGAAGCCCCACCCCTCCTGCACTGGCACATGAAGCCTTAAATTTCACTGAATAAATTAGGACTTGGCACACCACTTCTGAAAGGTTGCTGACCCTGATCTAGTCCATCCTGCTGCTCAAAGCAGGACCAATCCCCCATTAAATCATCCAACAGATTTTTGTCCCATATCTCTAAATGGCCCCCTCAAGGACTGAGCTCACAATGCTGGGTTTAAGCAGACCACGGCTCTATCCCTCCTCTTCCCCACTTGCCTTTCTCCCAGAAGAAGTTCTGCTAATTAGTGCTTTTCATGTCAGTGAGGACAGCAAGATTTGGTCAATGATCTTATTTCATAAGAAAACATTCTTTGTGTCCTTCCAGTTCTACCAAAAGATGACAGTAATGGCCATCAAAGTAGGTTGTTGAACCAAATTCCTTGATGACAGGACTGTAAATAAGAGGCAGTGGTGGAAGTCAAGGGATGCCCTCTTCCTCCCTGACATCAGGCTAACAAATGAAGACAGACTTATTTCATTATATTATTATTGTTGCAAGGCTTTATAGGTAATTGGTGTGCACTGTATACAGTTTAGATCAATACCAAACAGCATTGCATCCAAAGCAGGGAGCTTATGCTATGCAATCCCCATTCCCTCCTTCAGGTAATGGAACCAACATCCTGAATGGGCTAGAGATGGAGAATAGCAATTAGCTGACAAAATGCCAGGAGATTCCAAAACTGCAGTATGTAGACAGCCAGAACAAATATGCTGATTAAAAATACATAGGCTTGATTGTGCTCAGCCTGTGTGTGGTTGTGTGAAGGGATGGAGAGGGCACAAGGAACCCTTCTCACACTTTGAGGCCTGTGCTAGGTCTGGGCACAATTGCAGTCTTTATGCTTCCCTGAGAACAAGGTCTGCTCCAGGCAAGTGACGCTGTTGGAAGGAAAGTGCTGGCCCATAGCCCTGCTCTGTCTCTGTGCCGGCTAGTGAAGGTTGCCTGATAGGTGAGAATATGGGAGCACACGCTGCACCCTGTCTCAGAGTGGCACTTCCCCTGGGAGGAATAGTTATAATGTTGAGAGGGCAATGGTGTTTGTGTGACCTGATTTTTCACTCTATCAAGTGTCTGTCACTGTTCAAATCTTTCGCTTTAGAGGGTGGGAGAGAAGAGGAAAGAGGGGATAAGCTACATAAACTTTGGCTGCACAAACTCAAACTGGGAAACCCTGCTTTTGAACCACCTGGGTGAACTATTAAACCTTGGCTCAGCTGACCGCTTACATTCACCTATATTAGAGACTTTCCATCAGATTGTTTTCCCTTGACATGGCAGCAACATGAGCAGCTCATATCTTATACTTCATATTCATACCACAAACTTATCCCCCTCCCATATCATCTTCCTGTTACACTTTCCTCACTCCAGATGCTGCAAAATTAACAACTGTTTTCTATCCACATTGGTCCAGCTGCTTAGACATTGTAAGCCTCATCTCAAAACTGCTGTTTAGACACATAGACCCATCTTAAACCCTTTTAACATGCCAGTTGTCTGTAACACTTGTCAGAGTCCCCTACCTTTTATGGAGGGGGTACAGGTTGGAAGGGATATGGAGTTTTAAGTATAACTTTAACAATTAATTTCCTGGCCTTTTCATTTTTTTTAAATTAATTACATCTTTTTCCTTAAGAGGGCCAAGGCAGAGTGGGGAAGAGACTTTCAAAGGGGATGGAGCAGTCATCAGAGCTACTGAAGAGAAAACACTGAAATTAGAACATAATTGTCTTTTTTTTAGAAGGGGATTCAATAGTAGCTTGTGCTAAATAAACATTTTTTCTGAGACTTTTAAAAAGTCAACAGAATTCTTTGCTCACAGGGTTTGTTTGGTTTTTTTAAAAAATGAATGCGGTATATTTATGTGAACACAGAATTCTTCTGTGTTGATGTATACTCTGGCATTTACAGAGGAGATAAATTAGCTTAGGACCTGCTTCAAGAAGACTAGTCTAATTTACACACCAAATTCTGCTCTTGTTTACATTGGTGTAAAACTGACTTCAATATGCAGATATTTTGAATTTACAGTGGTGTGAGAGTAGGGTGACCAGACAACAAATGTGAAAAATCAGGACAGGGGTGGAGCGGGGGGTAACTGGAGCCCATATAAGAAAAAGACCCAAAAATCGGGACTGTCCCTATAAAATTGGGTCATCTGGTCACCCTATGTGAGAGTAGAACTTGAAACCCAGGATGACAAAAAATGGCCCATAGTTTTGTTTAATGGACTGGCATTGTTTCAATTGTGCCAATACTAAATTGCCTCTGATTTTTTTCTTTATCCTCTTTTAGTTTTTGCATTGCTGATCATATACCAGGAAGATCCCCATTTCATGCTCAGTAATACATTCTGACAAATATCTTGTTAGAGATCTACTCATTGTCCCATGGATGATTTAAGGATTTACACTAACAACTCTAGGATAAACGAATCATACAGGTAGGGGACCATCACACAACCATAATTTACCAAAGTGGGGTACTTACTGTATGTGATTAGCTGCCTAAATTATATGAAAATCCATCCTAAACAAAACTATAGAACTAAGTTAATGTCTTCTGTCGGAAAGCTCAAGGGCAAGAAAGAGTGCTCTAAAATTTAAGGCTTGATCCTTGAGCTGTCCTGAGAACTGGACCTGAGAGGAGCCAAAAGTGCCCCTGATCTTGGGGCCTAGCAGAGGCCATTTTGGTACAACTTAGATCAGGCTGAATTGTCCCCGTTTGCCATGGTCCACAGAGACCAGTTCCAACAGTTGAGGATTACTGGATTGCTGTCACACTCAAGCCATATCCTTTTGCTCTAACCACACCTTTGTCAAGCCCTCTGTGCCTAGGCATCAGCGCAGGGCCCAGCCAGGGATTCTCTTTCCACTACTGAAATGGAGATGAACTTGAAGGGTTCCCAATACATACTCTCTTCAGGGGAAAAGGAGATGCCGCCATGCAGGAGATGTAGGAGACCTGGAGATGTAGCTTTGCAATGGTGAGAGAGTCTTCAAGGATTACAAGACTAGACTACGATTAGAGTTCCTCTATAATAGCCCAGAATCCTAAATCCTCCCTGTGGAATCCATGTCTTTCCATGCTGTATTCTGTCCTCTTCTTCCATTGGAAGCATAATTCATTCAGGAGCTGACTCCCCCATTACCACTACACAGTAACCCCTGCTCTATCGAGAAAGATGCCAATGAGAGGAAAGTTAATGCTGCTAACAACAAAATGATTTTGTGGGTGCGTTTCTGAATCCCAGAGGCCAGTGGGCCTGGGTCCAAGAAGTCTTAATATGCCTCTAGTTATAAGTGCTAAACACCACAAGCATTACTTGCAGAGAAATTACTTTGTGCAAGGAATTGGCCATTTTCTCCTCTGCTTGTAGTCAATGAGCAGCAAAATAAAACCAACCCAGAAGTGAAAGGGGAGTGCAATGAATTTAAGGACAGGCATATTGAGCCAGATTACCTTTTCTTGCTCCTTCAAAATTTCTTATCTCCTTATGAGCATTTTCATAAGGGATCCAAAGATAACTAGATAATGTAACATGAAACAGAACCATGATCTGGGAGGCTAGAAGAAGCTCCCATACTTAAGTCATATTCTGGATGCAGCTGGACAGTGCAGATCAGGTAATGTGCCTCTGTAAAAGTTCATAAGGGTTAATTGTCTATTTTTTGTGTTTTATCCTGGAACACAACCACTAGGCTCCTGGTTCCTGGATAATGGCAAATATATATATGCAAAAATGCAAAATAAAGATGTTAACATTTTTGAAAGATGCAAGCTGAGATCCTGCCTTACTCCAGTTTTTTGCTGGTATAACAGAGTGCAAAAAGAGTAATGTGGTGGTCAGTCAGGGCCTGAATACACTCCTGAGCTGTACTCCCAGTGGCAGATTAGCCACTGGGCCCACAGTGCCCGTGTCCAGGGGCTCTAGCCAACTGGAAGGCCTTGGAGCCCTGGATGAGCAGAGAAAGACCCGTGCCCTGAGCCCATTCCCAGCAGCAGCACCAGGCGGGCAGGGTGGGGCAGTAGTGGGGGAAGCATCCTGCGCCCCTGACCCGACTCCCCGGTGGCCAGGCAGGGGAAACCCTTGCGACTCCAGACCCCACTCCTCGGCAGCAGTGCCAGGCGAGCAGGGCAGGCGCAGCAGTGTGGGAAGCCCACCACACACTCCTGACCCCGCTCCCTAGCAGCAACGTGAGGTGCAGTGGCAGGGAAAGCCCTCAGCTCCTCTGGACTCTGGCCTCAGCAGCAGCCAGGCGGTGGCGGGACAGAGCTTCTCTGGTCTGGGGGCCACAGTGGAGGGGGGAGGGGAAATTGGGGAGACCCATGGGTGGAACAGGGGCAATGCCCTAGGGACGGGGCAGAAAGGGATGGGGCCGTGTTCACATGTGGAGGGGACAGAATGGGGGTGAGACCACAGGTGGAAGGGTAGGGAGGGCCCCCCGCCACTTGCTCTGGCCCAGGGCTCCAGAAAATATTAATCCACTTCTGCCTTCTCCAACACTTGTTACTCAATAAGTGAGAGAACTAAGGTAGAACTGTTTTGTTGTTGCCATTTGTTTGAGAGGCAAGAAGTAATGAAGAGAGAGAAAACAAACTAAGGTAGTCATGAGTGTTTATGGACTTGCAGTGCTGAAAACTAAAGAGCCTCTTTTAGTCTAACAAGTCCATGTACAATTCAAGTGGCTGTAGTGTGATTTCTGCATTGCAGTGATCAGTCATTTACAGTAATTCTCTCTTTATATGGGTGATTGCAACTCAGGTTTAAATCCACCAATGGTTTAAATCTACTAAGTTCAATGCAGTTATACCAGAGATGAATTTGGGGCCTGTGTCACAGTAAAACGGACAGGAAACGGTTAAGGGCTACCTGCCTGTCACATGACCTACCAAGGGATTTAAAGATGAGTGTGTCCTATTTCTTTGGGGATGGGCCTGTGCCATAGGCAAGGGACAAGCTTTTTGGAACTGCCTGCATTGGTCAGGGGAATTGCTTTGTTTTGGGGTTTAAAGAATGAATAATCCCTGAGTCAAGGGCCTGAAACAGACTTGAGTGTAGCATTGGTTCTTTCCTGGGTTGGTGAGATAGCCTACCTGCTTATAGGTCCAATAACGGAGCAGTCCAAAGCCTATGCAAACAGTACCCCATTCCTACCCACAACAAAACATGGAAGTGTTTCCCCACAAGAATTAGGCTGAGAACATCACATAAATTTTGCTTAGACTAATTTCCCAGAAATAAACAAAATCCTTGTGTTCTTCCCACTAAGTCACTCAGGCTTCCAGGCGGGGAGATATTAGTGAATTTTAGTGCTTTGGAAGAATTGTGTCCAGAATACAAACTTTAAAAACAAATCTATTCTCCCCCACACCAAAAAAATTTGAATCTGTTCTCTCAATAGCATTTCCCTCCCATCTCACCCCTCTCAGATTTTGCCACTGCAATATTCCTCCCATGGTTTGAGGTCTATACACAATGTGAGCTCGGTATCTTTAAGCCACAATACTATAGGTGGAGCTCCAGGAGGAATTCTGTCTCAAGGAGAGAGAATTCTTCCTGGAGCTCCCAGCTGCGCATGAGGATTGTGCTGGCTGATACTCTCCTTCAGGGAGCACAGCATACTTTCCCCTGCTTGCTCCACCAGCCACCAGGTGTCCCACACCTGTCCCTCCTCAAACAGGCATTGTGGAGTCTTGCACCTGACAGGGTGCAGATCCTGTACTCCAAAAAACAGTCTCCTTTTACTTTTCTCCCTTTCCCTAAATACTTGTGTGCCTGTGGAACAGCAAGGCATAGGCACCACGAGCATTATTTGTGGAGAAACGACTTTAGTGCCCGTGATGTTTAACTTCACCGTCGATAAGCGAATGTGATCTCCTCAGAACAAAGACCTTGTTTTTTAATGACTGTAAACATCACAGGCAGTTCTGGAACTAACTAATTAATAATCACTATATACATTGTTTCTCTAGTCTGCTGCAATACTTGCAAAAATCTGTGTTAAAATGTTATAGCTGTGATTTAAAACCCCAAAAGAAAGACAATTCTTGTTTCACTGCAATATATATAAAGCCGAATTTTCTGCTCACGCAAATCTACTGGCATTAATAGTGTTACATCAGCAAAGAATTTGGCTCATAGATGTGTAATAGTGTAATCTAATAGCGTCAGTCTCTAGGTGGTCTTACATACCATACAAACTAGGACACCTACATGTAGCAGGGTGAGTCACTAAGAAGAATAAAAAAGAATGTACTTGCTTTTGTTAGCCAAATTAGCAATTTATTGTCATTTTTCCATTGTTAAGATTAATATACTGAGCCCTAAGGGAAAAAGTCTTGGCTCTGCACAATACAATTTGTATGATCCCTTCAGGGTACTTGGAGTCAAGGTAGAAGGAGAGAATGTGAGCTTACTATACTATACTACACTATACTACACTATACTATACTATACTATAACACAGATAGTTTCCTAAGCAATTAATGCTCTCTGTGTTGAGGAATCCTGCAGTTTGTTTGACACACTTCTCAGCTGATGAAAATGTACAACAGCTCCCTCCAAAATACTATTATCACAGAACCACTGAATAGCATAGTTATCTTCCTGTGCAGCATCATTATGTAAAGTCCCACTGAAACTGTAAAAGTGCCATTCATTTCCACAAAGCCTTTCAATTTTAAATTAATACCTGTGGTGAAGACTAAGGCTGGTCAGTTCACAAATTGAGCCTAGATATGTCAGGATGGTATGCTGGGCAAGTTTGCAGCATGACACACTGATGTATTCCAGCACTTCAGCATCAGGAACAGATTGGGAGGGGAGTCCTCTTTCAAAACTGAAAAAAGTCTTAAACTCTCTTCAGAACAGGAACCAGGTGCAGATTCAGGCCTTTTCTTACATTTTCCAAACTTTTTTACCCAGAAAAATACAAGCCATAGTTAATTTAAGTTACAAGACCTTTGCCAGTTTCTTTGCCTTACTTATCATGCCTGGGCAATATTCAAAGTTTTGACTAGTGCTGACAGAATTATGAAAAAGCAGGTTCACTACTAAGCTATTTGAATTTAATTTGCTGCTGTTTGTGGGGTCATAATGTTCATTATTCGCAAGTATTCAGGAAGCTGATGATATTCATGAAAATATTTATGAATCCCAAGAGTTTCAGAAGAGTGGCTGACATTCAGAATTTTCTCTTCATCATTCCCTTGTTAAAAAGTTCCAATCATCCCATCAGGAAGCAGAAGTGATACATGCGACCAATCACATGCCATGAATTGTGAACATCAAATACCAAATAATAGTAGCAAACAGTTCACGAACCACCTCTGAAAATTTGTTCGGCCAAACGATTTGCTGAATACATATGATGAATACATTCACAGGAATCAAGAATGATTCACTGATGATATGTGAGGCTGAAAATCACCACAGTTTTAGTTCAGCTAATACTTTTGGAGTAGCTGCCGTACTGACTTGGATTTATAAAACTCTAAGGCCTAAATGGTTTGGGACATGATTCCTTGAGAGACTCCCTCCCTTTCTGTGAGGCACCACAACAGAAGTCATCTGGCTTGATTGAGCTAACAGACCTTAGATTTAATTCTCTAGGGGCTCAAGAGGGTCCATGACACTGGAATCTGCTTTCCCAGCTAGTCCAGCACAGTCTAATTAAGGTCTCACTTAAAAGTGGAGTGCAAAAGCTGATGTTATTTTGTTTTGAAGTTTTTCTTTTTTTATAGAATTATTGTATTTTTTAAAAATTATATATATGCAGTTTGTCCCTGGGACATGTAATTGGATGCACTTTGTAAACCAACAAATAACACTAATACACACACAAACATTGATAATTACACAGTAACTTGCACTTGGGCTGCTGCATCATCAGCTGATAACTATGTAATAAATGTCACCACTTATGTCACCACTGTAATAAAAATTAATATCAAATGAAACTGCTGTATAAGCTACTTAACCTGCACAAATTGCTCCAAAGGCACATTAGCTGCCTTTGCACATTATTCGTAATATATAAAGGCCTGATCCAACTGAAATCAATGGGACTACTGACAGTAGTAAGTATTATATCTGTAGTATAGATATTTGCAGGGTTGTGCCCTAACGTACTTTATTTACAGGCAATAAACATTCAACAGACTTACTACATGAAGTCCCTTTGAAATTAAGAGTGCAAGTGATATGTTCATTACAACAGAACACAGTAGCAAAACTAATGCATAACCAGTGAACAATGAAGATAATACTATTTTTATTAGTGCCCTGAAGACCAAGCTTCAGAAATGGCTATGGTGACAGTTAAAAGTTATTCAGACAGTTATTTTTGTTAGATCACTGCATAACTTGGCATAATTTGCAAGGTCATCCTTTATACATATATATCTTGAGGGTCAATAATGCTGAGGTCAAGTTGTGAAAAATCTTACACAGACCTGACCTACACTATATACTATGAAATAGCCTTGAAATAAAATATTTGTAAAAGAATGTGCCACACAGTAAAAATTATTATGCATCTAAAAAGTTTCAGTATAGCCTGAAAAAAACAGTAATGGAAAATTAACTTTCTTATACTCAGTAACTAAATTTAAACTGTAAATATCTGACATTTTATGCTTTTTACATATTTTGTTGCTCTTTATGTTAAGAATGGCTCAAATGATTTACATTTTATTTATTTTTTTAGTTTCTAAAGATTGCATCCAGGTTAATGTGCATAAAGTTGCAGCTGGAAACTACTGGGATAATGGTCCCAGAAAAGAGGAAAAGTGATAAATCCTTATGAGGAGACACTATTGAATTCTGCTATAATATAATATGTGTGTGTGAATATATTGTGTACACAGTATGTATACTGTGACAAAGCTCCAAGTTTGTACTTGTGGGTCTTGCGCTTCCTGGCAGATTGAGGGGCCTCAGAAAACTCATCTAGGCCCCAGAGTGACCTCCCTTTCTCAGTATAATTGAGAAGAGTCACTGCCTAGTGAGTTACCTTCATCACAGGCCAGTATGGAAGATGGAAAAGTGGGGGAGCCCGGGCCCGCCCTCTACTCCGGACTCCAGCCCAGGGACCCTAATAGTATCAGCTAAGATGGCTGACCTTTTAGGCACAAAACACAATACAATTCCCTGGGCTACTTCCCCACAGCAGTCTCTGCTTCTTCAAACTCCACTTCACCCTTACCTCAGGGCCTCCTTCCTTCAGTATGATATGTTGTCCACCACTCAGTTTCACCAACAGCACAACCTCCTTCCACAGCTCCTGACACCCACAGCCACCTGACTAACTGGGAGGTTTTTATCTGCTTTCAGCCAGTCCCTGATTGGCTTCAGGTGTCCCAATTAGGCTAGCTGTTTCTACTCCTTTCTAGAAGGTTCTTAATTGGTCCCAGGTGTCTTGATTGGTCTGGAGTAGCCTTTGTTTGACTATCCAGGGAACAGGGACCTGCACATCCTGAGACTAATATACCTGCCCTCCAGCACTCTCCTATATCCTTCTGGACTGACTCCATCACAATACATAATATGTGTGTGCATAAATTTGGTTGCCTTTCTCATATGAATAGCTCCATTAATACCAAAGTGGTTACTGATAGGAATAAGGTCACTAATTTACAGACAAGGCAGTACTTTTTATTTAACTTGGAAAGTAACAGTACACATTTTATTTGTTCCCTTTAAGAAGGAAAAATGTCATATTTGCAGAAAGATACTGCTTTGTTATACATCAGATTACAAATATTTCAAGACCGAGATTGAATTGAAGTGTCTAGGTCAAACTATAAAACATAGTTCCAAAGTTAGAAAGAATTTTCTCTCTAGTTGGCCAGTTTATACTGGTTTAACATCTGACCAGTCAACAGATATGCCATTGAATCTACACGATTTTCAACTTTTGTTTTCAGGAAAAGTATTACAAATCTGCAGACCATTACATAAAATGTATTTACTCTATAATAACAAAGTATAATGGAGATTTCAATCATCTGCTGAAGTACAGCAGTTCATTTAACAAATCTTAATGTTGTATCTTGACAGTCTTCATAAACTGGAAAAACATCTGCATTTCAATTTAATAATAATTTTAAATAATGCTATTAACATGGAGCTTAATTTTAATAAATTATCAAATCATATTAGGACTCAGTGTAGTTGAAGCTTTTTTGGTCCCAAGATATTAAAGAGACAAGGGAGGTGAGGTAATATTTTTTATAGGACCAACCTCTTTTGGTGAGAGAGACAAGCTTCTGAGATTAAAAAGACAAGTTCAAAAGCTTGTCTCTCTCACCAACCGAAGTTGATCCAATAAAAGATATTACGTCACAGGCCTTATCTTTCAAATCATACTAAAACAGCCAAATTCTCTGCTGGTGTAAATGGGCAAAACTCCACTGAAGTCAATAGACTTGCACCCATTACACCAGTAGAAAATTTGATCCAAGCACTTTCAACCTATATGTTTGCATATATGCACACACATGTACCCACACTGAAAGTAATGGGCTCTAATACTTCTGGCACAACTGTGAAAAACACAAAATCACCAATCCAAAAAACTCACAATCTAAAAAAACCAATACATTGATATGCAATTGTGTTACTATATTTTAACTTACAGATGTTCTGGTTTTTTGTTTACTTACTGCTTTATAAGTTCTCTTTTGTCCAGCATGCTTTCGGATTTGTTCTCCATTAGGCCCTGTTTCCACATGCATGGAATAGATAATGTCAAAGAAATCTTCAACCACAGCTACCCGCCTTAAAGACAGCTTCTCATCTACACCTACTCCATCCTGAAAAAAAGATAAGGAGTGCAGGATGAATAGATGAATTATGATAATCATGGAATGCATCCCCCGTTAGTGAGATCTGATTAAATAAAGACCCTTACATAGAGATCTGAAGTTCAGTATCCCAGAGCAATACTTAACAATTCAATATATTACAGTAACATCATTATACAATAAATGTATGATCATAAGAATAATGAAAAAGCCTTCTTTTAAAAAGGAGGTCATTTGATTGAACTGCTATATTATGTAGACAATACTTTTCATTATACATTGCTATTTTTAAAAAAATCATTTACACTTGTTTCTGCCAGTCCACAAACAGCATTTTATAAAAATATTTAATAAAAGATTGTTATTCAGAGGTAACTTAGTAGATAGTAACTATTAGTGCAAATGAAGTTATTGACATAGAAGTTATTGCCATTCCAGAAAACCTATTTGAAAATTCCTTTTATGAAAACTCACTACGCCGCGGTGGCCAACCTGAGCCTGAGAAGGAGCCAGAATTTACTAATGTACATTGTCAAAGACCCACAGTAATACATCAGCAACCCCCCAATATCAGCTGCCTCCCCTGCTCCCAGCGCCTCCCGCCCACCAGCAGCCCTGCTGATCAGCACCTCCCCACACCTCCCGATCAACTGTTTTGTGGCATGCAGGAGGCTCTAGCCGGCATTGGAGGGAAAGGAGCAAGGGCATGGCAGGCTCAGGGGAGGGAAGGGGTGGAGTGGGGGCAGGGCCTGTGGCAGAGCCAAGGGTTGAGCAGTGAGCACCACCCGGCACATTGGAAAGTTGGCACCTGTAGCTGCAGCTCCGGAGTTGGTGACTATACAAGGAGCCGCATATTAAGTTCTGAAGAGTCGCATGTGGCTCTTGAGCCATAGGTTGGCCACCCCTGCACTACACCATAGATAAAACAAAGTATTATTTTAAAATGTTAAAATTTTGAACTCTGATGTCTGACTGGAAAAAGTGACAGCAAATTGTGGACCCCTCTAGCCTGATCTTAAAAGGTGATGGAAGCTGTGGGTGCTCAGGACTTCTAAAAAGTCCGACTCATATGTCTTAGGAGTTAATCGGAACAGTTCAATTGTTGTCATCCAGATAGGAGATTATTTTAAAAAACTGTATGTGAATTTGTACTGATGAAAGTGCAGGCAGGACTGGCGCAAGTTTCTCCATACAACCTGACAATGAGTATCAACCCTGAGTGGCACTATTCCTGGTTTCCTAGGCTAGCAATCTCACGAGCAGGCTGGGTTTTGGGATATGATACAAGCGTGTGTGGACTAGGATGAGACCAGCTAATTCATTTTCACTCATGAGCCAAAAAAGAATTTGAATTTAGGCCTCCAGAGGCAACAGTGCCTCCTAACCCTCGATGTGAATGTCATGTAAAAAATGCTTTCAAAACTTAACATGTTAACAGCATCATACTATTATTACTACAGTACTATATTTAATGCTACTATGGAACAGATTTATGTTGGCCCATTTGTAACAAAACACTTGCAATTCTGGCGCTGTTGCCAAATAAAGGCCAAAGATAAGAATTGAATAGACAATTGCTGCACTATCACTTCAAGCTGCAATCCACCACTAATAAATTCTTGCCAATCTATTCTTGAAAGCCTGCTAGATATGCATAAATACATTCTAATGATTTGTTCTTTTGTATTCTGTCCCATTTATCTTACTTTATTTTCAACAAATTTCATGAATGGACTCATCTCACGGTTTACACAAATGTGTAAGCACAGTCAGGATGAGCTCTACCCTGACATCTGGGGTGAGTTGTGGGAAAGGACTTCATGGGCACATGTTGTTTGCATGGGAACACCACCCCATTGCTTGCCCAAATGGTCACTCTGGCTGCTATGAGATCCCCAGTTTCTCTGTTATTGGGGCAGGAAGAATAAAGTATTGTTATCCTGGTTATGTGAATCAAGGACAGTGGACCTGTACTTGGCCTTTTATGATGGAGGGACTCACCTTAAACTAGGTAGCACTCACTAGGCAAGGGACAGGGGTTCCAAAACCCAGTGTATTGAGTGAGCCTGGGGACAGGTATTTATACCTGGTGGTATGGGCCCTTTCTGAGGGTCCTAAACACCAATTGCACTCACTCTAGTATGTTTGCTGGACGTCTGCTGGTAGAGAGGAGCGGCTCACAGAACGGCTACCAGAGAGGAGCAGCTGGCAGAAAGGAGCGGCTTGCGGTGAAGGCTGCAGCAGAACCCCATCAAGAGGCAGGGCAGTCGGCTGTTTTAGCACGTAAGAAGCCCCTTTATCTCCTCCTCCATTTCTACCCAGGTTGGGGTGGGGGTAAAACTGTGCAGATGAACTTTTGAACTCTGTGGCTGCACTGACCACACACATAGACTTTTGGATTGCTGGACTTTGAGGTTGCTGGACTTTTGGGACTTTGGGTGACTTTTGGGTTGCTGGACTCAAGAACTGAAGGAAAAGGACACAGCCCAATTTGCTTGGGATGGGTCTTTTTGCTCATGGTTTGTGTTATGAATCCTGTTTGTGGTGTTTCCCCAACACAGTGCCACATTGTTTCTCTCTGTTATTAAAAGGCTTTTGCTACACACAGACTCTGTGCTTGCGGGAGGAGAATTATTGCCTGTTAGAGGCGCCCAGGGGGGTGGTATATATATTTATCCCAGGTCACTGGGTGGGGGCTCGAGCCGGTTTTGCATTGTGTTATTGGAATAGAACCCCTAGATATTGAACCCGGCCCCTGCTGCTGCCAACTATGATGGGCAGAAAGGTTACAAATGTTTTGCATTTCTGTAGCACTTCCCACTCAAGGATCATAAAACATTTTCCCAATGGGTTTTTCAGTTCTACACAATGTGCTTCAAAGCTGTTCCCACCCCCCATTATACATTTAAAATCCTGATTAGAGATTGATACAACCCAAACCCCAAATTTGAACAACCCTAAACCTAGGGAAGTGTGCATTTGAAACTCTGCAGCTCCTCAGACCCATTTCTAATCATTAACTTTTCACCAGACAAAAAGCACTGTGGATTCTCTAATGCTTTCAAGTACTCTTATTATGGTGACAGTGTTATTTCATGTCATTTTCAGAACACTAAGAAGTTTGTGGTGTTGATTAACTGGTAAGGACTTAATCTGTTTATTCCTAATGAGTATTGTTAGGAAATATCCTAGAGGGGTATTCTCTTGTAATTAAAGATAAATGCATTATGGCAATATTAATTTGAAAACAGAGGGGCTACATCACCATAGCTGACAGCATCACAAAGGTGTTCCAAGAATAAGCTGGTAAAAGAAATTGTTGTGAGAAAGTGTATTTTGGTGTCTGCAGCATGCTGTGGTCTTTCTAGAAGTTGCTCACAATCTCCTTTCAAAAAAACAAGAAAGGAAAGCCTCCCCACAACACTGAACCATGCATTATATTACTTGTTATTCCAATATCAGAGAATCAGGGCAAACTTTCAAAATCGGGCAAGTCAGTATAAACGGTATACAATCTTTAATATCAAGACAGTACAATTATTTAACATTTATAGTGTGGCAATACTTATAAACCAGCCAGTGCAGGGGCTCATTCTACAAGGTGCTGTACAAACATACACTGAGAAACCTTGCTCCAAAGAGCTTGAAACCTAAAAGGCAAGTCATAACAGGCAGATAAGACAACAAGCAAGCCATCTTGGAGAGTGGGAGTTGGGGTTAGAGGTAACAAAAATAATAGGATGTGAGCAGTTCTTAGCCAATCAGGAGCAGTATATATAGCTCTTCACCTGCCTGGTCATTATGGATTACAGCAGAGGTGAGTTTTGATGAGTAACTTGAAGGATGATAAAGTGGCTTTACAGATTTTGACAGTACAGTGTAAAATAGAGACCATGATTTCCCAATTCTCCAAATTCAATCAGGAAAAAGCAGACGGGGTGGTGAAGCTCAAAATTTCCATCCAGAACATAACAATTTTGAAATGAACACCAGCTAGCCCAAGTTCTTTGCTGCCCCATGCCATCCCATCATGTTTTTCTTACAATATTACAAATTGTTAAAAATATGACAGTCCAGTTCTACTTTGAAAGTTGATTTGGGTTAATTTTTTCCAAAAGTGTCTAGATAACTTAGGAGCCTAAATTCCAGTTTCAAAGTGACATAGGCACTTAGAAACTGAAATCTCATTGAAAGTCAATGGGACTTAGGCTCCTAAGCCACAAAGGTGCTTTTGAAAATGTTACCTATTAAAAATTGCATTGTAGGGGTCCATATTTATTGTCTCACTGTGATTTCCCAAGCAAATGTGCTCGGGCTCTAGTAAATAGATGTTTTCTCTAACTAACAATCCTACAAACTCAACCTTAACTTGGACAACTTGGGTTTTTTCTTTCTCACATCTCATCACCAGTAATAAAAGCTCTGCTGGCTAAACTAATGATTTGGAGCCACTTACGTAACCCACATTTTCTTCAGTCGGCTCATTGGAACTTTGTGAACAATTTGCTTGATCATGCTCAAAGAGAAAGGGAACCTATCTTAATCTTCTTAACCTATGTGGGCTCAGCCAGACTGATGGGAGAAAAAAAAATATGACAAGTGGACCAGCTATGATGATGAATGTAGATGAGAAACGATCTATTCAGTAAAAAGGGGCCATTTTAACACAATCACTTTTCATAGTGGAACAGCACTTTAATAAATGTTTCTAAAATCAAAGCTATTGAAACAAAAGTGCATGTAGCTCCAAGCTTGAGAACAACAGTGCAATCTCTTTGTGACACAGCCAAGCCCAGATACCCCCAGCTATGCCCTGGCAGATATATTACATCTGTGTTCGACTATCTTCTAAATATTTCACCAAAGGAGGTTGTGTGTGGTCTCTACCAATTGTTAAACAAGTAACTGGTTGCCATGGTTATTGCGGGATGTTTGTATGGAAAACATTTGTAGTTGTGTAAGATGTAGAATATTGGCTTCCAAAATGGATGGAAATGAAAATTGTCACCTGAGCCTGGGTGGGTCTCAGAACTGACTCAATCAACACTGAGAACAATTGACATTTATGGATTCAGTCCTGCCCTGTGTTTACACTCTGGAACAGATACAGATTTGAGCACTGACAAAGACAAAAGTCTGAGACTGTATTACAGAAGAAAGAGGGCACAAATGTTATCCATCAGGGAAGCAACAGTCTGTCAGTGGGAATGTCTTGTGAAAAGTGGATCCCAGCCCTCTGTCCTGGACAAAGCTGTAAGGACTGACCATTGGATGTGAAAATCCTTATCAGACAGGAAAGTAACCTGTTAATAAGAAGAGGCTATAGTTTGCATTTTATATTTTTTTTTACTTGTAACCTTAAGTTTCCAAATCCTTTTACTTTCATTTATGTGAATCTGTAACTCAAACTTTGTTCAATAAACTTCCATTTGGTATAGATACATCTAAGTGCCTGTGCTAAGGAGAGTTGTTGAACGGAGATGAAGCCAGTAAATTGGGGTGCACTGCTTCCATGGAGGAAGTGGATCAGTGTACTCTCGGGAAAGGGAGGGGACTGGGCACTCACGTGTAACAAAGTGGAGTGTGTAGATTGCTAGCCTGCTTAGAGAAAGAGTGAGGTTCATGGAGCCCAGAGCAGAGTGTTTGTGCTGCCTGTGGCAGCCCTTGGTTGGCATGGATAAAGCTCTCACCATCTGTGAGCAGGTGGTATTGATTCACCAAGGGTGCCCACCCTCCCTGAATCAGGCAGGACAGTCCCAAAATGCGGAGTTCAAGTCCCTGGCTGAATGACTCTGGGACAGCATTTGTCCCAGATTCTCTGAGCAGCCACTCTGCGCCTGTCTGACGCTCAGGGCAGCACCAGCCTCTTCCTGCACTTTGCCATGAGGCCTTGCTTCTCCTCTCCCCCTGAGGTCCTTCCTCTTGGCCAAGCCAGAAGCCAGAGTGGGCAGTAGTAAGAGCTGTCCAGGGAGCCTGGGCTGCTGAGGAGCCTCAGACGCTCCACCTGACCTAGATTTACCTCAGATAATCACGAAAAGTGTCACATTCTTGTTTAAATTTCTTGGGAGAAATCAGCCTAATAAAACATTCTCTTCAGGCTTGAATATGACCATCGGAATCTTTACAGTTTTGTAAAACATTCCTATAAAACTAAACATATGATGGATCTAAATAAAAGGAAAACTAGTAGAAGATTCATTGATCTATAAAAACTTCATTGATCTATAAAAACCTCTGCTGTAAAACACCAACAACAGTAGCATCTACAAAACATAATGAGTAGATATCAACAGTAATCAACATAAATATTTTTATTATGAGATATAAATTACACACAAACATGATGTTCTGTGAATGCAGCGGAAAGTATATCTAACATTATTCTGACCCTCACTAGTTTATGAGAGCAACAGAGTTAAACCAGGCAGTGTACAGCTGCCCCTCTGCCAAGTGGTAGCAGATTTTGAGGCCTTGCAGATTGGGATTCTAGTTGCAGGAGAAATCAGCAACATGGTGTCTGGATGTATTCTTGGTGCAACTTGTTTTATTTACACTACTTATACCAGTCCTTGAACAGAGGTAGTCACAAGTGGCAAGCAAGCAAACCCCTCTTTCACAAATATCAGCCCAAAACTAGTATCCAGTTTCCAGGAAGTTACTCTGCACCAAAAACTAACACTTGTTAGATTATGGCAAAGAGAAAACTCTCTTTCTGTTTGCAACAACTCATTCAAAAAGAATAGCATCACCAAACTAACAATACAAGCATTTCTTCAGAAGACTGAACACTGCTTGAATACTAAGAAAAAGAATGTCTAAACTATGCATAACAGCACAACCTGGTGTCACCTGCTGTAGTCATATGCAACTGTTTAATTAGTTATACCATTTCCTGTACTTAATATTGTGAATATATTATAATTATTAGTAGAAAGTAATTGTAGTGCATGTAAAGAAGCAGCATAGTACACCTGCCTTCAGAAAAACCTTTACAATGCTGACCATGTTGAAAATCCTGCTATATGATCCTTCATTCATCTACTTTATCAGTAAATATAAAAAAATTACTAACATGACAACCATTCAGAAGGGTCTCTTGCACCATCCTAAATTAACAAATCTCCATCTTGCACCAGCACAGCAATCTGCAATACCAGGAATCCTAACCACAAACTTGTCAGCATAGTTCAAAATATTATACACTTTGGAGAATAGATGTTGCAGGGAATTAGTAATAATATACATAGTATTGAACATCTAAGTTATTCCTTTCTATTCAGCTCAGATCTGTCAGTGATCTAAAGTTATTTCCATTTGATAGCAAGCATTTAGTAGTCTAAGTGAAATAAACTGATGGTCTCCAGCCTGTTCCTAATAGAAAGTATACATAGCATTAAAAGGAAAATTTACCTACTCTAATTTATAGTTTCTGCAATTCCCCACTGCTTCAGTTTGGATGGGTAATATCTCCTTCTACCAGCAGATGGAGAGAGCAAAATCTGTCAGACCCATATAAAGGGTCAATTTCTTCTGAGGAATCTGGTTTCTGAAACTTCCTGAGCCATCATATCCACACAGAATAAACTGATAAGTGAACAAATCAAACAAACTGTGAAAACAAGTCATGAAAATAAAGAGAAATCAAATGAGATAAAATTAGCAACTTTTATTGCTAATTCACGTGCCATAGAGATAAGAGATTAAATATAAATAACAAAAGCTTGATTACATTAAAAGTTTAATGTTTTATTGTTTTGTTTTAAAAGAATTTATATAAAAGCCTCAAGTGAAAGAATGTTTTCTGGCTCTATATGGGGATATCTAAATGGCTATTCAGCACTGGCGAGGCCACACCTGCAGTATTGTGTCAGTTTTGGTTCCCCCACCCCCACTACAGAAAGGATGTGGAGAAACTGGAGAGAGTCCAGTGGAGAGCAATGAAAATGATTAGGGGGCTGGGGATATGACTTACAAGGAGTGGTGAAGGGAACTGGGGTTATTTAGTCTGCAGAAGAGAAGAGTGAGGAGGGATTTGATAGCTGCTTTCAAATACCTGAGGGGGGTTCCAAAGAGGACGGAGCTAGGCTGTTTTCATTGGTGGCAAGTGACAGAACAAAAAGCAATGATCTCACGTTGCAGCTGGGGGAGGTCTAGGTTGGATATCAGGAAATGCTATTTTACTAGGAAGGTAGTGAAGCTCTGGAACGGGTTACCTAGGGAGGTGGTGGAATCTCCATCTTTAGAGGTTTCTAAGTCCCAGCTTGACAAAGCTCTGGCTGGGATGATTTAATTCGTTTAGATCTTGTTTTGAGCAGGGAATTGGACTAGATGACCTCCTGAGGTCTCTTCCAACCCTAATCTTCTATGACCCATCAGGGATTAGGAGAAAACAAATCAGATTAACTAAAAGTCCCTTCCTCCTATGTCTCCTGTGGCAATCCAGAAGAAGGGGAACTCCCAAAGCAATACTCTAACACAAGAATAATAGGGTGAATGCTGAGAGTCTCCTGAGATAAGTCTGAGATTTTACTTGACTGGTGCATACAGAAGTCATCTCACCAGGCAGTGACCACAAACTCCTGTAGATTTTGGAGGAGGTCATCATCTGGTGGGAATCAGTGTAACTCTGTTGAATTCTGCAGATGTGAAAGAGATTGCAGTACTGCAGAGCTCCAGTAAGGAAACATCTCCCTTTTCTCTCCATGAAAAGAATAGTATTTTGGTACAATGATCTTCTGATAGAATAGAGGAGGAGCTTTGCCTTTATAGGCCCTACAGAAGCAATATCACACTTACTTCATAGTATCCTTGCAATCTTATGCAGCCTTCTTGGCTTCTATATTGAATGGCCTGAACATTGGCCTCCACAGTTCAGTTTAAGTAGATATTCAAGCTATATTTATATGTTGGGTGTGCAGAAACTTTTTCTTTGTCATCCCTAGAAGTGGGGATGAAAGACAGAACTATCACATTGTCAGTCAAGTTGACACAGAAAGGGGTCTTAGATAGGAAATGAGAAACCTGTCCAGTCACCCATATGTCATGTAGTAATACTAAATGGGGAGGGGAAAACAGATGGTTACTAGGAATATGATCCGGAGATTGAGGAATTTCTTTCAAACCAACTTCAAAGCCTTGAAGGGGTGGAGGATGGTGTAAAGGATTCTGTGAGAGGTGGAACATTTCAGGCTGAGCCTTGGCTTGAGTTTATC
Organism: Dermatemys mawii; assembly: GCA_007922305.1. Classification (NCBI taxonomy): domain Eukaryota; kingdom Metazoa; phylum Chordata; order Testudines; family Dermatemydidae; genus Dermatemys; species Dermatemys mawii. The sequence continues at coordinate 59,278,933 of ML677334.1, forward strand.
AACTGCTTTTAAAGATAGATGTATAGCTCAAAACAACGTAATGACTGATTTTATCCAACTGAGCACTAAAGCCTGCTGTTCCTACTCTAGGACTTGTCTTCACTAGGGGGGTAAGTCTACCTAAGTTACACTACCCCAGCTAAGTGAATAAGGTAACTAGAGTCTACATAGCTTAGGTCGACCTACCCCGGTGTCTTCACAGTACCAAGTTGATGGGATATGCTCTCCAGTTTACTTCCCTTCCTATTCTTGGAGAGGTGAAGTAACAGGGTGGACTGGAGAGCACTGTGTCATCGATTTAGAGGGTCTTCACTAGACCTGCTAAATCAATCTCCCCGATAGTGGAGACCAGCCCTTAGATAGCTGGTGCTTGGAGCTTTACACAGACCATTCTGGAGGAAAGCCACTGAGTAGCAGTCAAGGTAACATGATCACAGCACAAGTCATAGATTAATATATGGGGCTGACCTAAGGAAGGCTAAGGAAGCCCCCAGCCTCTTTAGTAAGAAGAACAATATTTTTACATGTGCACAGGATATGAATTTGTTTGTGGTGAATAATCTGCCTGATAGGTCCACTGGGGATCTGTTGTGTATTTCAATACTTAGCTAGCGTTTAACCTGTTTTAAATGTCAGGTTACATTTTCACCATTTGATGCCAGTATTTCTTATTACATGGTCTCTCTTCTGCTGTCTTTGTTTCTGTAGCAGAGAGAGGGAGCAAATCGTATAACTCTGTGTGCTATCTACAGAACTATATTGCCTTAGTGTGTTTAATACAAAAATGATAAGCCCATGAATAAAATAAATCATACATAGTGATGGGGATGGGATGATTGCAATTAAACTAAACCTAGAATTAGAAGGCAAGAAAAGAAGCAACCTTGTTTAGAGGAGAAATGAAGGCAGCTATGTGACAGGGTGGACAAACCCCACACTGGTTAAGCGAGGGTTGAGGAGTTGTTCTGTACACAAGAGGGCACTCTCTACCACCCCTGCTGGGCATACTCACACTGGAGGCAGAGCTCAAAAGGAAGTAACTCAGCTCAGTCTGGATGGACTGAGCAGGAGAGGAGTTGGGTGTTGCAGCCTCCTGCAGAGAAGCTGGTGAGGCTCCAAGCAGCTGAGACCAGGCTTTATGGTAAAGCTGCTGCAGACCCTTCAATCATGGAAGCTGAAGACATTGAGCTGCCACAGACCGAAGGAGACCCTTTGGAGAGTGACCCGAGCGAACTCCCAGGGGGACCACAAGACAGACCAGTAGCACCAGCAGAGGAAATAAAGCCGCAGCAGGAAGTGACCCACGGAGCAAGCATTGGCGCCTATTCCCTAGTCCGCACACTTTGAATTATTGTTTCTTTGGGTCCTGAGTTGGAAACCGGTGGAGCTGGAAGGACCTGGGTTCCTCTACCCCGGACCACTGACTATAGCCAGTAGGTAAAGTGTCCATCAGTTCTTGCCATTGCCAACATAGCTACTGACTCCAGCTGCTAGGCAAAGCAGCCAGTGACTCCTGCCATTGGGTGACACAGACACTGACAGTCCAGAGTATTGCTGAGAGGCAGTATTGTTGGCCTTGGGCTGAAAATCCCCTTTTGACAAGGTATAAAAATAAAAAATAATGTGGAAAAAAGGAGAAGTTGATAGTAATGAAAATAAATCAGAAGATAGGGACTGTAGAAAATTGATAAGGGAAGCAAAGAGACACAAGGAGAATTGTATGGCCAGCAAAGTTAAGGATGGTAAGAAGGAATTTTTTAAGTATACTAGGAACAAAAAGAATCCCAATAATTGTACTGGTTGATTACTAGATGTAAATGGTAGACTTATCAATAATAATGCAGAAAAGGCAGAACTGTTGATTTGGGAAAAAAACAGATGATATGATAATACTCTTTCCATTCCACTACCATTTAAGGAGGATATTAAACAGCAGCTACTAAAGTTACACAGTTTTATCTCCACAGGTAGGGATAATGTACATCCAAGAGTTTTCAGAGTGCTAGCTGAGGAACTCGCTGAACCATTAATAGATGGAACACTGAAGAAGTTCCAGAAGACTAGAAGAAAGCTAATACTGTGCCAATATTTATAAAGGGTAAATGGCATAAGCCAGGTGTTTATAGGTGTGTCAGTTTGACATTGATTCCAGGGAAAATAATGGAGTGGATGATATGGGGCTTAATTTATAAAGAACTAAAGAAAGGCAATATAATTTATGCCAATCAACATGGATTTATGGAAAACAGATCCTGTCAAACTAATGACCTCTTTTTTTGATGAGATTATAAGTTTGGCTGATAAAGGTAATAATGTTGATATCATATTCTTAGATTTCTATTCGGCATTGACTTGTTACCAGACAATATTTTTATTAAAAAACTAGAAAGATATCAAATTAAAATGGCATATACTAAATTGATTCAAATATGGCTAAATGAAAGGTCTCAAAATATAACTGAAATCAAGGAATGTTCATAAAACCAGTGTGTTTCTAATCAGGTCCCACAGGGATCAGTTCGTAGCCCTATATTATTTAACATTTGAGACCTGGGACATTTTTGACATTAATGATCTGGAAGAAAACATAAAATCATCACTGCTAAAGTTTGTAGATGACACAAAAACTTGGAGTGAAAATAATGAAGAGGACAGGTCACTCATACAGAGCAATCTGGATCGCTTGGTAAACTGGTACAAACAAACAATATGTTTTAATATGGCTAACTGTCAATGTATACATCTAGGACAGTGGTTCCCAAACTTTAACAACCTGTAAACCCCTTTCACTAAAATGTCAAGTCTTATGAACCCCGTCCTAAGAATGAATATTTCCAAGAATTTTCTCCTTTACCTGAGTATAAATTATAAAAGCAGTGATCTTGGAAATATAAAATTTGTTTTCATGACATGCTTCTTACACATTTTTTATTATTAATTATCATTACAGTATTTTTATTACATTATGAAAATATCAACACTATTCCAAGACCTCACTTTTGTAGCTTGTATCACTTTGAATGAGCCTGTTATAAAACAAGGCTCCTATGTTTCATCCAGGAGTATCAGATGTGAAACAGCATGAAGGTATTTAAGAAGCCAACTCAAAGAGTTCCTCCTACACAAACATTCAGGTCTTAAGCAGTCCAGGCAAACAACGCATGTTATAACAAAGCTTAAACTTGTTTTTCATAATAATGTTAAAAACAATACTAGCTGCCTATTTAATTTTAGAAACAGAAAAAAATATCCACCTCCCTTTCCATTTCTTACAAGGAGACTTGAAGTTGAAATCTCCTCAGCGTGATAGATATGCTTGCTTTGATCTGCTTAGATCTTGGAAGTCCAGGGGCTCTGGGCTGCTGGCCCCGTGCTGCCCAGAGTGCCTAGGGACAGCTCTGTCTGCCATTAGGAAATTTTTTCCCGAGAACCCCCTACAATATTTCACAAACCCCAGTTTGGGAGCCACTATTCTAGGAACAAAGACTGTAGGCCATATGTACATACTGGGAGACTCTATCCTGGGAAGCAGTAATTCCGAAAAAGGTTTGGGGTTTGTAGTGGAGAATTATCTGAACATGACACTGTGGCCAAAAGGGATGATGTGATCCCGATGCATAAACAGGTGAATCTCGAGTAGGAGCAGAGAGGTTATTTTACCTCTGGTTTTGGCACTGGTGCAACCGCTGTTTGAATACTGTGTTCAGTTCTGGTGCTCACAATTCAAGACAGACTGGAGAGGGTTCAGAGAAGAGCAATGAAAATAACTAAAGGAGTAGATAGCATGACTTAGTGTAATAAACTCTAAGAGCTCAAACTATTTAGCTTAACATAGAGAAGATTAAAGGATGACTTGATTACAGTCTATAAATACCTACATGGGGAACAAATATTTGATAATGGATTCTTCCATTTAGCAGAGAAAGGTGTAACATGACCCAATAGCTAGAAGTTGAAACTAGGCAAAACCAGACTGGAAATAAAGCATTCCATTTTACAAGTGAGACCAATTAAGAATTGGAACAATTTACCAAGTATTGTGGTGGACTTTCTATCATTGACAATTTTTAAATCAAACTGGATGTTTTTCAAAAAAGATCTGCTCTAGGAATTACTTTAGGGAAGTTCTATGGCCTGTGTTACATGGGAGATCAGATAAGAACTGAGGTGCCTTCTGGCTTTGGAATCTATGAAGCATCTATGTATCATTTCCACTGAGATGGCAGCCTTCATGGAAAGGGTGGGTGGGCTTGCTTCCTATACTACTACTACTCCCTGGTTCTACAGATCAAGAGGATCCTTGGCTGCTCTCACAATATGCCCCTACCTCATTCTGTGAAGAGTATATTTCTCTCATTTAATTTCTACATCTGACAGCATTCAACAATTTTTGTGTTATCATCATCCAAAATAGTACATTATCCCAAACTGTACTGTCTGTGATTTTCATCAATACTGTACATTCATTACTAAAATTATTCTGGAAAATAATTATTGTTAATAATTTGTTTGAATATTCTGTATTTGAAATCTGAAAAGCATTGGCTAGTTTTTATTGGACATATTAGTCACAGCATATTGTTTGTTGTTCCCTGAGAGCTGGCAACTCTTAGAATCAGTTTTCTAATGGGAATACTCAAATTTTGATTTTGAAAGCAATTTTCTGAGAATATTTGCTAATAGTCACTTCAAATTTGCTGTTGTTGAAAACATTTCTACTAGAAAATTTGTCAGCTAGAAAAACAGAAATTGAAGGGAGCGTAAGATAGCCAAAATGAATCTGAAGGGTTTGTTTGAGCAGATATTCAGGAGCAATGTTTTGAGGCATTTGCTTCTTTTACTGATGACACTGGAGGAATAGCCTAGCTCTGAGCAACTTTTACAATAGTTTTTTCATGGCTGTGTGAATACAAAGGCCTGGTTTACACTAGGGATACTTTTGTGAGTGTAGCCATACAAGTATTCTGTACTAGATGTAGAATATACAAGCAAATCTGTGCTTTTTCCAGTATAGTTTATTCCAGCCCCCAGAAAGGTAATAAGTTTTCTCGTCAAAAACACAATTTTATTATTTATTAATATTCATATTACTGGGGTTTTTTGTATAACTGTGTCTACTGTAGGAGCTTTTGCCAGCATGGCTATGTCAGTCAGAGATTACACCCGTGATCAGCATAGCTATGCCGGCATAAGTACACCTAGTTTACATAAGAACATAACATAAGAAAGGCCGTACTGGGTCAGACCAAAGGTCCATCTAGCCCAGTATCCTGTCTACCGACAGTGGCCAATGCCAGGTGCCCCGGAGTGAGTGAACCTAACAAGTAATGATCACGTGATCTCTCTCCTGCCATCCATCACCCCCCTCTGACAAACAGAGGCTAGGGACACCATTTCTTACCCAGCCTGGCTAATAGCCGTTAATGGACTTAACCTCCAGGAATTTATCCAGTTCTCTTTTAAACCCTGTTATAGTCCTAGCCTTCACAGCCTCGTCAGGCAAGGAGTTCCACAGGTTGACTGTGCGCTATGTGAAGAAGAACTTCCTTTTATTTGTTTTAAACCTGCTGCCCACTAATTTCACTGGGTGGCCCCTAGTTCTTCTATTATGGGAACAAGTAAATAACTTTTCCTTATTCACTTTCTCCACGCCACTCATAATTTTATATACCTCTATTATATCCCCCCTTAGTCTCCTCTTTTCCAAGCTAAAAAGTCCTAGCCTCTTTAATCTCTCCTCATATGGGACCCATTCCAATCCCCTAATCATTTTAGTTGCCCTTTTCTGAACCTTTTCTAATGCCAGTATATCCTTTTTGAGATGAGGAGACCACATTTGTACACAGTATTCAAGATGTGGGCGCACCATGAATTTGTACAAGGGCAATAAGATATTCTCCGTCTTATTCTCTATCCCTTTGTTAATGATTCCTAACATCCTGTTTGCTTTTTTGACTGTCGCTGCACACTGCATGGACATCTTCAGAGAACTATCCACGATGACTCCAAGATCTTTTTTCCTGATTAGATGTAGCTAAATTAGCCCCTATCAGATTTTACGTATAGTTGGGGTTATTTTTTCCAAAGTGCATTACTTTTCATTTATCCACATTAAATTTCATTTGCCATTCTGTTGTCCAATCACTTAGTTTTGTGAGATCTTTTTGAAGTTCTTCACGGTCTGCTTAGGTCTTAACTATTTTGAGCAGTTTAGTATCATCTGCAAACTTTGCCACCTCACTGTTTACCCCTTCCTCCAAATCATTGATGAATAAGTTGAATAGGATTGGCCCTAGGACTGACCCTTGGGGAACACCACTAGTTGCCCCTCTCCATTCTGAAAATTTACCATTTATTCCTACCCTTTGTTCCCTGTCTTTTAACCAGTTCTCAATCCATGAAAGGATCTTCCCTCTTATCCCATGGCAACTTAATTTACGTAAGAGCCTTTGATGAGGGACCTTGTCAAAGGCTTTCTGGAAATCTAAGTACACTACGTCCACTGGATCCCCCTTGTCCACATGTTTGTTGACCCCTTCAAAGAACTCTAATAGATTAGTAAGACATGATTTCCCTTTACAGAAACCATGCTGACTTTTGCCCAACAATTTATGTTCTTCCATGTGCCCGACAATTTTATTCTTTACTATTATTTCAACTAATTTGCCCAGTACGGACGTTAGACTTGCCGGTCTGTAGTTGCTGGGATCACCTCTAGAGCCCTTTTTAAATATTGGCGTTACATTAGCTATCTTCCAGTCATTGGGTACAGAAGCCGATTTAAAGGACAGGTTACAAACCCTAGTTGTTAGTTCCACAATTTCACATTTGAGTTCTTTCAGAACTCTTGGGTGAATGCCATCTGGTCCCAGTGACTTGTTACAGTTAAGTTTATCAATTAGTTCCAAAACCTCTTCTAGTGACACTTCAGTCTGTGACAATTCCTCAGATTTGTCACTTACAAAAGACGGCTCAGGTTTGGGAATCTCCCTAAAGTCCTCAGCCGTGAAGACTGAAGCAAAGAATTCATTTGGTTTCCCCGCAATGACTTTATCATCTTTAAGTGCTCCTTTTGTAGCTCCATCATCCAGGGGCCCCACTGGTTGTTTAGCAGGCTTCCTGCTTCTGACGTATTTAAAAAACATTTTATTATTACCTTTTGAGTTTCTGGCTAGCTGTTCTTCAAATTCCATTTTGGCTTTTCTTATTACATTTTTACACTTAATTTGGCAGTGTCTATGCTCCTCTCTAGTTACCTCAGTAGGATTTGACTTCCACTTTTTAAAAGATGCCTTTTTATTGCTCACTGCTTCTTTTACATGGTTTTTAAGCCACACTGGCTCTTTTTTAGTTCTTTGACTTTGTTTTTTAATTTGGGGTATACATTTAAGTTGGGCCTCTATTATGGTGTCTTTGAAAAGCGTCCATGCAGTTTGCAGGGATTTCACTTTAGTCACTTCACCTATTAATTTCCGTTTAACTAACCCCCTCATTTTTGCATAATTCCCCTTCCTGAAATTAAATGCCACAGTGTTGGGCTGCTGCGGTTTTGTTCCCAGCACGGGAATTTTAAATGTTATTATATTATGATCACTATTCCCAAGCAGTCCTGTTATAGTTACCTCTTGGACCAGCTCTTGCACTCCACTCAGGACTAAATCAAGAGTTGCCTCTCCCCTTGTGGGTTCCTGTACCAGCTGCTCCAAGAAGCAGTCATTTAAAGTATCGAGGAATTTGGTCTCTGCATTTCGTCCTGAGGTGACATGTACCCAGTCAATATGGGGATAATTGAAATCCTCCATTATTATTGAGTTATTTATTTTGACAGCCTCTCTAATCTTCCTTAGCATTTCATCGTCACTATCACTGTCCTGATTAGGTGGTCGATAATAGATCCCTATTGTTATATTCTTATTAGAGCATGGAATTATTGTCCATAGAGATTCTATGGAGCATGTGGATTCATTTAAGATTTTTAATTCATTTGATTCTACATTTTCTTTCACATATAGTGCCACTCCGCCACCCCCAAGACCTGTTCTGTCCTTCCGATATATTTTATACCCCGGAATGATTGTGTCCCATTGATTGTCCTCACTCCACCATGTTTCTGTGATGCCTATTATGTCAATATTCTCCTTTAACACGAGGCACTCTAGTTCACCCATCTTATTATTTAGACTTCTAGCATTAGTGTACAAGCACCTTAAAAACTGGTCACTGTTTATTTGTCTGCCCTTTTCTGATGTGTCACATTCTTTATGTGAAAGTTTGTCATCTGATCTGTCATCTGATCTGATCTTACGAAACAAAAGTCTTCATTTCTACACCCTTGTTGTTGACAAGGCTTCTGTTTTACCATGAAACATGCAGAAAGTGTGAAAAAATGGACCCCATTCAGCATCTGCCTACCAGTGCTTTCACACTTAGTGACAACGCTGTCTATGCCAATGGGAGAGCTTCTCTCTTTGGCATAGGTACTCCACCTGTCCGAAAGGCAGTAGTTTGGTTAATAGCAGAGCTTCCCATCAGGAATTAGGTCAGTACAACTACATCACTCGGTGTGGATTTTCCATACTGCAGAGCAATATAGTTTGTAGGGCTATGATAGCATGTTATTCTTGTCCAGAAATATAACTAGATATAGGGTGAAGTATCAGGCTACCCATAAAACACAAGCTTCTACTAACAGGAAGGTGACAAAAACTGTGAACAACATTCAAACAAGTATGAGGGCGATGGTAACCCTGTCACGTATATGTTATCTTCAAACAAGAAGAGAAGTAAGAATGCTTTCTGGCTAACCCAGGAGGCAGGAGGAAAACAAATCAGAAATACTGGCGGTCTCCACAAATGGGTAGAAATATTAGCATCAAAACACTCTACACTCATTTTTCACAGGACAGAACAACTTTTTGCTCTTCAAGCTGCTTTATATGGTAAAGGATCACTTATATGATATCATCACTTAAGCTGCAAACAGGTACTCAAGAATTTCATGAGTGATTCTTCAGTGGGCAGGCAAATAACTGATTAAGTTTGGACAGCAAAGTACACTTTCAGTTCTAGAAAGAGTCTGGCTGGGTCAGCTCCTGCTACCATCACTAATAGTTTATATATTCTGAACATAGAGAATTTCAACTCCCAGTGCTGGCAATTCAATACCTTTCACAACCTTAAATTCACTTATGCTTTATTTTAAGACTATCAAAAATCCAAATATAAGGAAAATATTTTAATGTAATGCTTTTCCTTACCTTGAAACTGCCAGTTCTCTGTATCTGTAGTACATGTAGTGATAGTGAGATATTTCTTTTCCCCTAAGTACGTTTTTGTAGAAAAGCAATTACATCTATTCTTGTTGAGGATGGTTAGGGATACATATATATGTGTGTGTGTGTGTGTGTGTGTGTGTGTGTGTGTGCATGTATGGGTTCAAAAGAAGACTATATTCTCTGGTCCTGTAATCTTACTATTAATTATTTGCTACAGGTTATTGAAAAGTAATAAGAAACCTACTAGTTACATTTTCATTTTTAACATTTTTTTCTTGTCTTAACAAAATTTAACAGCTAACCTATTAGATTTTAAAGCATGCTGTACGTTACAGGTAATCATGCACTAGCAGAAAGCAACATAGATCTATAATGACACCTTTTTTCAGACAAATGAAATGCAACTACAGCGTGCCAAAAGTAACCTAACACTGAAGCGAAGTTTACATGAGAACTCATTACTCCAAAGTGCTTCCAGTGAAATTAAATGTGTGTTTTCGAATTATTTTCCAAATACTCATAACCTCAAATGTAAGGATGTTCCCAGAGGGTGCATTTTTAATAAATAATGTGAATGAATACACCAAGATCCACGTATTGTAATTGGGTTCCAGGAGAATTCCATGGCCATAGATCAACACAGCTCAGTAACAAAACTCAAAAACCAAAATTAAATTACTTAAAAATAATCCTGGCTAAATTATGTTACCCTTCTGCCAGGCTGAGTTGATAGCAGCAAAAGCCGGATTCAGTACATAGGGGTTACTCTCAACAATGCAATGCAAAACCATCTCGAGCCCCCACCCAGTGACCTGGGAAAATCTTACACACACACCTGGGTGCCTCAAAGAGGCAATTCTTCCCCTCTCGCAAGCACAGACACTCGGTGTAGCAGAAAATCTTTAATAACATGAGGTAAATGACATCAGCATTAAATTGGGAAAACGCCACAACCAGGGTTCATAAACCAAACCCTGAGCAAAAACCCACCCTACCAAATTGGGCCATGTCCTTTCCCTTTGGTTCTTCAGTCCAGCAACCCAAAAATCACCCAAAGTCCCAAAAGTCTCTGTCCCTGGTCAGTGCAGCCCCAGAATTCAAAAGTTCATCTGCAGAGTTTTACCTCCCAGCCGGGGTGGAATTGGGGCTGGGAGGTAAGGGGCACCTTACGTGGTCCGAGGCCAACTGCCCCGCCTCTCCATGGGGTTCTGCTGCAGCCTTCACCGCGAGCTGCTCTGCTCCGCCAGCCGTCTCACGAAAAGGTCCACTCCACCAGCCATCCCACAAGCCGCTCCACTCCACCAGCCATCTCATGAGCCACTCCAGCTGTCCTGCAAACTGCTCCGCCAGCTGCTCACCAATATATCTTCAGCCCCTGCCCCCACTACTTAATACAGCACTCAGTGATTTCAGCTCTTAGTAATTTTAGCTCTTTAGTGATTTCAGCTTATAGTAGGGGAGCCTCAGTGCCAATGCACCATTGGCCCAAAGTGAATTCAGCTCAGCAGCCTGTAACTAGACTCCTAATGAAATCAAAATTAGCTCTGATATTCCACAGTGTGGAGGGAGGGAGGGAAGGGGAGGGGGAGGGGAGAGAGAGAGAGAGAGAGAGAAGGAGGTGCAATTGGAATTTCAGGCCCTGAAAGAGCCCACAACACTAAGTACAAATACCTGTCCCCAGCCTTTCAGTTCACTACATTTTGGAACCCATGTCCCTTGCCTACCAAGTGCTACTTAGTTGATGGCAAGTCCCTCCGTCATAAAACAGTTCCACTCTCCTTAATTCACATAATCAGGGGAACAAAACTTTATTCTTCCTGCCCCAACAACAGAGAAACTGGGGATCCCACAGTAGCCTAAGCGACCATTTGTCTGCTGTGGGCTCATGCTAGGCGGGGTGGGTGTGCCTATGCAAACAACATCAAACCCTGAAGTTCTTTTCCACAATTCTCCATAACTCACCACCAGATGTCAGGGTAGAGCTCATCCTGACTCTGCTTGCATACAGAAAACTTTAAAAAGCCAGGAAGGATCAGGAGACTGCCAGCAGGATATAAAGCCCTTGGGTCTAGATCACTGGTTCAAATTTTGTCTAGGTTTGTTGTTCCTGCAAGTGGTTACTACCTGACGTGCTGTAAAGAACAATCTTTTACTGGCAGGGGGATGGACTGGGTGGCCTAATCTCTTCCATCTATGATTCCGTGACTGCTTTTCAGTGGCCTACACGTAACGGGTTCATGATCATAACACAGTTCCCAGCTGTCTCCATCACCAAAACCACTGGTGCAACAAACCATTAATTGTTAGCAATCACAGCAGAGAGACCAAGAGCCATATCTTAAACTGAACTGATGCTGTGCCTGGTGCAGCTGATGGTAGAGTCAGATGATGAGACATAAGTGGCATTACATCACTTTTACAAACCCTTGATTCTTGGGCCAACCACAGGCTAGTTCAGGCCCTAGTGAAACTCAGAGCAGATAGAGTAAATCACTTCAATCTACAATGGGAAAGGGGCCAGGAATCACCAGAACACAGAAGCCCTCCATCCCTGCCCCATTCTCCTAACCAAACCATTAATATGCACCATAAGTAGAGCTGACTAGGCTATAAATATGTCTACATTACAACACTAGGTTGATTTTATAGAAGTCAATTTTTAGAAAGCGATTTTATACAGTTGATTGTGTGTGTCCCCACTGAGGACTGTGTTATTGTGTATGTCCCTCCACTAAGCGCAGTAAGTCAGTGGAGTGCATCCTCAATACTGTTCCTAGCATCAACTCATTGAGCGGTGCACTGTGAGTAGCATGGAGCCCGCTCAGCTAACCACTGCTGTTGTGAACAGTGTAAATACCTCACGCATTATCCTGCAGTATGTGTAGAACCTGACTAGGAGACACCAGCACGAAAACAACTGTGAACAGGACATGGACACAGACATCTCGTGTCAATTGGGACATCATGGTGGCAGTGGGGCAGGTTGAGACAGTGGACTCCCAATTCTGGTCCCAGCAAATGAGCACAGACTGGTGGGACTGCATAGTGTTGCAGGGACGGGATGATTCACAGTGGCTGCGAAACTTTCACATATGTAAGGCCACTTTCCTGGAACTTTGTGAGTTGGTTTCCCCCACCCTGAAACACAGGAATACCAAGATGAGAGCTTCCCTGACATTTGAGAAGCGAGTGGCAATAGCCCTGTGGAAGCTTGCAATGACTGACTGCTACCGGTCAGTTAGACCTCAGCAAAACCAATATTTCCATTGTTCATTGCTGCTTGCTGTGTGCTCTATAGTATCTGTGAGAGAAGAGGGAGACATTTATGTCAGGGTGTGAAGTTGAGGCAAATCGCCTGGCGGCTCATTTTGAGCAGCCAAACACCAGGGCAATTAGAAGAACACAGCTAGGCGCGCTGTGCATAAGAGAAGCTTTCAAAGCCAGTTTCATGACTGGCCAAGCTACAGTGTGACAGTTGTGTGTGTTTCTCCTTGATGCAAGCCGACCCCCTTTGTTGATTTTAATTGCCGGTAAGCCAACCACCCTCCCCTCTTCGATCACAGCTGACAGAGGAAATAAAGTCACTATTGTTTTAAAACCATGCATTCTTTCTTTATTGATTTTAAAAAGTAAGACACATGAGCAGGGTGCTAGGTCGGGGCTTGCACTGGCACAGTACCTGCTGTTCCTTGTAGTGTGGATAGAGGAATTAGGTCTCTTGGGCTGCCAGGGTGACACCTTTCACAAACACTAAACATGCTGGCTGATTTTTGTTTTGAAAGGTGGATTCTGCGCTATATTTTCTTCATGTGATCAATTTTTGAAAAATAACATGCTCTAAAATAAACTTGTTTGGTGGTTTTTAAGAGTTACTTGGGTCTTTATTGCCCGACTAAATTGTATTTCCACAATTCAAAGGACAAACCATCTTTTATTTTTATTTCTCTCACAACAGCAGTTCAATTTGCAAGGGCAGAAGCAATCAAATCTATTCCTTCCAAATGGATGACTTACACAACAAGCCAATGTAGACTATAAAGCCTGTGTTTCTGTGATGAAGGGACAGTTAGGACTCGACTGTTCAAACAGTTTATGCCATCTCTGACTCCCTTGCTCTTCTTTCCCCTCCCCCACTGTAAACAAAGTCCGCAGGACTAACAAACCAATCCCTGCCAACAGAACCAAGATTAGAAAAACACTGTTCAACCATATGTTCAGTCCTGACCAGCATGATCGTTAGGAGCCTGACATCTGCAGATGGAGAGCACCTTTCCCCATTCAGCTGTAACATGCTGCTCCAGCACTGAAGTCAGTGTTAGCAAGGCTTTGCTCAGGAGAAATTTTCAGCCATGGCACATATCCTTATTTTTCCAATTAATTTTTACTATGGCCATTGATGTGAAGAACCAAATATCTAAAGAAGATCTAAGAGAAAATCCATTATGAGGCAGGGATTGAAAAAGTGAACCCATACGAACCATTTCGGTAATGTCCTTTAGAAGGACAAATCTCTTATAGCAAATGTTTAGTCAAAAGTTACCCTAGAGCTATTCAAGCTGTAGGAATCCTTTCCAGTATTAGATCTGATGAACCCTTAAGAAAACCCATGCAACACACCAGCTTTATTTGGCCTTTAGGGCTGTATGGTAAGAGAACAGAATGAGCTAAAACCACTTTTTAAATTATTTTGAAGACCAAGAGGACCCAGGTGTTTTTTTTAAATAAAACCCATCTGCCTTCTTTTTAATCTGTGCAATAAGGACAGAAATCTTTCCTGCCTTACTTGTGAGAAGTCACAGTGAAAGCAAACAGCAAGGAGACTACTGTACTTGCATGAGTAAGGGAAGCAGAACTGAGCACTGCTTCTATAAGCAATAAGATAAAATGTACTTTTCCCACCACATTTCTCCCAGTTACTCCTCCCTCCCCTCAGTCTATCTGATATTTTTCATGTAATCCAAGCCCATGGCTTCATTCAGAGCTTTAACAGATTTAAAGTTTGCATCTTGCACAGGGGCTATGTGCATCTTCTCAGGCATGTTCAGGCATCACTCATCTGAGGGTTGGGAATCAAAATCTGCTTCTAAAGCACAATTAGCAAGGAAAATGCAGTAATTCCATGCTTTCAGTTCTTCTTTTCAGATCTTTGGTCCACACTGGTTCCCATATTTATCAAAGCCTAACTTAAGAAGGATACTACTGTACAAACTTTCCTTTTTAATTTACAGTATTTGCAATCTGATATCTAAGACGAATAGATGTCATTGATCACAAAAGCAGGGCTCTGAATCCAATTATTTCTGTTAAGAATGTTGTTTTGATGTTGAAACGAGAAAGAAAAGAAAGAAATCAGATCACTTCCTACAAAAGTGAGCTCTATTACTAATCACACGTGTGCAAACCCTCCTGTTCTATTCTATTTATCCCTCATATTTACTAATGCATGGAATGGGTTTATGCCAATATACTTAAGGCATAGTCAATGAATCCAAAACAGAGATTTAGATTAAATAACCTGCTCCCATACAATTAAGATCAATGATTATTCTTTTATTTCTGCAACAGTTAACTTGCCCATGGTAAGGATCTTCATAATTGTTATTAGCACTGTTCTGTGCTCTAACTGAGCATGAACCAAGTACTGTGTTCACATTTTTTTCCTGCAGCAGAGACCTTTGTTGCATTTTTTCTCTCTTTATGTAAAAAGGAAGAAAGTTTTCTATTATTTAACTGTTATTGTGCATTAGAACATGAAGCAATTTGAATCAAAGACTTAGGATTAAAGGATGCTCTGAATACAGCATAGTAACTTCTTAGAGGTTTCACTGGAACTTGTTTCCCTGTCTCCTAATAAACCACAATGAATCACATCCACAGTTCAGCCTTAGTAGCACAGCATTCAGTGACTTATCCACTTTTTCAGTCCTCTGTGTACACTGGCTGTATTAAGATATTAGAAAACAGCACTCATGTTTGTTCAATAATAAAAAATTATAATCATGTTTCCCCTTTTCCTCATTTTCATACAACTGGTGTGCAGGCTGACTGCTGGCTATAGCCAGCTGCCCTCAGAGATGGTTTCTTTTTCCAGTTTATAGTTTGTGATATGTTGTAGGATCCCTTGAGATAAAGGTACGTTATAATCAGAGATATCAGAGGTGGAAAAAACCTATCAGGTCATCAAGTCCATCCCCTGATAATGAAAGATTTTTTACTAGTGTGTATTATTTTGTGTTTTATCCAGGCTTGTTTTAAATAACTCATATGATGCGGCTTTCTCCCCTTTCCTTGGGAGACTACTCCACAATCCAATAAATATAAATGCAAAATGTTAGGCTGAGTCTATAGCAAAAGCCTACCACAAAAGCTTTGTAGACAGCTGTGTTACCAGTCCTGAAAGTTGTTAACTGAAAAGCTAGAGTCCACACCAACACCAACAGCGCATCCAGATAATATGGCCTCTGCCACTCCAGATCACACCCACTGGAGGAACAGCTGGCAAGGGCCTCTGTGATGCTGGAGAAAGCTAATTACAGGAATGAAGGACCAGCTCCTCCAGATCTTCTCAATACCAGTTCTGATTGTAGGAGAGCTTCCTTCCTCTAGTTAGCTCCACGAGCTACCAAAACTCTCTCTTCTTCTCGGGGAGGTCAGGTTGTGGAAACCCTGGTCCCCACCTTTTTGAAAACAAGGGCATGATTCAAACCCCATTAAAGACACCCACTGATTTTAATAAGCTATGATTCTGTCTAAAAACTGGCTCCGCTTCCAGAGAAGCAGGGACATACCATTTGTTAACTCTGGCCCTCCACCAGATCAGGTGCAGAGGAAAAAAGAAACTTTAAGGCCACAATATGTGTGCCTACATTACAGTAATGTGGGGGTTCGCTCACAAACTTTAGTGTTAAAGGGGCAGTTACCTTAAATACCATCTCTTGTAAACAAACATATGTGTATAACCCTTTAGATTACGCAAAATAAAAAATTTTAAAAAAGCTTATTTGTGTTCTCACTATTCATGCTCTTTGTTTACATATAAATGCTTAGGTTCAGGAACTAACTCCTATTCCATGTTTGTGCAGTGCCTAGCACAATGAGGCCTTGATCCTGACTGGGTCCTTTAGGTGCTACAGCAGTACAAAGTCTAGGGTTGCCACCTCTGAGATACAAAAAACTGGGACACCCAGGATGATCCTGAGCTGATAAAACTGCACAGCCAGCAGTGTGTAGACAGCACTTTCCCAGGAAAGCTACCCCAAAAGAGGGACAATCCTGGAAAAACCTGGGTAGGTGGCAACTCTAATACAAATAATAGTAAAATAAATTTTGCATTTCTCTCAGTTTAGACAGTGGTAACATATTAAGTTAGTTTCAGTTTTGTTTACAATTACTTTCTCTACCACATTATTAGTGAGGCTGTGTTGTGGTATTTAAGAAACAAACAAACACCCACTCACCCATCCCCAACTGTGGACATGTTTCTATATGTCTTGGGTGTTATAAAACCTTGCTCTTTACAAAGTTTAATTTTGGACCAAATTTCAGCTGACAGGCTCTCCTTGATAGAATTTAGGGTTGGTAACACAAGAGTCTGTGGAGAATGTACTATAAGACCATCGTGCTAATACTAAGGGCTAGTATCATGGCTGTCCATGAACATAGCTGCTGTCAAAATACTACCTAAAAATTTAGATTTACTCCCACCTTCATCACAAGTATAGCTGAGCAAAAATAGCAATTTTAGACCTGTGGGAAATTCTGAAGTTTTGACATTTGTTTTCATCCTGAATTGGGATAAAAAGTCAAAATAGCTAAATTTTTCATGGAGTGAAATGTTCTAAAATGTTTCATTTTTACATTTTTGATCCAACTGAAATGTTCTGACATTCCTGAATCAAAATGTTTCAAAATAAAGCTGTACCTGCTTTCTGTGCTGAGGTGCAGTTCAGGTATCTCATGCCCTCATTCTTTCTTGCGTACTAGGCTGCCTGGCCAGACTACATCTGCCATGATGCACCACAGTCTGAGGGGACACTGTGGTGCATCATGGGGATGTAGTCCTGCCAAAGAGCCCAGCCCTCCAGAGAGAAGGGGAGCATGATGCATATCCTCTATTACATACCTCAGCTGTTAAATACATTATACACAGTTGTTTTTCTGCCTTTCATTACAAACACAATACTCACACATCCAGAAATGCTCAGCAGCACTAACATCCTTGGATGAGGTTAGCTACGTGAATGGAGCGTGTGCAGCACCTATAGAACATAAGGCTCTGAATGGCTAACGAAAACAGGTTATTTTTCTCATGAAGCATACTTCCTACCCAAATCAAATATAAGACCAGGTTGCATTGACCAGGGAAATCATGAATTTCAAGCCTTCTCTACACTGGCTGGGAAAGTGTGGTTCACTAGAAAAATGCTAGCACATTTTCACTGGTCAATGTAGAGTACTCCATCTTGACTTTGTCCTCCTGCGATGGATTATTGCAATATTGTAATCTGGGCTTCAATGCACTGTCTTCAAAAAGGAAAAGATACGGTTATTTCTCATCACGCAGAAATGACTTACAGGGCTGCTTTAAGTGGGGGAGGAGGACTTCTAGAAGCTTGTTTGACAGGGAGACAGCAGGAGCAGCTTCAGCTCTGTTGTTATTAGTGTGTGTGCATGAGAGTGTGTGATTATGTGTATGTGTCTGTGTTCATGTTAGTGTGTGTATCTGTAAAATCAAATTCAAACTATTCAAATATTCCCAGGGCAAAAGAAATAGACCCCCTTAGGTATCTGTCAAAGCAGGTACAGACTGCCCAGGATGTGGCATCATTCTGTGGCTAGTGTTTTATCCCAGGTATTCATTTGTCATCAGAGTTCATTCCTGATCCTGGTTTTGTACTTTTTCAATGGTGACTTCAAATGATCTGCTGGCAGGTTACTATACCGAACAGTTCCGTCTTTGAAATCTTTCTCAGTGGGTCAGGGTTTGTTTGGGTTTTTTTGTTTTATTTAATTTAATCTGAGTTTGTTTTATTTTGTTTTCCCCTTAATGCTTTTTGATAAAAATCTTTTATGATTCCTGATAATTTGATGAAATATCTTTCCCAAACTCGCTCATATTTTGAATGTTGAAGTAGGAAGCATCTTCCATCTCTATTGTATTAGTTGTTCAGACTCTCCTCTTTCAATTTGGACTGTTGCTTGGGTCTTCCTGTTTCTACTTCTAGTTTATGGTCACTGATTCCATATTTGGTGAGAGTTTGCCTTAGCTTTGCACATCACTGTAGTGAAGTAGTGTGTTACTGTGATAGAGTCTAGCCTGTTGTTGTCTATATATCTGTTCTTCACTGTGCTTTGTTACTGATGGCTTGAGTATTGTTCTAGCATTTTGATTTTTTTTCAGTTTTGGATTGGTGGTTTCTTTCATAGGTAGGATGTGAGAATTATGCAGCCCAGAGAGTGGAAGTATATAGATCATTTAGGTTTAATGTTTGATCCTCTGAATCTTTGCATGGAGGGAGTGTTTGCTGCTTTGATTGGGATGGCATCAGAATGGAATGTTTTAGCAGTAATTTTATTAGAATGCTGCATCTACCTAGTGGTTTCTTATTGTAATATAAGGCCCACAGAAATTTTTTTTGTAATGCTTTTATAGCCAATCTGAAGTTCACTGACATTCTAATATGTGGCCCAGATATGTGTAACTTAAGGAGTGTTCAATTTTCATATCTCTGTTATAAAATGTCATTCTGTTTTGTTTAAAGCTTTTTCTTTTCTCAACAGGTTAACCCTGAAAGGCCCACATATTGCAGTAGGTTTCTAGCTGATGTAGGCTTCTTTGTAGACTATCTTGTGTAGGAGACAGTATTTCATGGCATCAGTCTACAGGAAACTTTTTCTCTCGGAGTTGTTTAGTTGGAGTATAAGGTTTGGGGAGCTTTGCAAAGAAGTTAGTAGATCTTATGTTGGAAAGTGTTACACTGAGATTACATCCCTGTTTTACTTCTCCTTTCTTATGGTTTCTGTTTCCATGATAGTTATATTTTATCCTATATATGATGGATTCATACATGGATTTAATTAAGTAATATATTTTCCCATGATTTCTATTTTATACAGGAACTCCTCACTTAAAGTCATCCCAGTTAATGTTGTTTCGTTGTTATATTGCTGCTCAATTAGGGAACATGCTCTTTTAAAGTTGTGCAATGATCCCTTCTAATGCCGTTTGGCAGCCGTCTGCTTTGTCCATTGCTTGCAGGAAGAGTAGCCCATTGCAGCTAGCTGGTGGGTCGTTGGAACCAGAGTGAATCAGCAGCCTCCATATCAGCTCCCCCAATCAGCTCCCTGCTCCCCTACATTCCCTGTGCAGCAGCTGCCCAGCAGGCTATCAATTACCAGCAGTTCAGCTGTCTCTCTCCCTACTGTCATGTGCTGCTCCTGCCATCTGCCTTGGAGCTGCTCCCCGAGACTCCTGCTTCCTGTATGGAGGGGAGGAGGAAAGGGGGACTAATGTCAGGGTGTCCCCCTCCCACCCTGCTCCTACACCCCTCTTACTCCATCTTCCATAGAGCAGGGACACACAACAGGAGGGAGGGAGCTTGCCCTGGCAGCAGCTGAAGCTCAGCTTGCTGATCTAATTAACAAGGTAGTATACTTAAAGGGTAAATGTGCATATCTCTCTCTCTCTCGCACACACACACACAAAAGGTGGGTGTCTGTCTCTGTCTGCCCTCCCTCCTTTCCTGCTGCCTTGCAGAGTGTAAGAGTTAACCCTTGAGGGCTCAGCCAATTGCTAGTTCATCGTTTAGCAGTAAGGCATTCCCTGGGAAATATCCCACCCTCTCACTCCTCCAAATACAAGTTTTCTTTTTAACGAAGTTGCCCTTGAGAGACACAATTTTATAGCATTTACTCACTGTTCCTTATAGCCACTGTGGCAAAGAGCAGGGCTATCTTTCCTAGCCAGGTTTCATGTGGTATGGTCATGTCATGGCATTCTGAATAAACCAGAGATTTAGGGCTTGTGTCCAAAGATCAAGGGCAGTCTCGTATCTTCCAGCTACTTATAGCAGATGAGGTCATTTTCATAATTTTGTGAATAGTAATTTATGCCTAGAGTTGTGAAGAGCATCCAGAATATGGAAGTGAGAGTTTATTACATTGTGTGTATTACCATATAATATATATTTCTATCACATTACTCATCTTCTTACAGTATTCAGGTGTGGTTATACATGTTTCTACTACTGTGGGCCCATTGCTAGTGATGGGGCTAGGGCTGTATCTTGAATTGAAGCTCTGGAGTTTTTCTGTGTAGGTGGTAATGCGGGGGGAAGTTGCTGAATGCGGGGAAAGTCGCTGAAACATTCTGTTGTCCAATTCTGAGCTGAGTGGTCTTATTGGATCTAGGGTCAGGGCTACATCTTTAATTAGACTAGCAATTATTGCTATTCCTATCCCTGCTTTGCTCAAGAGTACCTTGTCACATAGATGATTTTTTTTGTTGTTTGTGTCACTATGCATCATTGTCAGCATATGCATGTGAGTGTTAATCTATGTGTGGCAGTTTTGCTGTACAGCAGCGTGTGTATCTGTCACTGCATGTGTCAATATTGGGGAAAGTTATGTGTGCAGCAGTGTGAGTGTGATTGTCACTGACTGTCAGTATTGGGGGGGGTGTCATTGTCACTGTGTATGTAAGTATTGGTGTATGTTTGTGGGTGCAGCAGTGTGTGTGTGTGTGTGTGTGTGTGTGTGTGTCAGTGTCACTCCATGTCAGTATTGCTCTGTGTGTGTGTTACTGTCTGTGTCAGTATTGGGGTTGTGAGTGTCGATAGCTGTAAGTGTGGTGTGTGTGTCAATATCAATACATGAGTAAGCACTGGGAGCATGTCATTGTTACTGTGTATGTCAGTGATAGGGGTGTCAATGTCATTGGGTAGCCATGTGTATTGGTGTGTGTGTCAGTGCTGGAGTGTGTGTAAAAATGTGCATGGTTCAGTTTCACTGCTGTCAGTGTTGGGGTGTCAGTGTCACTGGGTAGCAGTATGTGTTGGGATGTTAGTGTCACTCGGTAGCAGCACGAGTTGAGGTGTTAGTGTGGGTGGGTGCCTTTCTCTAGCCCTGCCTCTCTCCAGACTGCTGCCCATCCATTGGATGTCAATATGTGTTGGGGATGTGTGTGTTATTACAACTGTGTCAATAGTGGTCTGTTGGGGTGTCAGTCTATTGTCAATTTCACTGGGTAACAGTACGTGATGGGGTGTCAGTGTCGCTGGACAACAGTATGTGATGTGTTCGAGCGTCAGTATGGGTCTATTTTAGGGTATCGGTGTCACTGAGAAGCAGTATGTGTTGGGGTGTCAATGTGTCAGGGTTCGGGTTTCAGTGTCAGTAAGTAGCAGTTTATTGGGGCGTTGGGGTTG
>ML677334.1:59300732-59385555 GCA_007922305.1 Dermatemys mawii
TGTCACTGGGTAGCAGTATGTGTTGGGGTGTCAGTGTTGGGGTTTCGGTGTCCCTGGGTTGCAGCATGTGTTGGGGTGTCAGTGTTGGGGTTTCGGTGTCCCTGGGTAGCAGTATGTGTTGGGGTGTCAGTGTTGGGGTTTCGGTGTCCCTGGGTTGCAGCATGTGTTGGGGTGTCAGGGTGTCAGTGTCACTCGGTAGCAGCACGTGTTGGGATGGCAGCGTGAGTGGGTGCCTTTCTCCGGCCCTGCCTCTCTGCAGGCTGCTGCTCATCCAGGTGCTGCTGCTGCTGCACTCACAGTCTCCATGGGAACTCGAGTGGCCTGGGCTCGGTGGGGGGCGGGGAGCGGGAGGATGCGCTCAGTCTTGTGCGGCTGCTGCCGGGCTGCCCCAGCTCCGCTCCCTGCTCTGACCCCCTCCCCACCCAGGGACTCCACCAATCCGGAGACGCGCCTCCGAGCCCGGCCGGTATTTCACTGTTGCTATAGGAACGGGGCGGGGGAGAGAGGCAGGGAGAGCCCCCCCCCCCCCGGGCCCTGAGTGCCAGCCCGGGCCCGGAATCAATTAACCCCGCAGCCGCAGAGACGCAGGCGGTGGAGAATGGCCCCGGCCCGTCCAGTGTCCCGCTGCAGCCTCCGGACCCGGCTCGGGCACAGGCCCTGCCCCAGGGGCTCCCCCTGCGGCAGCGGGGACGGGTTGAGAGCGGGGCCTGCGGCACAGCTGCGGGGGCGGGAAACGCTGGCGCCACACGGAGCCCCTTGGGGCGGACTTTCCTGCCCTCCTTGTGCCGGGGCCACGGCTTCTCCCCCAGCCCCAATCCCCTCTCTAGCGGAGCCGTGGTCAGCCCCACACAAAGGCCCGGCGGCGTTACACGGCTGCTTCCCCTGATGTTACAGGGAGGGTCCCAATCGCTGTTTTACTGAGCAGCGCCCCCTGAGAGGGTCAGACTAACCTAGAGAAAACCACCAGAGCAGCCAGGCAGGGCAGATGGCCCCTTTTTAAGCTGCCAGCACTAAGCTCTTTGATTCACCCGGTCGTCTCTCTCTCCCAAGGTGTAAGCTAAACACAGGGGGTGTGAGATCAGTTTCTAGGTTATTATCCGGCTGCTGAACGCACAGGCCCGGAGAGGTGCTTGTAGGGGACAAACTGTGCAACAGCTCTCGCCCAGGAACTGTATTTTCAACAAGAAAGCTGGACTGTGCCTAGTTTAGGAAACCCCATAGCACTTATTTACCGTACCATATGGCTATAGGGGGAGGGGAGGAAGAAATGCCTGCCAATTGCTAAACCAGTGGGAGATATATGTATTTCTCAGTTCATTCATTATATCCAGGAGTCACAGTCACACATAATGAATTTTTCACAGGTAAGGAAAATAAAATTATTCCCATTAATTTCAATTGATATTTTAGCCATCACAGATATTAGTCTATAGGAATGTCAAGGTTTTTGCACCAATTAGGGTTGATATGTTCGGTTACATGATCCGAACAGAGTTTAAATGGCTCCAGAAAACACATCAATATAACAAGCAAAGGTTTGTTTTCAATACCATGCTCAAAATAAAATAATTACAACACTCTCATTTTTATTTTATACACAAAAAATTAACCAGATTGAAATTTGGTAATTGTTCCTGACTCGTGTTCTTACTTTTGTTAATATCTATGCAGATCTTAGTCATTTAAAGAATATAGAGGATTGAGCTTTATTTTAAATGACAAAATGTTTATGCCTATAAAGAAAAACCATGCAGCATATGACCTTAGAGAATAGTACTAAATTAAATTAAATTCAAAGGGGTATGTTAATGAAAAATTGAACATGCAAAAAGTTACAAAATTCAGTTAGGGATCCCACAGCAATTATAGTTTGGCCACAGCACACCCATGACAGATGTAATATTTTTGGGGCTGTGCTGTTAAATATATGTTTTAATATGACTAAGTTAATGTTACAGTAGTAATTCTAACCTTTGAATTTCCTGCACAACTTCTCTCTTACTGCCAATATTTCCTTAGTCTTGTCTGGGGTCAGCATTAACCATCCAGGTGTAAATTTTGAGTAAATTATTGAGAATGCTGGGAGATGGTTTACCTTTGACATAAAGAGATGGTGTTGCCTATATACTATTGATACTTTAGCCCATGCTGTTTCACCAGCTCTTTCTGTGGTTAAAAATAGATGTTGAATAACAGGAAGAGATAAGTGATTCTTGCTGAATAATATGGGGGAGAGGAATAGTTGACCATAATGATCCTCTGGTCCAATTTGAGAGAAAGAACTTAAACAGTATAAGGGCATTCACCATCGAGGTTTCTTTTCGGGATGGACGTATTTGGTATCCAGTGTCATAGGTACAGCACGAGGAGTACAGATGTATTTTCTTTGCCTCTTGGCAGAAAGAGATCTTCTCCCTACTTTAAAGGCACATGACCAGGGAGCCACGACTGACTCAGCTGCATGCAGCAGAATCTTAATCTGCTTCCAAAGAGTTCCAAGTGTGAATGGAATCACTGTAAAATGGCTCAAGTCCTCTGCGGTGTGGAAGCTGGATGCTTCTGAAAATCTGACCCTGTATGGTCTTTAAAAAGTAATGAAAGTGCTGACAGCCAAATTCTGTTGTGGTAATGTATAATATTATGAGCAAGTTACTGCCACTTGTATTAGCATCTAGAGTTTTTAGAGGTATTAGTGCCCAATCCTTCTTCTATTGAAATCAGTGGGATTTTGATATTGACTTCAGTAGGAACAGGATTTGATCCTAAAACAGTAAATTTCAGATTACAGTGGTATTGTCATTCAGTAATTCCTAAATTCAGTCATTCTGCCCTTGGAAATTTGATAAAATTAACATGCAAATGATTTCAACTAAACTCAGCATATTTAGCATATTTCCACTCTCATCATGTACAACATTTTGTTTAGATAAATAATAAGATAGATAAGTTATTGCTCCAGATGGTAGTGGGTGGATTGGACCTAATAGATGCTCCAGTTAATTGATTTTTTTAAAATTTTATTTTACAGAGCCATAGATTTAGAAGCCCATTTCGAGATCTCCTCTTGTGTGCAGCTTAGGCTGCATCTGGCTACTCACCAAAATAATATGCTTTCTGATCAAAGGTCAAAAAATTTAAATGCAGGCAACATAGTGGTTCAACTAACTAATGTTACACAAGCATACTGATCCTGCTGCCATAGATGATACACACATTTGACTCTCTGCTCCTGCAGTTGGGCTGGAATGAAAATCAGAAGCAGCAGGCCTCACGGTCTGGAAGTACAGACAGTGTAAAAAAACAAAAATCTATGGCTATTAGTAAATGACAGTCGGCAATTGCAAAGGCAGAAATTCCAAGAATTGAAGAAGAAGATGGGTAACACAACACATATCAAATGGACATTAATGCTATTATTTAACCGTACCTGAACATATTCCTACATTATAAAGTGGTACGTAACCTCCGTAACCTATCACTGAAATCACCTTCTATACGAAGTGACTACAGGGCAGGTAATGTGACACCAATTTTTAAAAAACCTCCAAAGGCAATCCTGGCAATTACAGGCCAATAAGCCTAAATTCAGTACCAGGCAAATTGGTTAAAACGATTGTAAAGCACAGAATTACTAGACACGTAGATGAACATGGTTTGTCAGAGGAAGAGTCAACATGGCTTCTGTAAAGGGAAATCATGCCTTATCATTCTGTGAGAATTCTTTGAGGTCAACAAACATATGAACAAGGATGATCCAGTGGATATAGTGTTCTTGGACTTTCAGAAAGCCTTTGACAAGGTTCAATAACCTCTCTTGGTTCAATAACTGGTTTAAAGGCAGAAAATAAAGGGAAGGGATAAAATGGTCAGTTTTCAGAATGGAGAGAGGTAAATAGTGATGTTCCCCAGTACTGGGACCAATGTTGTTCAACATATTCATAAATCTTCTTGGGAAAAGGAGTAAACAGTGAGATGGAAAAATTTTCAGATGATACAAAATTACTCATGATAGTTAAGTCCAAAGCAGACTGCAAAGAGTTACAAAGAGCTCTAACAAACCTGGGTGACTGAGCAACAAAATGGCAGATGAAATTCCATGTTGTTAAAGGAAAAATAATTGTAAATATGTTGGAAAACATAATCCCAGTTATGGATACAACATGATGAGGTCTAAAGTAGCTGTTCCACTCAAGAAAGAGATCTTGGAGTCATTGTGGATAGTTTTCTAAGAATATTCGCTCACTATGCAATGGCAGTCAAAAAAGCTAAGAAAATGTTAGGAACCATTAGGAAAGAGATAGATAATAAGACAGAAGATATCATAATGCTACCATATAAACCTCGGTACACCCACACATGGAATACTGTTTGTATTTCTGGTTGCCCCATCTCAAAAAAGATATATTTGAAATGAAAACGGGCAACAAAAATGAATAAAGGTACGGACTGGCTTCAATGTGAAGAGAGATTAGAAAGACTGGTACTGTTCAACTTGAAAAACACAAGAGCAGATATGATTGAGGACTATAAAATCATGAATGGTGTGAAGAAAGTAAGTGTTATTTGCCCTTTCACATAACACAAGAACCAGGGGTTACCCATTGAAATTAACAGGCAGCAGATTTAAAACAAACAGAAGGAAGTACTTCTCCACAGAATGCACAGTCAATATGTGGAACTTATTGCCTGGGGGTGTTGTGAAGGCCAAAACTAACTGGATTCAAAAAAGAATTAGATAAGTTCATAGAGCAGGGATGGGCAAACTGTGGCCCACAGGCCACATCCGGCCTGTGGTACCTTCCTGCCCAGCCCCAGAGCTCCCGGCTGGGGAAGCAACCCTAAGCACCGCCCCTGTTGTTCCCTCTCCCTCACAGCATCAGTGCGCTGCACCACCGGTGCAACACTTTGGGCAATGGGGCTATAAGCTCCTGGGGCAGCGCTACTGCAGAGCCACAGCCTGACCCGGTGCTCTGTGCTGCGCGGTGTGCGGCTGCCTGTCCAGGTGCAGCTGCGCTGCCAGCCACTCATGCTCCAGGCAGCACTGTTAGGCAGTGTGGATAGGGGGAGGAAGTGTGGATAGAGGTCAGGGCAGTCAGAGGGCAGAGAATGGGGTGGGGGGGTTGACTGGGGGCAGCGAGCCCTGGGGGGCAGTCAGGAATGAGAAGGGGGGTAGATGGGGCGGCAGGGGGCAGTCGGGATAGGGAGAAGGGATGGATTGGATGGGACAGCGGGGGGTAGTTAGGAGTGGGGGGTCCAGGGGTGGTCAGGGGACAGAGAGCAGGGTGGGGGTGGATGGGGCAGAGGTCTGTGGGGGGATGGCAGGAAGGAGGGGGGGATTGGATGGGGCAGGAGCCTTGGGGGGGTGTTGTCTGGGGGTGAGAAGCGGGGGGGTCGGATAGTAGGAGGGGGCCATGCCACTCCTGGCTGTTTGGAGAGGCACAGCCTCCCCTAACCGTCCTTCCATACAATTTCAGAAACCCAATGCGGCCCTCAGGCCAAAAAGTTTGCCCACCCCTGTAATAGAGGATAGGTCCATCAATGGCTATTGGTCAAGATGGTCAGAGATGCAACACACTGCTCTGGGTGTCCCTAGGCCTTGGACTGCCAGATGTTTGGACTGGATGACAGTTATTTAATTGCCCTGTTCTGTTCATTCTCTTTGAAGCACCTGGCATTGACCGCTGTCAGTAGACAGGAGACTGGGCTAGATGAATCATTGGTCTGACCCAGTAGGGTCATTCTTATGTTCTTAAAGTATACCTCATGTTTATATTCAGGTTTGCACATGTATGTAAAGAAAAAATAAACTTTTGAATGTTAGCAGCAAGTACATTCTAGGTAGCTATGAATTCGCTATGATAATGGGTGCTACGCTTATGTTTAAAATAAATAATATTGCATTGTTGAGTAATAAACTGTACTTAGAAATAAGATGTGGCAGCATTTATTGATAGAAGGGCAAATTTCTGCAGAAACAAAACTTTAGTAAAAAATGGAAAACATAACTTTCCTCTCATTTTCCAAATATTTCCAGTGGTTAGGTAGTTGATAATTTGTGATTGCTCCGTTTTCAGGTAGCATTGTATACTGGGCTTCATAAACTCTGAGGCTAAACTCCAATAGCCCAAAATATGGAAAACTTCCTTTTTACCTCATTTACTTCATAATTAATTACCTTTATTACTGTTATTCTGAATTTGGTACTGTTTGCCGTTGGAGCTGCTGTTGCAAAGGCTGTGGAAGAGGGAGAATAGAAAGCTTTTAAAATAAACAGAAAAAAATCCATGTGAGGAGATTGCTTAGTTGGGAAGGGGAGAAAAGGAGGTAACGATGTTTAATGTGCTTCAGTGTAGGTAGAGTTCAAAAGTCTAAAGCCACTGAAACCTTTTCCAATTCAGACCCTCTCAAACAATCAGTGTGAGGATTTTCATAAATAAGAAGTATACACTTCATTGTGATTGGCTGATACAATTACAGTAGAATATGTTATAAGCAAAGAATGAAAAATGAAACCATATTCAAGAGTGGTGTGAGCTAGTGCACCTCAGTGAGGTCACTCTGAAGATTACATCAAAGCTAAATTTGCCTGTAAGTGTGCACTGAAATGAATGACATATCAAACCCCTCTAACCATGTGGTACATACATGTGTTAGATAATATCCCCTCACACTGGAATATTTTATGGCAAGAAAAGTAGGGTGATTATAGTTAAATTAATCTTAAAAGATATAATATAAGGAATTTTATTTTAATAGATCATGTTGACACCTTACTTCACTACCCAACCTGCCACCAGCACTCATTGATATCAATGGACTTATGCATGGAGTAAGCATAGCATACTGCTCAGTAGGTGAACTTCACACCCAGGCAGAGGATCAGTACTGGGCCTATGCATCACTAAAGACCAACAAAAGACTGAAAGGAGGGTGCATAATCCTTGTGCTACGAAGTTATTTATATGCTTGTGATGGCGCTCTCGCAGTGGTGAATTTCACCCCATGAAAATAAGGGTGGCAGTATTGGGCCCTTAATAAAAGCTTACCCAAATTCATTTTCTTCCCCAACTTCTTACAATTACAGTTCCATAATTATTCCATATGTCCTCCTCAGGCTCGCTCACTGCTCCTAAGTGAGTTTCATTAAAAGATTAATGAGTTATTATAACCTAAACAAATACATTCCACTTTGTTTATTGCTCACTTTCAAACTGCAGTGTATGGTGCTAGTTGTTAACTAGTTAAATGCTTATATCAAAAGTATATATGTCGCTAATATCACATCTCAATATTTATGAAAAAGCACTTTTTATAAATATAGAAAAATCAGTAATTACCAATAGAATTATTTGGTAAAATTCCCAGATAGATAAATATCAGAAAAGCCTTGATTTATTACAATTCTAGAATTTTTTTGGAAAAAAACTTCCTAATATTCTTAAACAAGAAGCTATCTCCTGTTTAACAGTACATTTTCCCACTCTTTTTTGAAAATAATGTCCATAGTTAAAGTAGACAGAGATGCAGCTAAAGTGGCATTTACAGTTGCACTACTTCATTATCACACTCCTGACCATAAGTCCAGGTGTATTCTTTACAAAATCAGGATGTTCTAGAGAGACCAACATTGGTATTTGCTACACAGAAGAGCAGATTGGGAGATAAAATATAGTACTTTATGCAGTGGTGGAAAACTTTGATATTTTTAAATGCACATTTAACTCCTTCAATGCTCCATTATGAGCCATAGTTCTCTCTCAGTTACACTGATCCAAACTGTAGCCAATATCATTGCACAGGTAAAACCAACAGAAGAATTTGTCGCCATATATTTACTAAAAGGACAAAAGGGCAGAGTACAGTCCCAGTGAATTTGCATTATACATCTTGTTGAAATTGATGATTTTGGAAATGATCATAGCCTCTTTGTGTTGTGTGCCCCTATAGACTTTTTTTGTGTTAGAACCTTGTTGGGAAATCCTAAATATAGGCAAAAGGGGGTAAAAATGCTTCTTGGAGTTCTGTCTTTCTCAGGGGGTTGCACTGGCACCTACCCCCATAGCATCTGAGTCTAGGATCTGTTGATTCGAACACTTCAGTTGTCACGCTTTCAATGTTTGCTCTGATTAAAATTCTTGTGTACATATGGGAACAATGGCTGTAGAATTTGTTGATTTACTTTTATAAAATGATAGAAAGCTACCAGAAGAGGATGTGAAAAACTTTCAGTTTTTCCAGTGAAGAGAGAATAACATGAGTTTTGTACTTACTTTTCCCCCTCTTCTATATAGAAGAGTGTAATGGACATGTCATATAAACACACACCTACATCCCGTACTTCCTTCAGAGACCTGGGTTATTTACCATCATGGAAAAGATCCCACACTGCTTTCTAGAAATCATCTTTCATCTGAATGAGGTAATTGTGTCTAGTGTTTGCCATTCTTTTCACAAACAATCCTGGTCTGGTTTCCTGTCCTTTTCTTGTCATCTTAGTAAAAATTAAATAATATTCCATCACCAACCACATGTGCAGCAGCTCTGCAAAAAGTTAAGGTGGAAACAACATGTACAGTATTACCATTAATCAGAATTGGAGGAACATCTGCTTTGAGGGGGTAGCTGATCATAAACTTTTTGCCTGAGTCACTATCAATGTCACTGTGTATTGATCTGTATAGGGTATTGCCAGAACATTACAGCTAACACCTCTTTTCCTTTTCTAGACTAAAATCACTTCAGAAACAAATACATAGGAACTGCCATACTGGAACTGACCAGTGATCCATCTAGTCCTTGTTGCCATGGCAGCCTATAGAGCATGTTTCCAGGGAAAATAGTAAAATAAATCCCCCAACAAAACATAATATACCCGGGGAAAATTACACAGTATTATGCCATGGAATGATTTTATTCTCTAACCTCAGCTAATATCAGCAAATGTACATGAAACCTACTAGCTGAGGATTAAACCTACCAGTAAAGATAGATTTGAAATGAAAGAATGAAGGAGGAGGCCCCAAGCGTTCTGCAGTGAGAAACCCAGACCACAAGAGAGGGAAATGGAAGAGTGCTGGTAGTTTATGAGATGCTACAGGTTAGCTATAGATTTGTCTAATAGTCCTTCCTTTTATTGATTCTACGGTCTACAGCAGGGGTAGACAACCTATGGCACATGTGCCAAAGGTGGCATGGGAGCTGATTTTCAATGGCACTCACACTGCCCAGGTTCTGGCCACCGGTCTTGGGGGCTCTGCTTTTTAATTTAATTTTAAATAAATTTTCTTAAACCTTTTAAAAACCTTATTTACTTTTCATACAACAATAGTTTAGTTCTATATTATAAACTTGTTGAAAGAGACTTTCTGAAAATGTTAAAATGTGTTACTGGCACACAAAACCTTAAATTAGAGTGAATACATGGAGACTCAGCACACCACTTCTGAAAGGTTGCCGACCCCTGGTCTAGAGTGTGGCTGATCCTGGTGGAGCTCATTGGAAGAGGACCAAAGAGACACCTCCCTCTCTGCAATGTCAAGGACTGCTTCAGGTTAATGTCATCACTTATACTAGCCTAGAGTATGGAGGATTGGAGAAACAGGATGAAAGCGGGACCATGACCTTGTCCTTTGCTCTGCCCCAATCAGCAGAGCAGAACTGGCACAAAGGGAGTACAGGTTGTACTTCTCCAAAGAGTACTGGGAGCTGCCACTCCACTGTATAATTCGCAGTAGAAATTGTGACTGAGTCAGTCAGAATTCCTGCAGGAGCTGCAGTGCAGACTTTCTACCCAGCTTCCAGAGATTTAAAGCTACAATCTAGGCCTGTATTTGCTACTTTTTATTGTCAGTTGTAACATATTCCTATCTAACGGAATAGGGTAAAAAACAGCATCTGACCTGCCATCTCTACATTATTCACTATCTAACGTACACTCCTATCATACTTTCTTTTAACTTTTTCCTTTCAAAATGATATAATTCTAGTCATTTTAATTTTTCTTCTTCTGGAAGTATCCATGCCTTTAATTAGTTTTGTTGACTTCTTTAGACTCGTTTAAATCTCTCCTACCTCTTTAAAGAAGAGGTAACCAAATTGAACACATTATTAAAAGCAAGAGTATACCACTGAATTAATGAGCAGAATATGATTTCCATATTAGTCTCTATTTCCTACTTAACACAGTCTAACATCTTATTTTTTTACTCCTACTATGCATTAAGAAGATTGTTCCTAGATATTTTCCCTAAAAAGTCACACATAATCTAGCAATCTCAGATGTGTCCAAAAACTTTAAATTGTTTCTTTCAGTGATTAAAGGGCAAGGACACAGTATGTGAATTACCTTCCACTGGTAGAGAGTGAATTTCATCTGCCATATTTCTTACTTTTCTACTTTTTATGGTAGTTCTTTTTTCTCCTGCCAGTGCTCCCTAGACTTGACTAATCTAAATAATTTGCATGTCCATTGTCCACAAAATGTTCACAACCCTGCTATTCACCTGTCTTCCAAATTCATTTTATATATTGAACTTCATTCCTACCATTATTAATCCCATCCTGAAATTAGCCATTTATTCCAATCCTTTGTTTCCCATATCTTAACCAGCATTTCGTTTTTAACAGGACTTTTTGTCTCTTCTGCCATCATTACCAAGGATCCAGTCCTGCTCCCAGAAAGTCAATATCAGACTCATTTTGAGTTCAGCGGAAACAGACTCAGGCCCTAAGTTTTGCGTTCCGAATTATTTTATAAAAAGACTTGACAATCTAAAGTTATATACATTAGATCTATATTGTGTTAATGCAACAAATTCTAACAGGCTAGAGAAATATAATTAACCCTTGCATAAGCCTTGCTGGTCTATATCAATCGTGTTATGCTCAGCTAAGGCCTTAACAGCTCTGTAATGATTTTCTTACTGTTTCTTTTCTGGTATTGAAATACAGCTCACCAATTTATCATTTCTATTAATATCCTTGCCACATTTTTATAATTTTTGGCCATTCCCCAGTATCAGAGCTGTTTTAATGGCAAATGAGAAATGTTAATATTTTAATTACTTCATTCTTTAGTTCTTCAGAACTCTTGGATTTGTACCAATCCTGGTGATTTAGTGCAATTTATCTTTAGTTGTCCTATCCCTCTCCATTATACCTCTACTTCTATCAGTGCTTCAGTTTCACTACCTATAGAGTATAATCTGGGGATAAGTACTTCCTCATCATTTACAGTGAGGAAGCCTCTGCATGAAATAATTTATTTTCACTGAAACTTCTCATCCTCTTTGACTGCACTTGCAGTCTGGCAAAACCAGTGGCCCTACCACAGGCTTGCTGCTCCTGATGTACTTAAATAATTGTTTAATTATCAGTTCATGCCTAGAGAATACAAGTCACTTCTAAAAGTTTGATTTTCTACATGCCACTAAAATCACTGTCTTACCACAAGAGCATCTTATAATTTAGTATCAGCTATTTGAATTTTGTGTCTGTCTTGAGTTTAGACCTTACACAGTTTCATAGGCAATGTTGTGACAAGGTTTTTGGCTAGCAGACATTGCGATTAACCACAAAGCATATTTCCCACATTAGAAACTGTAGTCTGCAGTAAGATGATTCAAGTATAAGTGGCCATATTCTCTGAATTTAATTATTTTTTAAAAGGAAGCCCAGGCATAATAGCATTGGTAGTCTGCTGCTAAATGAAAGAGTTTTGGAGAACAACAACTTACAAAATTTTCAGACAGTGAATTTATTGGTAAAATTCTGGCCTGACATTTCCCAGAGGAGCTCATTTACAACCTCTCAGGTGAAAATAGTTGAAGGAATTTCAGCCTAGTTTCAAGTAGGTCATTTAATAAAAATTACCAACGTTCATATTGTACATTTATGTCTGGAAAAAAGTCTTTGCTTAAGACTGCCATAGATTAGATTAATTAACTAAAATGTCCACTACAGATAGTCCTTTAAGTTGATATGTATTCATGGGTACAAGTTAGTGGTTCAAATCTTATATTAAATGTAGGGGACTGTCTTTAGTCCTTGTACATATATATCTTCAGATGGCAAGGTACTCAACTTACAAAACTTTGGATTAGGTGTTGAGAACCCTGTACTAATAGTCATAAAACTCACACTGAAATGAATGAAAAAACAAGGAGTCCTTCTGGCACCTTGAGACTAACAAATTTATTTGGGCATAAGCTTTCATGGGCTAAAACCCACTTCATCAGATGCAAGAAATCTGAAAGGAATGGGTAGGAAGTTGCCATTCATCAGACAAAGAAATGGTGACCTTTAACAAGGTCCCTTATATGTACAAGATGCCAGCATCATTAACTGTGGCAAGAATTCCTTGCCTATCTGGATATTTTACTTCAGTGTACCTGTTTAAAAGTGGCCTTTTAAAAGTAGATGCTCATCTACTTAAATACGGTAAAAAGTGTTAGGTGAATAAGGTGCAAGACTGGGTTCACTCTTGCTAGTAGAAAGTAGCACAAACTGCACAGGCATGTACCAACCTGGCCATCTGCCCTCCTTCAGGAACTTCATGAGTCAGAGGCAGCTTTATCTTCTTCTGGCAGCTCACTAGGAGATTTGCAGAATCAATACATCCCTCAGCCCCACTAGTTGTTCTATCAGTGCTGCCCATTTTGGGAGCTGTGTTGACCAATGCAAGCTTCGCAGGGATAAAGTTTCTGTGGTACCTTGTGCCACTGCATCCAACTTTGTGCTGCCAGGGGCTCTCCACCTAGATAAATCTGAGCTGTAGAATCAGGAGTTTCAATGCTCTCTTGATGTTTCCCTCTTTCCTGTTTCCTCATCTTTCTCCACATCTACCTCCTCAGTTTTCTCTTCACCATTTGTGCTGCCTCCTCTGCCAGCTAGCTCTTCTTTTTGTTTTCTGGCTGTGCCAACACTCATCAGCTGCCTCCTGCACGTTGGTGTAGGCTTAATGCCTGAAGAATAGTGGAGAATCAAGTCCACTTTCTCCATAATATTTCAAGAAAAGTTCCAAAATGTTCCATAAATTAAACTGGCAACTTATTTTTAGAACACTGCTTCTACAAGACATTTTCTGGAGAAAAATGGGGACCAAGAACTCTGTTACAGACTTGGACTTTCATGCCAAAAGTTGGCTCTTTATTGGAGTGATTAATTTTTGATAAGGTGGGTGGGTGTCTGACTATGATGTATGTTGTATGTGTAAAAATATATAAAATGGAGATGTCAGTAGTGACTTTTGTTCAGATAAAGTTACATATACAGGAAGACTAAAATTCTTGTTTCATACAGAAGTGATTTAATTTGGTTTCTAAATTTGGCACGCTGTTCAAAGTACCGTGGTATTTTGTATGTAATCTTAAAATAAAATAGTTTCTAATTTTATAGCGGAAACATTTACAGATGTTTTCATTTTGAAAATTTACTCTGTTTTTCCTCACACTTCTTTGTATAGTTCTAGCTAAACAAAGTTACCACAAACTCCAAAATATCACAAGCATAAACACACACACATAACATCTTAAATATAGCCACTTTTGACATTTTAATTTTAATGACATAGACATTTTCTTTATTCGTGAAAACCTAATCGAGCTACATAGAACTAAACGGTTCAGATGGTTATTTTTTATCAGCTATGTCCATTTTCTGACAGTACCTGTCCACCTTCCTGATTTTTCAACTCCACAACTCACAGAGACCATTAGCAGACCAGGAAGCAAGCAGGATAGCAGAGGTACAGGAAGTGGGTAAGAGGAATAGGAATGGATGGAGATGTGAAGGGCTGAGCAAAGATGTGGTTGTGAGGGGAAGGTGAATGAGCAAGACATTGCAGGATATGAGGGGCTGAGAGTGGAGCTTTTGAGAAATGGGGAAGCATTTAGTGAGACTATGAACTATGGCACAAGTGTACTCTGGGATAAATTACAGCCAACCTTTAACAGCAGTCTCTTAATTACATTGTTTTACCTTTATGTGTACTTACATCTGTTATATTTTGGTAGTTCATTAGGGTATAGAGCTACCAACATATATTTTCCAAACTCTTATGTTCACCTTTAACACTAACTGCTACAAAGAGAAAAGTATTGAAATGACCCTCACACTTTTAGATTGCCAGAAAGTGTTCCATAAGATGAAAATAATTGAAAACACACAGTAACAATGTCACCCTCTCTTCTAACATACAAACTATTTCTTCTTGAATTTTAGTATTAATAACCAAAACTGCACCCATCAAATTATAAGATCAGGAAATGACTCAATGAATAGATAAATGAGGATACAAACTGGTCTACTGAACCCAATAAACCTTAATTTTTAAGCCCCTGATCCTGTAATCAAATCCATTAGTGCAGATTCTTAGTCTGTTTGGAGCTCCATTATTCCACTAAGGCATATCTTCCTGTAGATCAGGATGTAAGGATCCAACTAAAGCCAACATATTTTTGTTTTTGAATGAAGGTTAGTTTTATGTTCCCAAGTGGGAAAAGTATTTAAAAAAAAAGTGGGAAAATGCATACAGAAGGCTAGACTTGATTTCAGTTATTCAGTAACTCCATTGCAGTCAGTGCAGTTACTCCACATTTACACTGATATTAGAATCTAGCCCTTGAGCTTCTGTCCCTGTAGATTTCTGTACAAAGTATATTCTGTGCATTGGGGCATTTCTTATAATCAATTCGTAGGTAGAACTTCTCATTTAAGTGGGGAGTTCTGCTTAAAATCTGATAGTATTTATTGGCTCATTATTTCTTAGCTTATTTTTTTAGCAGTTTCTAAATCTGGGAAGATTTTAGGACCATATTTTTTTTACCCAGGAATAATGCAAACCAATAATTTAAAATTATTAAATTATTAAATCAAACCAAAAATACCGATAATTAATTATTATTATTTTGTTCTCCAGCTTTTAATCTGGCAACATTTTCAGCAAAGGAGATAGAGAACACAAGGAAACTAATCATAACAGTCATTTACACAGTTTAAAAAGATATTACACTAGTAGTATTAGTTCTATACATTCATAAGTGATTGTGTGTACCAACCATTAAAAGTTTATACTAATTATTGTCAGCCATTTGGCATATTTCTCAATTTAATACTTTTATAATGCCTTTAAGTTAGGCATCATTTCACTGTTCTCATGAAATGCAGCTTGGGCTTAATGAAAAAGAACGTATGACTAACAGTAACAATGTTAAAAGTAGCAGAAGTAGGATGTTTGCTGGATTGTGTATTCAAATACTTCACTGTGTATTGTCCCACTCTGGACCTAAAATGGCTGTTTTGCAGGATGTTGTTGCTTGGTGACCAAAAGTGCATCTCCTAGACCACAGAGGGATGCGAACATTCAGAGATTTATTTGTTCCTGTTACTCTTGAGGAGACCAGGCCAGTAAAATAGAAGAAGCCTACATGTAACTATCTAAATATTCTGCTTGCTTGCATATTTAAGTTGATATTTAAAACAGGCTTGTGATTTTGGGATGCTCACCAAACAAGCAATGGGAAAAATGGAACAAAACCTAGCATGTCTCTGCCCATGAAATACAAAAAGAAGACCAAGCCTCAGCTACTCTAAGCCTACAAGATACCCTTGCTTCAATTAAGTCTGTTATATGTCTAGTCTGTTTCAGTGCAACCTCCCAGTTGCTATCAGTCTCTCTTTCTTTCATTAGAATCAAGTAGTTAATTAGCCCCAGTCTGTCCTCTCCCCTTCTCTCTTTCCCTTTAACGCAGCAGTAATGATGTCTAATTACCAGCAGCAGTGGATTACAGCACCATCAGGAGCAAATCTCTGTGGCTGACAGCAAAGCTGAGCAACAAACCTTAGAGCTTCAAGGAGAGAATAATTCCTAACAACGTAGCTGCATGTTATTTGCTTATTTTTGACCAGTTTCTGACTCTGAAGTTAAAATTGTAATTTCATCTAATTAATGCACAGAGAGCGCTTATGCTTGCCAGAATTACCATTGATGATTAATTGTACATTAATTACTTTTACCTACTGAGAAATCAAGTGATGGAGAAAGTTTTTACTCTTTTAGGCTTTGATAATGTTTGTGGGCAGGAGGAGCTCAAATTTCTGTGACAACAGCAAGTTAAAAATGGCGTAAGTAGAACCTAAACAACAGGGTTAGTTCTGAACTATCAGAAATGAATAAACTCTTCAATAGTTAGTGTGAATTTCACTAAATGAATGGAAGGGTGGGCTTCTGAGTGCTAAACAACAATAACTTGTAAGGGTGCCATCTGAAAACATCAGATTATTCCTATATAAAACATAATTTTGAGTTATAGAGTGAAATCCTAGCACCATTTGAGTCAATGGGAGTTTTGTCATTAACTTTAATGGGTCCAGGATTTCACCCATAATATATAAAACAATTCCTTCTGGAGCATTCAGCATTTGGTAATCTTCAGCATATAGTAACATAGGAGACAAATAGATGCCACTCTACAGATCTGCTTAAACAATGCTACTTCCCTTTGTGATTGGAGTATGAAGTTAATTGCATGTGTTTAAGTGGGGGAATGACATTTGGTTTCAGTAACTAATAAGGCGTATCTGAATGCTGTGTATACTCTTTTCACGTTTATACTGTGAAACAGATTTTGGAAACCAAACACTTAGGCAAATGGACATCAGTGGACGTTTTACCTGAGCAAAGACTGCGGGAACTGTAACTGAATTATTAAACATAGAATATTAAATGTAATGCAGAAATATTTCAAATGTTTATGGCTGTATCATGGTAGCTCTCTTGTCCTGCTTCTGTTATGTTGCATGGTTGGTAGTTATAATATTTATCTATCTTTTGAGAGAGAGAAATACACAAATATTCATAG
This sequence comes from Dermatemys mawii, assembly GCA_007922305.1. Classification (NCBI taxonomy): domain Eukaryota; kingdom Metazoa; phylum Chordata; order Testudines; family Dermatemydidae; genus Dermatemys; species Dermatemys mawii. The sequence goes on from ML677334.1 coordinate 59,317,592, forward strand.
GATTTCAAATGCAAGCAGAAGCATTAAGACCAATATTTAAGTAAAATTTCTTAACAGATAAACACATCAAGAAAGGTTCTAGATACAGGGACCAGAAAAAAAACAACAACAAAAAGTGGGGAGGAAGTCCAAACCCTCCGGCCTAGTGAAGATGCCAGACAATGTACAAGTTAGTGACATAAAGAACCGTTGTTTTCTGAAAGGCCCAGAATAGCTCTACCTTTTCCTAAATCTTGTAAAAATAAAGTTAGCCTTTTTATTCAAACTGTTCATTAACTTAATTTTACCCCATAATAAGGAACTTGCTTGCAGTTCTGAACTTGTGATGAAAAGTAAACCCATAAGAAATAAAAGCTCTTTCATGCAAGGCACTTAAAAAGACACTGCTCAAATTAGTGGAAGAATAAAATAAATCAGCCTAGAAGTATAATTCTATTTGAGATAATCTTTCCTTTGTTCTATGTTGATTTTCAATTTCCATCCCAAAATATATTTGACTACAGAAAATCTCAGGATCAAATATTAATAATCTGCTCTTTAACTCTAGAAAAGTAACATGCCATTCTCCATGTAAAGCCTGAACCTATAGGCAGACCTAGGACCCTTTGTGAATAGAAGAGGTAAGGAGGGAACATAAACATCGCTCAGAACATTCTCTATCACTTGCCTTTTAACTCCTTTACGAAATTAATTCCATATCTATACTACCTGAGAACAGTTACTTTGATGATTAGAAAAACGACAAATATAAACTAAGACCCCAAATGCCTTGATTTGTTAATACTTTGAAGAAGATACTTGTACAGAATCTCCAGATTTTCCCCAGCAGCACGTTGTAATTAAACCTAGAATACTTTTCAAGAAGCCTTTTGTATTATGCCATCTAGGAGCATATTCATTATACCAGGATGAGATTTCAGTGCAAAAGAAAATATTGTTTATCAAACCAAAATGCCAAAGCAGAAATAAAAGATCGTCTGTGTTCCATCCTTAGATCCCCAAATAAGGAGTCTAGATTCCCTGAGGTAGTTTAGAGGGGGGGAAATGATATATTAAAGAGTTCAATATGCAAACCTACTTGTAGCCAATAGTTCCCATCTTCTTAAACAGGAGAATCTGTAGCTCTTGCCACCACCAAGCATAATAGCTCCTCCGCTGTTAGAACTGTATCTAGCTATTCAGATTCAGACCCTGGGAAGGCTGGTGCTACTACTGGATGGCATCAATTGAGTTTAAGCTTTATAGCTGTGAGACTTGAGCAATCCCAGAAAGAGAAACAAAATCTACCATTTGGTCATGTGGAAACCTCTCTCTCTCTTTCTCTCTCTCTTTGTTGATCATCCTCGCCTCGCCTTCTTTAATAAAATAGCAACGCTTCAGAGTCATCAAGGCACATCCCTGCCTCTCTGTGTCTCCGGGGCTGTGGTCTAACAATAAAAAAAACCACGATATCCCGGGGAAGCCCTCAAATAAACGACCGGCGCCACATTTGGCTTTGTGCCAATAAGGATACACCGTGCTCTATCGATCGCAATAGCATATTATGAAAATGTGTCGCTGTGATCGTAATCGTGGGGCCTTTACACAATGGCAAGACACGCGACAGACACCACATAGCCAAGGGGCCGGGACAATAGCCCACCCCAAAATAACAGCACGGAGGAAGGGGGGTAGTGGGGTGCACGATCGCTTTAAATGAAAAGGGCACAGAGCCCTAACCTGTGCATAATGTGACATGCAAATACAACATGGTGATGACTTTGGAGGGGAGGGGGAGAGAGAAACGGGCCAACTGTGGCTGTCCTCTCTCCCACTACAGGCTGCGATTGTCGACATAGAACAAGGAAGACGATTCTCTACTAACCGTGGTTTTGACTGGCACGTACAGCACTTGCTTCCCTCTTCCACCAGCCCCATTGACCTCGTCCGAATTGCCGAGCTGGAAGCCTTTCGATTTGACCCAGAATTTAAATTTGGCGTTATCCGTGGAGCTCGATTCGGAGCCATTCAAGAGCTGGACGATCCGGTCGTATTTTTTACGGGTCACCGTCTTGGTTTTCCCCGAGTCCCCGTAAGTCCTGAGACACCAGTCCTGAAACTGGCGGTACATGTCCCGGTCGCTGCTCTCCATAATCCCCTCCGAGACACCGCACACCCTACACAACGGGCCGGGCCCGGCTCTTCCAAATGTACTTTGCACCTGTTCACCTAGTGCTCATGAAAAATGCAGCCACCGCCAAGATGGAACGAGAGCAGGTCCCGGTGCGAGCAGATCCCAGCTGATTTTTGTTGTTGTTGGGGGCAGAGGGGGGATGGGCGGGGGTTAGCAATCAATTCAATAGTGTAGCAATGGGCTTGTTCATTTTTTAACACAGGAGGCAAACGGGTCTCGTAGAGGCTTCTCTTATCCTTCCACCGTACGTGATCGCTCTCCAATATCGTGCACGGCAGGACTATCCCAATGTCTCCAGCAGCGTCTACCCAGAGGGGTTTGATTGATAAATAATTAAAATCCTATCCCTTGGCTTAACAAAAAGAGAAAATAGAAGGTTGACTCGGATTCTTCTTCCTCGTGCATCAGCTCCACCCGGCTGCACCGGGGAGGGTGCAGGTGAAAAAACACCCTCTACCCCAGCCAGCCCTCGCTGCTTGTTTCAAAGGGTTTTGCTGTGTCTGTCCTGGAGGACCGTGCCTCTCCCAAAGCAGCCTCTGTGCAGGATGGAGGAAACACTGAAGGGCAAATTGGTCTCCGTTCCCTGGCTGGTTTTGCTTTAGATCTCTCTGCTTTGGGCGTTCAAGTACGGGAAAGAAAGAAAGTTCTTACCTGTTATTTTCCTTCCTAACAAATCCCATCCACATTTTTTTATGTTTTTATTCTTTAAAAAAAGGTCTGTGAAAATTTCACTTGCTCCTATTCACTCCCATTGAATTTCAGATGCCCTAATAGGAATTCTCATTTATTTATTTCAAATCCCAGCAGATGGAGGAAAAATATGTACAAGATCTGATCAGATATTAGACCAAAGCAGGGAGATCAGTCCCAGGAGGATGTTGGTAAAGAAAAGAAGGCTGCTGTCGGTTGGTCTGCCAGTGTAATAACGGTGCTCACACATGTAGGACTCCTCTGGTTTGGGGTTTCCTTGCTAAACTGGCTACAAGGCATTCAAGTAAGTTTGCGTATGGATGCTCAATAGACCTCTCCTTATTTATTTAAGGGATGGAGGGTTTTTCTCCCTTTGCCTTTGCTACAGTTTCAAGTCCCCCGGGAGATCTCTGCTCTCTCTCTGTTCCCCTACCACGTAATGAAGGACACCCCTTTCTCTGGCGAAAGTAGCCAAATTGTTAGCTCCGCTTGACGATCTTCCAAGGCAAATGCAGACTGCAGTTCCTCCATTCAATACCTATTTCCAATCATTCAAAGGAACCAGGAGAAGGGGAGTTCCCATCCTCCTCTCCCAGCGTCTGCAAGCTCCCCTGTCTTAGACACACGCACACACACACACACACATACACTCCCACTCTCTGGCTCTGGGTGCTTCAACCCGTCCTGTTCCTGCTCAGCTCCTCTGCTAAACGGGCTGCCAGACAAGTGCACACACATTCCTGGTCCGTTTCACAGCCAGCATCTCCTCGGTTTTAGATACGGGTGTCTAGAGATATCTTCTCCTCTGGTCTCCAGGACGAAAGCAAAGTGAAACGCCTCGGCACCCTGGAGCAGCCTCGTCCCAGGCAGGCACTTGCAAAATGGTCAGCCCCTCCTCCTCCTCCTCCGCCTCCTCCCCGGCTCGCTCCGCTCAGTGGCTCTATCGGAAGGTCTCGCGGCGGCTGGAGCCGGGACTGACAGCCGCAGCACGGGCTGAGCGAGAGCAAAGCTCCCCACTGAACCGCTCTCCCCCCACCCCCGTCGCCCGCGCGCTGATTGGCCAGCGGGACAAAAGTTTCTGTGGAGACGGCTGAGCGGCTACGTGACGGACAGAATCGTCCCATTTAGGGATCCCGGGCAGTGCGCATGCTGCGGGCGGCGGCGGGTCACAGAGCGCGGGGCAGGCGGGGCGGCCAGGCAGCAAGGTGGCGCAGGGAAGCAGAGGCGGCTGCAAGCACATCCTCAGCCAGGGCCAGGTGGGGGTGGGGGGGGTGCAAGGGGAGCGTTTCCATGGAGATTTCACCGAGTCGTCCCCCCCGCCCTTCTACACACACAGCAGATCAGCTGACACATCATTAGCTTAGGACCTAATTATTGCTTATTGGAGCAACAAATGAGCGGGAGGGCCAGCTGCGGGAGGCAGGGCGATTCTCCTTTTGCACCCGGTGGACTAAGGCAGCGCTCAGCAGTCCCGGGTGGATTCTCATTAACTTGCAGGGTTCCCACTGAAGCGGGAGCAGCAGACCTCAGGCTGGCCGCACCGCCACCCACCCACGTCCCTTCCTGCTTCTTGTTTTTTTAAAAAATGCCAAAGTGGCGGGGGAATATTTTATGTCTCCAAATTACACTGGCCTCTGAAGTTGGTGTTGGCCCTCAAGCCTGAGTGGCAGCCACATCTGGAGCAGGGCACTATAGCTAACACATCTGGCGGAGAGAGAGCAAATCCCAGAAGTTACCATTTAAAAGGGGACATGGGGCCCTTTAGTGGATCAGTGGATCCATTTTGAAATCAAAATGCTTCTGGTTTTCTTTTCTTCTGTTTGAGTCCCTAGTCCTCCTCCTCCCCCAGGAATCGGAGCAGCAGGATAGTTTCCGACAGTTGGCTTGTATGGTCTTTGGGCAATGTAAGACCATTACCAAGAAAATCCTAATTAGTGGGCTTCTGCTGGCATTAGGACAGTCTACACCGCTCTCTTCACAGGTGCAAACTCCACAGAGACTCAAGAACTCCACTTCCCCCCCACCTCCCAGTGGATTCAGATTCATAGATTCCAAGGCCAGAAGGGACCATTGTGGTCATCTCATCTGACTTCCTGTACAACAGGCCATAGAGCTCCCCCAAAATAATTCCTAGAGCGGATCTGTCAGAAAAAGAGATGTGTCTCACTCTTCTGAGGCCCAAGTGTAGTACAGACACTCTAAATGAACACATGGACACAACAGAAGCCACTACAAAGGATGTGGGATCAGTTATCACAAATAACACTGTCGAGAACCTCAACTTCATGAGTCTATGTTTCTGATATTGCTAATTTCCAGAAATGAAAGTGAATTGTCACACAGTTGACAGGAGACTAAGCCTAGGGACAACGGAGGGATACACCTCCTCTTTCTACATCAAATTAACCCAAAATAAACTTTACATTTTTAGTTTCAAAGGTTTAATTTGTTGTTTGTTTCTTAGCAGAAGGAGGCACGTGGCCTAGAATAGATTGTATTTGGGTTTCTAGCCACCACAGCCCTGGAAGAAACAAACTAATACAAAAGGTAGCTGTTGAGTCTCTGGAGATAAGCTACTGGCCTTTCTTGCTCCCCATTTCTCCTTGCTCGATGCCTTGTGCAACATGAAGGCAAGGTCTCTTTGAAAAGGGGTAATGATGGAGAGAACTCTCAGGACCCATATGTGCAGTAGAGTGCCCCACTCTGGCCAGCCTATGATGAAATATTTCTAAATTAAAAAACTTTCATATTGGCTCCAAGCACCACCTCTTCCATGTTGGCTAAATCTTGTGAAGTGCTGAGCATGCTCAGCTCTCAATAAAGTTAGTAGTAGTTGAGGGCCCTGCGCTCCAGAGGACCAGGCCCCAATCACTTGAGGTTTTGAGAGCCCTGTTAATGCTACTCCTGAGTCCCTGAGTCCAAAGCAAACAGTGAGTACACTGTTTGCTTTGGAGCTACCATACTATATGCCCAGGCAAATCAAGGACAAGACTTTTGTTTAAAGGTAGGACTACTGTCTAGCAGCATTAGAGAGCAATATTAGTATTCCTAACACCATGCTTAGTATCAGTAGGATCTGGGAGGGCAGTCAGACATAGGGTGCTACTACATTTAAAACACACTTGACATAAGGGGAAATGACCATGAGAAAGTAGACAGAGGTACACAGAGAAAGAGGAAGACAGGCTGGGGGAAGGGATAGAAAAAAGTAGGCCATGCACATAGGTCAATGAAGCCCATGATTTTTTATGGGCCATTGACCCAACAATCATCATGACAGCTCTGTTTAACATGGGTTGAATACAAGACTTACGTGATCACTTGCTACTAAAAAGTGGAGAGTTGGAAATATAAAGCACCTTATTAGAACTTTGGTCAGCAGATTTTAAGGGAAGTAATATTTTAATTAGGGCTGTGAAGTGATTAAAAAATATTCACAATTAATCATGTGATTAAAAAAATTAATCACATGATTAAAGAATAACAATGCCATTTATTTACATATTTTGGATGTTTTCTATATTTTCAAATATATTGATTTCAATTACAACACAATAGAAAGCGTACTGAGCTCACCGTATTTATTTTTATTACGAATACAAATAAATATTATTTATTTTTATTACAAATATTATTACAAATATTTGCACTGTAAAAAAACAAAAGAAATAGTATTTTTTCAATTCACCTAATACAAGTATTGTAGAGCAATCTCTTTATCATGAAAGTTTAACTTACAAATGTAAAATTATGTACAAAAAAACCCTGCATTCAAAAATAAATCAATGTAAAACTTTAGAGCCAAATCCAATCAGTCCTGCTTCTTGTTCAGCCAATCACTCAAACAAGTTTGTTTACATTTGCAGAAGATAATGCTGCCTGCTTCTTGTTTACAATGTCATCTGAAAGTGAGAGCAGGTGTTTGCATGGCACTGTTGTACCCAGCGTTGCAAGATATTTACATGCTAGATGCGCAAAAGATTCTTATGTCCCTTGATGTTTCAACCACCATTCCAGAGGATATGCATCCTGGCTGATGATGGGTTGTGCTTGATAACAATCCAAAGCAGTGCGGACCGATGCATGTTCATTTTCATCATCTGAGTCAGATGCCACCTGCAGACGGTTGACTTTCTTTTTTGGGGTTCAGGTTCTGTAGTTTCTTCATCAGAGTGCTGCTCTTTTAAACTTCTGAAACCATTCTCCACACCTCATTCCTTTCAGATTTGGAAGGCACTTCCGAATCTTAAATATTGGGTCGAGTGCTATAGCTATCTTTAGAAATTTCTCATTGGTGTCTTCTTCACATTTTGTCAAATTTGCAGAGAAAGTGTTCTGAAAATGAACAACATGTGTTGGGTCATCATCCGAGATTGATATAACATGAAATATATGGCAGAATGTGGGTAAAATGGAGCAGGAGACATACAGTTCTCCCCCAAGGAGTTCAGTCTCAAATTTAATGAATGCATTCTTTTTTTAATGAGCATCATCAGCATGGGCACATGTTCTCTGGAATGGTGGCTGAAGCATGAAGAGGCATATGAATCTTTAGCGCATCTGGCACATAAACATCTTACTACGCCAGCTACAACAGTACCATGCGAACACCTGTTCTCAATTTCAGGTGACATTGTAATTAAGAAGTAGGCAGCATTATCTTGTGTAAATGTAAACAAACTTGTTTCTTTTAGCAATTGGATGTACAAGAAGTAGGACTGAGTGGATTTAAAGGTTCTAAAGTTTTACATTATTTTGTTTTTGAGTGCAGTTATGTAACAAAAAAAACCCCTACATTTGTAAGTTGCACTTTCATGATAAAGAGATTTCACTACAGTGCTAGTATGAGGTGAAATGAAGAATACTGCCTCTTTGGCTTATAATTTTTACAGTGCAAATATAAGTAATAAGAAAACATATAAAGTGAGCACTGTACACGTTGTATTCTGTGCTGTAATTGAAATCAATATATTTGAAAATGTAGAAGAACATCCAATATATTTAATAAATTCCAATTGGTATTCTATTGTTTAACTGTATGATTAATAGCGATTAATTTTTTTAATCGTTATTATTTTTTTGAGTTAATTGCATGAGTTAACTGTGATTAATTGATAGCCCTAGTTTTAATGTTAATCCATATTCGGCAAAAGAATCATAAGATAGGCATGACTGCCTTGCTTACCTCTACTGGGACATGATTCTTCTCAAAACAGTCTCCTGCTGGGTGCTTCTCAGTCACTTCCATATTATGCTTGACCCTGAAGCCAGGTCACAGAGTATGGAGGTCAGGAAAAAAGTGACATACCCACAGGTGATACTTAGGACATGGGTACCATTGTTACACTCAATGTTAAAGGGAGTTGCAGGGCCACAGTACAAGGAAAAATAATATTATATCCAGGAGTACTGCTTCAGACAGGGATCCCGTAAAAGGGCTGATCCTGCTCTCACTGGAGACAAATTCCCATTGATTTCAGTGAGAGCAGGATCATGCCCTAAGTCAGTGATTCTCAAACTTTTGTACGGGTGACCCCTTTCACATAGCAAGCCTCTGAGTTCAACCCCCCTTATACATTAAAAACACTTTAAAATATATTTAACATCATTATAAATGGTGGGTGCAAAATGGGGTCTGGGGTGGGGGCTGAGAGCTCGTGACCCTCCCCATGTAATAATCTTACAACCCCCTAAGAGATCCCGACCCCCAGTTTGAGACCCTCCCCCCGCCCTAAGTGACCAAAATACTATTAATCGGGTGGAACAATGGAATGGGGTGTGAAAAACGTATGCAGACTAGTGCCAACAACGGAATTAGATGCGGAGTATGAACCGTCACTGAGTTTAACCACACGGATGTTTCTGTTTTGATTTACTATTAGGTTTTATCAGACCCATCCAGTGTTTGATGTAATCATTTTATTTATTACTTGTATGGAGGTAGGAAGTTGTATGGAGACAGGACCAGGAGCCTCAGTTATGGACCAATTATGATATGCACTGTATAATCCCTGAGAAAAAGTCCCTGACACAAAGAATTTATAATCTAAATAGTATGAAGTTTAGTATTGATCATCATATAAATTATATATAGGCCCTGATTTTTAAATCACCACAAAGAATTTCTGAAATTAAGACTTTAAGGTTTATCTCAATTAGAAAAAGTAAATGAAGTTAGGTAAAACCTTTTACTTTGATTTAGCTGTTCATATTGTAGGGTTGGCTTCCCCTGATCTGACCTCAACCACTTATCCTAATCTAGACAAACCCTATGGGTTTAATAAATTGGGAAAAACAAGTGGAATTCCATTTGTGCTGCTGAAGACTTTTTTCTGTCAAGGTTAATACGAAAGAGTATCTTTGCAGTTGAAATGGCTAGAATTTTCATTGGATGAAAGTTTGGTTTCTTTACAAAGAAATGGAATCCATTTCTTTCAGAAATTCTTAAAACCTCCTCCCTTCTCCAGAATCATGTGAATTTTAAGATTTTAGCATCCTTTTGAGCAGGGCCCACAAAAATCCATAGATTCTGTAGACTGAGGGTTTTGTTATTGTTTTTTTGTTTTGTTTTATTTTGTTTTGCTGTGTTCTGCAGATCCCAGGTTTTCTTTGTTTTAGAAAATCTAAGTTTCTCGTCCTTCTGGTTGCAAAGATAGCTTTCGTACAGTAGATGAATGGACTATTGTAGTGTTTGCTCTGTAGCCAGACTGAAACAATATAGCACCAACAGATGTGTGACCTCTCCCATGCATTGTAATGAAGCATTAACCACAAAGCAGTGTTTCGACCATTTAAAGTGCCTCATATGCACAAAACTGTTACGGGGATTCTAAAATAAAGCATTTACAATTTATAAATATTGCATATTGGGAGCTATGAGCATGAACCATAGGTGCCGACTTTATCCAGCACTGGTGGGTGCTTGCGCCCCCCCAACCCCGCCCCTTCCCTGCCCCCAATCCAACCCCTTCCCCAAATCCTCAGCCCTGCCTCCTCCCCGGGGCATGCCATGTTTCCCTTCCACCCCCGCTCCTGCCCAGGCTTCCCATGCGAAACAGCTGTTTGGCACGGCAAACCTGGGAGGGACGGGGGAGAAGCGGAGCGGTGGTGCGCTCAGGGCAGGAGGCGGAGCAGAGGTGAGCTGGGCGCAGGGAGGGCCGCAGGAAGTAACCCTGCAGGGGAGCACAGGGGAACCACTCCCCACCACAGCTCACCTCCACTCTGCCTCTGCCTCCTCCCCCGAGCGTGCCGCCACTCCGCTTCTCCCCCCTCCCTCCCTCTCTCCCAGGCTTGCCGCGCGAAACAGCTGATTCGCGGCAGGCCTGGGAGGGTAGAGGGAGAAGCAGAGCAGCAGCTGCGTGCTCAGGCAGAGGCGGAGGAGAGGTGAACTGGGGCAGGGAACTGCCAATGGGTGCTCTGCACCCACCAATTTTTCCCCACGGGTGCTCCAGCGCTGGAGCACCCACGGGATTGGCACCTATGACATGAACTGTTATGTAACAGTTTATTAAAGCACAGAGAATGAAGAGTGAATGAGTGATGCCTGGTGTCTTTCACTGACATTCTAGTAGCTAGAGATGAGAACTCTAGCACGCTAGTATAGCAAGATACTCGTGGTGCTAGAGTTATGTTTCAGGACATATTTTCAGGCATTTTAAAACTTTCTTTTGAAGGAAAAGATTTGCCTGAAAGCTTTCATCCTTGTTCTGCCAAAAGAAGGATGTCTGGGAAACATTTGATCATGTTATTACATGCTCTTTGGCACGTTGAGTTAGCAGAGTGCTAGAAAAGGCATTTTAAGAAATTTCTCAGAAGCTTTATTTTGTCTCAGTAAATGGAAAACTGTTTCATTTTAACATTTCAAACTTGCCCTTTTTCTGAGCTTCAATGGAAAAGCTGTCCTCGGTAAAGAAAGCTTAGCTAAACTGAGAAAAGATTGGTTTAGTTATCAAGGAGCTGTAACTAATTGGAAATAATGTACATTGAACTGCGTACATACTACCACCTCCTCAAGAGGGTTCTAATGGAAGACTGTTGACACATTTTTACCTGTGTAATGATGATGACGGGCAGTTCTAATTTTGTAGAGAGAGTTGTCATTGCTTACGTACCGCTTGTGATTGCTCACATATGTAATCATTCTAGTCTGAGGTGCATGGCAAAATTCACTGAACATTCAATTCAACAAAAATAATTATAGCTGGGAAAGTATATCTCCAATGCTACAAAACTTGCAACAAAATGAAACATTACTCCTATCTATGGTAAGTAATATATTACATAAAATAAGCCTTTGTGCCAGACAAATATTGTGATGCCAATTTTTAAAAAAGGCTCCTGAGGTGATCCTGTCAATTACAAGGCTTGAAAGCCTAGCTTCAGTACCATGCAAACAGGTTGAAATTATAGTAAAGAATGTGTTAGGGAAAAGTCAATATAGCTTTGGTAAAAGGAAATCATGCCTCACTAATCTATTAGAATTTTTTGAGGAGGTCAACAAACATGTGGACAAAGGTGATCCAGTGGATATATATACTTGCACTTTCAGAAAGCTTTTGACAATGTCCCTTGCTAAAGGTTCTTAGGCAAAGTAAGCCATGATAGGATAAGAGGGAAGGTCCTCTCTTGGATCAGAAACTGGTTAAAAGACAGGAAACAAATGGTAAGAATAAATGGTCAGTTTTCAGAATGGAGAGAGGTAAATAATGGTTTCCCCCTGCAGTCTGTATTGGGAGCAGTGCTGTTCAACATATTCATAAATTATCTGAAAAAAGGGGTAAACAGTGAGGTTGAAAAGTTTGCAGATTATACAAAACTACTCAAAAAAATTGAATCCAGAACAAACTGCAAAGAGTTAAAAAGGGATCTCACAAAACTGGGGGACTGGGCAACAAAATGGCAGGGGGAAATTCAGTGTTGATAAAGGCACATTGGAAAACATAATCCCAGTTATAGATACAAAATGATGGAGTCTAAATTACCTGTTACCAGTCAAGAAAGAGATCTTTGAATCATTGTGGATAGTTTTCTAAAAGTATCACTCCATGTGCAATGGCAGTCAAAAAAGCTAAAAGAATGTTAGGAACCATTAGGAAAGGGATAGATAACAAGAGAGAAAATATAATGCTACTATATAAATCCATGGTATGCCCACACTTGGAATACTGTGTGCAGTCCTGGTCGCCCCATCCCAAAAAAGATATACTGACAATGGAAATGGTACAGAGAAGGGCACAAAATGAATAAAGATACAGAATGGCTTCCATATGAGGAGAGATTAAAAAGACTGGGACTATTCATCTTAGAAAAGATGACTAAAGACAAATACAATAGAGATCTATAAAATCATGAATGGTGTGAAGAAAGTGAATAGGGAAGTGTTATTTACCCCCTCACATAACAAAAGTACCAGGGGTTATCCAATGAAATTAACAGACAGCAGATTTAAACAAACAGGAGGAAGTAACTTCTTCACACAACACACAATCAACTGTGGAACTTTTTGCCAAGGGATCTTGTGAAGGCCAAAACTATAACTGGATTCAGAAAATAATTACATAAGTTCATGGAGGATAGCTCCACCAGTGGCTATTATCCAAGATGGTCGAGGATGCAATCCCCTGCTGTGGGTGTCTTTAGGCCTCTGACTTCCAGATGTTGGGACTGGACAACAGCAAATGGATCCCTTGATGATTGCCCTTTTCTGTTAATTTGCTTTGAAGCATCTGGCATTGGCCATTGTCAAAAAACGGAATACCGGACTACATAGACTATTAGTTTAACCCAGTACTGCCATACTTATATTCTTATTCCATATTCTTATAGTGCTGGCAAAGGAGAGACTAGCTAACTACAATATTGTTTAAAATAATTTCAAGAGATCCAAGACATGGACTACTAGGTAGAACAGAGAATTATATACAGAGAGATGAACATTAGTTTGTAAGGTTATAATTATTATTTGAAAACAGAGAATAAATGAATAGTTCCAGTTTTAGGTTTATCTAATGAGTCATGCTTTACACTAAGCAAAACCTAAAATACCAGTTAAATCTAAGGCCTGGTCTACAGTGTGTGTGTGGGGAGGGGGGGTTTGACCTAAGATACTTAACTTCAACTACATGAATAGAGTAGCTGAATTCGACGTATGTTAAATTGACTTACCTGGCCGTCCACACGGCAGCGAGTCGACTGTTGCTGCTCCCCTGTTGACTTCACTTCCACCTCTTGCGGAAGTGGAGTACAGGAGTTGATGAGGAGTGCGCTTGGGGATCAATTTATCACGTCTACACTAGATGCGATAAATCAATCCCTGATAGATTGATCTCCAATAGATTGATCGTGGTGCCAGGACAGTCCTGCCTGTCCTGGCACCACGGACCACGCTCCACCCCAGAAGCAGCCAGCAGCAGGTCTGGCTACTAGGCAGAGGCATGCAAGCGGCTCCGCATGACTCTCGCCCACAGGCATCTCCCCCCACAGTTCCCATTGGCTGGTTCCCAGCCAATGCGAGTGTGGAGCTGGTGCTCGAGGCAGGGGAAGCGCACAGAGCCCTGTGGCCCCCTGCCTAGAAGTTGGACCTGCTGCTGGCCACTTCCAGGGTGCAGTGAGGTGACAGGAAAGGTAGGCACTAGCCTGCCTTCACTGCGTAACAACTCCGACGGGACTTTTAACATCCCAGTTGGCAATGCTGACTAGAGCATGGTGACCCAGTGCCTTACATGCCGCAACCCAGTAGTTGGTAACGACCCACAGTTTGAAAAACTCTGCTCTAACAAATAGCTTGATTTTCATCTAGAAATTGCTTTTCTTACATACTTGCTTTTCTTTACTACATGATAGAAAAATTCAAACCCTGCATTTTGCTGTGTGAAGTGTTTTGTTTTGACAATGATGGTTCTATATATCATAATGTCACAGGGTACACCCACCACAAGAGCACTTACTCCTGACTGCTCTATGGATTAGCACCGCACAGTTCCAACACCCCTCTCTGCTCCTTGCCTGCTCACACATCCTGTCACCTCTCTCTCTGCATCTCTGGGTGCTCTTTCTTCATGGGCTGGCCCTCTAGTCAGGTCACTATAGTTCTCCTTTTCTGGGTAATCAAAGTCCAATCAACCAGTCTCCTGTTCTATTACTCCAGCTGTGAAACTGGAAGGGGAACCTAGACCTGCCCTCTACTCGAGGTTCCAATCCAAGGACTTTGTGTGTAGCAACTGTCATCTGCTTTCCCTCATGGCCCATTGCTGTGCCCCTGGACTCCTTCCTACAGCTTCTAGCTCTTACACCAACTCAAACTCCCTCTTTCTAGGGATTAAATACAGACGACTTAATTCCAAAGCCCACACCACACCACCAGGGAGTGACTACAGCCTACTTCCCCTGCAGCCCCTTTCTGTTGCTATCTTCCTGGCTTTATATCAGCCCCACCTGTTTCTTTTCAGCTGGGCGCCATCTTCAATCAGCCTTTTAAGCCCTGGATCTCCCCCAGGTGCAGTGTTTCAGGTTCATTGGGCTAATTTACCTGTTCTGCCTTGTGTGGATTGAACATCCCATCATACATAATTTTACATACTTCTTTTTCCTCAGACTTTATTACTTTGGATATTTGCATGAAAACAGTATCTTTGTTTAAGCGTTCCTGTTTCTTATTTATCATGATTAGTTATTGTAAAAATGACTGGGATATCAAATATGGAGGGTTCTGATGGCTTCACATGAGGAATATATGCGAAGAACAAATGAACTTTTAAGAAACTAAGCTCTTCTCTTCATGCAAATATCCTTGTTTACTTAGTAATAATGGATAAAGGAAAAGGAGTAAATATGTGGCATACAGTATAGCAGAAATGTTTCAAGTACAAAAGCCTTTAAGATTAGCAGATGGCATCAGCTGCTCTTTAAGGTTATAATACTGCTTTACATTTATTTTAGCACCTTCCATTCTAAAGGATGGGTAGTGTATACACTGATTAGACTTTTTTCACTTAAAATTTTCTACTCTTGCAAGCACCAGTATATCTCCAAACAGCAGTAGCATTAATGTAGACCAGCCCCTGGAATTTAAGCCACTCTGTTGTCCAACTGAGCAAACCTAGAAGACACAATGGTTAAAGTGCTGGCATTCTGTCTACACTAGTATTCCCAATGTTACTTCCACAAGTGGAGCTGCACTGCATGGAAATTTTACAAAAAAAGTTTAGTGTGGCTTTGGCTATACAGTGATCACTTCAACCACCACTGAACTGTAACAAGCACTGGGATGGAATGTGATAGCTGTTTAACACAAAATAACACTATACTATAATTTAGGATATGAAGTAAAGAAGATTAATAGAGTTGCAGGGGTAATTTTAGTAGAAAAAATGATTAATTACTCAACTTGGAATATTTGGTCAGATCACTGGGACATTACAATGCACTACTGATCTTGGGGCAGAGGGCTTAAATGCCATGTTTTTTAAAATAAATACAAGTTATCAGGACCACAGTTTTGCATCTGATCCAAAGAGACTTTCAACAGTTCAGAGTCCCCCACCCCCAGCGTATGAGTATTAGTTTTATATAGAAGAATGAGCACCACCTCTAATTACAAATGCTTTCTCCTTCAGTAGTTGGGTTTACTTGGGAAGTCACCAGATTCAGATGCTTGACCTACCTTGATCCTGCTTTGCTTGTGAAATCCACTGAAAACACTTTCCAAAGTCATGACCCTGCAGGTTTAAAAGAATTTTTTTTAAATTAAAGGGCTGGGAAAGTTTTGTGGCTAAGACTATAACAGGGTTTAAAAGAGAACTGGATAAATTCCTGGAGATTAGGTTCATTAATGGCTATTACCCAGGATGGGTAGGGAATGGTGTCCTAGCCTCTGTTCGTGAGAGGGTGGTGATGGATGGCAGGAGAGAGATCACTTGATCATTGCCTGTTAGGTTCACTCACTCCTGGGCACCTGGCATTGGCTACTGTCAGTAGACAGGATACTGGGCTGAATGGACCTTTGGTGTGACCCAGCACGGCCATTCGTATGTTCTTATTTTTAGGGTCACAGAATGGTCATACAAAAGTACCCTTTGAAAATAATTGTGTGATAATGTCACTATTGCCACAGTCAGACTCAGCGACATGTGCATGATTTTTTGAGTGGAGAGTTTTTCCCACTAACATGGTGTTCTGAATGAGGGTATCATGAAGACACTGATTCTCTTCTTAACGTTCACTTTGAGAAAAAAAGGAACAGCATTAATAATATCAGCCCTCATTTGATTTTTCTCTTCACTCCAAATACTGTTTATGAAGCTCAACACTTGTTCACTGGACTCTGTTCTTGTTAAACACAGAGCAACTTCCATTCCCTATAGCACTATGCCTTGAACATATACTTTGTAATTATTAAAAAAGAAAATTGATTGAATGAAAAATTGGGATATTTCAGGTATCCTGAAAGAAGTTCTCAAGACATTAGAAGAAAAACAGGGCCCATCCTGGTAAAACCAGGATTTGCAGTCACTTCAATTTATGGGAAATTAGGTAGAGTTGGCCCAGGGATGAGAATCCTTATCTCTCAGGCCATTTCTACACGACAAAGCTTTTCTGGAATAGCTATAACCGTCAAGGGTGTGAAGGTGTGATCCCTGACCAACATACCTGCACTGGAAAAACCCTAGTGTAAATGCAGTTACATTAGCAAAACTGCACTTTTATAGTTCTATTTCACTCACAGTAGCTGGAATAAGCAATATCAGCAAAAGTGCAGCTTTGCCAGTAGAAGCAGCTTCCACAGTAGCAATACTTTATATGCCAGCACAGCTATACCAGCAAAGCACTCCTTGGGCTTGTCTACACTTACTGGTGGGATCGAAGAGAAGCAATTAATGCATTGGTGGTTGATTTAGTGGGTCTAGTGAAGACCTGCTAAATCGACTGCTGCTCACTCTCCCATCAACTCCTGTACTCCACGAGATTGAGACGAGTAGGGAGAGTCAACAGGAGAGTGTCTCCTGTCGACATCTAGGGTAACTAGACAGCAAGTGTGAAAAATTGGGACCGGAGTGGGGGGGTAATAGAAGCCTATATAAGAAAAAGACCTCCAAATCGGGACTGAGTTACATGAATAGTGTAACTCAAATAGTGTAGCTTAGATCAAATTTCCCCTGTAGTGTAGACAAGGCTCTAGTGTAGACCTCAACTCATTATGTACACCTATTCTCTGATACTTCACTTCCTAACTTGTCAGTGACCTCATTGTTGGGCCCCAACACCTCTAGAAGAGTCTCTGCAGGGTTCTGTCCGTCACTTAATTAAATTCTTACATGGTGTAGGACATGCAGTACAGTACAAAATGTACAGCCTCAGAGCTCACAGCATGTAAATTCAATGGTGGAGGAGCCTGGAATAAAGGCAAGTCAGAGGTGTTGGGTCCTATTGCTTCTGCTAGTGCTACCTCTGGAGAAGTGAAAATAGAGATAACCCACCCCCCTACCACCACAGCCCTCGAAAAAGAACTATCACCAATAGGGAAGAAGGGCAGTGGTACAGACAGAGGGAGTTAGAGGCTGTTTGAAGAGAACTATAACTAGGAAATTGTCAGGATTCGAGGATTTGGGGATGACTGTCAGAGGGTCACATGGCCCTCAAGAAACTTCAGGTAAGCACCTCATCCCACAGTTCAAGAGTAGTGGAGAGCAGAGGCCACAGGGAGCTGATTGTGGTTCTCTAATCCTTGACCGACTAGCCCCTGCAGAAGTTAGAGACCCAAGGAGTCCACTCTACGTTCTTCCACTTAGCACAGACCTGGGCAAACTATGGCCCGCAGGCCACAAGTGGCCTGCTGGCCATTTTTACGCGGCCCGCAAGCTTGGGCCGGGAGGGCGGGGCCCGTGGCCCGACTTGCCGACCACCGCAAGCCCCCCGCTGTTGGGTGGAGGGCCAGGCCCAGCGCTGCAAGCCCCGAGGCCCCACGCTCCCGGCCGGGGGGCCGGGCCCACTGTGGAAAGTCCCGTGGCCCCGCGCTCCGAGCTGGGGATCAGGCCGAGCGCGTCTTGCTGCGGTGCCCCGTGCCCCGAGCCAGGGTGCTTGGCCAACCGCGGCAAGCCGCAGGGCCCCGCGCTCCCGGCCCGGGGTGCTGGGTGGAGCAGGGCAAATGCACGGCCGGGTGGAGCGCTGCGAGCAGCGGGGCCCCGCGCCCGGCTGAGCAGGTAAGCCAGTTGAGGGGGGCTTAGGTGGTGGGGGCAGGTGTAGTGGTTAGGGTGTGGGGGGTCTCGGGAGGGGGCAGTCAGGGAACAGATGGGGGGGCTAGACAGGGGTTGGGGTCCTGGGGGGCAATTAGAGTGGGGTGGGTCTGGGGGGGCGATCGGGGACAAAGAATGGGGGGTTGGATGGGTCGGGATTCTGAGGGGGGTAGTCAGGGGGTGGGAAATGGGTGGGGGTCAGATAGGGGGCGGGGCCTTCCCAACCTGGCCATCTACACAATTTTGAAGCCCCGAGTGGTCCTCGGCCCAAAAAGTTTGCCCACCCCTGACTTAGCATAAAGTCTGTAAATGACCACAGTGTATAGGAATTATGTAGTGTCCCTTTCAATAATTTCTAGCCTGCTAGTGACCCTCTGTGTGGCCTAGGCTTAGAAGCCTGTCAGAAAGCTGTATATGGAGCTAGGCCATTGCATTTTTTATTGTTAGGAAATAAGGTTATTTAGCCCTCACTATACTCTTTATATTACTTTTGAGCAAGACCCAGTGACCTTACACCAGCAGCAGAAGTGTAGTTGAAGTCTCTCTGCCCCACTGTGTCCTTCTTGGCCACACCCTACTCACATCCCACTGCCACAATGCCTTTTACATGCTGCCTCTGTCCCCCCTGCTCTAGGAAAGGGAGCAGCCGAAGCAGGAGGCAGCAAAGTCACTCTTTGCAAGCTTCAAGTCAAAGAGTTCTCCTAAGTAAAGGGAATACTCCAATGACTATTTGCAACCATTTTAAGGCTACATAAGCAATGCAAAGTGGCTTTAGCAGAAACGGCATTCTGATGCCCTATGTTTTGGATGGTTATTGGAAAAAAAGTCTCCCAGGAAACTTTTGAGCTTTGCCCATCACTGTTAAAGACTGCATGTTAAGTAATATTTAAAATACAGAGTTCTCTCATGTCATTTGGTTTTCTCTCTTCCCCGAGGAATTGCTCTGGGAATAACAATTGCTTAGTAAGAATTCTCAGTTCCTCTCATCTCATTGAAATTTAAAAATGTTAGTAATATCTTTGTTTCTGATCACTAGCTTATGATGCTGCCTTTGTAATGACCACACACTGTTTCGAACACATGTTGAACTTTGCACTTACACTCCATGTATTTGCATATTAGTCCTATTGTATTTTACATAAAGGCATTTATGAAAGTGAAATTGGAGTTATTTTTACTTTAAACAATAATTTTAGAAACCAAAAGTGTGCTTTTTTTTTCTGAAATTCATCTCATCTCAAATACAGTGACAAAAATGTGGTCATGTGTGAAAAAAACAAACATACGCAGTATTCAAATTCTGCACAATTTGTTATACAATTACTACATTCTACATAAGTAGTTTTTCAACAGAGGGAACTTTATTCATCACAATACACCAAACAACTTCACAGAGCAAAACATGCCTTTATTATTCGTAGATATCCTGGGGCTTAGTGGGGAAAGAGATGTGAATTAGCATAGGCAGGATGCCTCTTGGGAGCAACTGCTGTTCTTAATCAAAAGAGAATTGTCCATCCCAGTGTAGGACTAATTTATATTCTTTTTCGGATATCCCTCAACGTGAGGTTGACGTCTGCCAATGGAGTTCACTGGTGGGTTTTAGGTGGCTGAGAAGTCCAATTTGTGCCCTGTACATTTTCCCACAGAAGTGACAGGTGTGGAGGAAACATAGCTGTTGGCTGGAGTGTAGTGCCCTATTTATTGCAATAATGGCATTAAGTCACTAGATGATGTTGCTGCAGACAGTTTAAAAACATCTATAAGACTGACTTAAGCCAAAATTCTAAAAGTTGGATGTCTAGAGTTATGCATCAAAATCCATGAAACGTGGATTTAGATTCCTACCTTAAGTACCTAAGGTATGGAAGTTTTGGCCTTACTTCTTGAAAAATGCTTATTGTTAGTTGTGAAGCAATTCTTTCACAAGCTGGGTAAATAACCAGTAAGGCTTGTTCTTTCTGTTGCTCATAATCATATACATGGGGATATGATTACATCTCCAAATCATCAGCGAACATGTCCCTTTGAGGCCAATTCTACTGCATAGAGTGAAAAGGGCCAGAATCTAATGCTCTGCACTGGGAATACACAACTCCTGCATGGAGTGCTGTGGCAGATAGAGAGGGGTAGGAAAGAGACAAGTTAAACATATTTGCCACTGCTCAAATCTAGCAGTAGGAAAAAGACTGCAGGGCCTTGTGCCTCCATAGCAGCACTGGATCCCAGTTCCCAGGCAACGCCACTCCGTTGTTAATTCTGTAAATGTAGGCAGAATGGTACACACTTGTATGCTCATAACTTCATATTTCATTTAGGTGATTAATACAAAAGAGTATGGGCCAAATCCCGACAGCCTGTGTGCTGCGGAGCCCACCTGAGCTATATGTCCTAGCTACCTGCTTTAGGCTTTTCCCATCATCTTTATTTAGATTCAGAAAACAAGAGGGGCTCATCTCAAGCTCTAGGTGCTTCTGAGAAATAACTAAAAGCACAATAAATATATCAACATACAGAGAAAGCAAGCAGCAGTTTCACAAACATATGGATGCACAGACAGTACAGAAGGCAATCTATATTGCCTTTAACAGAACTTCTCTGTCCAGCTCTAGGCATTACCTCAACAGCCCATTCAAAAAGGTGGAACTTGAAATATACTGTCAGTGAATTCAGGTTATTTTGCCACCTGATAGCTGGCGTGACCGCCCATCCCAAATTGGGCAAGTACAGTCCCTAAATGCAGGGTTCAAGTCCAGATCCAAATGATTGTGGGACAGCATCTGTCCTGGATTCCCCATGGCCCTGTTCTGAGTCAGCCTCTTCCTGGGGCGGGGCTGAGGTGGGCCTTAGCTCCCCCCGGCATTGCGACAAGGCCTAGCTCCCTGCTTCTCTTCTCTCCCCCTCACTTCCCTGCAGGCACTGCCCCTGGCCAGGCCAAAAACTGGAGCTGGACAGTAGTAAGAGCTGCCCAGGGACCCCAGGTTGCTGTGGGGAGCCTCAGGTCTTCCACCTGCCCTGAGCAATACGGCCTGGGGTGTTGGGGACATGGGCTGCTCTTACGCATTCTGGTCCCCCACTCAGTCCAAGACTCCCCGCATGCCTGGGCTCCCTTGGCAGCTCTTATTACAGCCCAGCTCTGGCTTCTGGCCTAGCCAGGGGGCGGGGCAGGGCTCCTGCACATGTCCCACTTTTGCCTTTTGAAAAGGTGGTCAACCTATTGACAGCAGGCTGATGACGTATGTGAAGTTAATCTGGTGGTCTCAGTCTAGCCATTAGAGTCCACATCACAAAACTCATGCTCACAATTAACACCCTTATTCACAGCCTCAGTGAGTAGGGTGAATGTGAGGAAGCTTGTGCTGCCACTGCTCATACAAGCAGAGGACTTCAATCACTGAAGTTGTCAAGCCAGCATCTTTCAAGAGCACCAAGTTCACTCAGTTGTTTAAACTGCCACGAATTCTCTTGATGCTCACAGTTGTGATGTGTTTCACAGCAGCACTGACGTCTGCGAACAAATGGAAAGGTTTGGATGCGTTTTTAGTTGCACTGAATTTTCTTTTATTATTTGAATTGTGGCAGAACCTAGGAGTCCTAGTGATGGACTAGGACCCCACTGCACTAGGCACTGTACAAACAGAACAAAAGAGGGCCTGGTGACAGTAATCACCAGCTGCCTTGCACCCTATAAGATATCTGTCTAGAATGTAGAGATGAGAAAAGTAAAATGGTTTGGCTTTGCCCATGCATAAAGATGTTTATATTCTTCACTCAGAACCTTGAAAAATCTAGAAGTACAATTTACAGTTATCCCTATCTTTCAATATGAAAACTTAAATATAAAATAAGAGCCATTGGTTATCGCTGACTTGATGCCTAGTGCTCTCCTTTCACGTGCATGTATAAGAGGGGGAAAAATCTACCATGATAGGAGGCATAAAATAACTTGGTCTTAACACTTGTCCAAGACCTTAACAGCCGTTTCATTGTATAGTACTGTTTAAATCAGGAACGATAACTAACTAACTATCTCCCTGTAACGTATGATGTTAACATTACTTGACTTAGAAAATTTCTACTCACAAGGAAAATGAAAAGCTCTAAGAAAGTACTAAGGTATATTAACAAGCATCTGACTGATGGTAAACTACTGATAGCTACTATGAAGAGAGCTGCTAATAAACACTAAATGTATCTATCTCCTAGAAAAGTAACTTAAAGTCATCATTTTATGTTATGTGTAGTTATATTGTTACCTCAGTTCTACTTCAAAATGTCTGTCATAAATACCATTAGTATGATTAATATTACACACCTTTATTATACATCCCAGCTCAAATGCATAAGTACTGAAATGGTCATACATACTTGGTAAAAAAAAGGTTCCAATAACATTTTCAAAGCAACTGATTTTTGGATCTATTTTATAAAGAATGTAATGCCATAACTATTTAAAATGATGTCCTTGCTCCCCACATGAATATTGGTAGTGTGGAATAATGTAAAACAGAGCAATAATAAGGGAGGTAAGATTAGTGATTGATCCCAAGCTAAACTATTCATTTCACTTATCTACCGTACAGATGACATCTCTGTTTACATGTTATACACAGGTAGGTTCTACCTATTTGCTAGAATCACCTAAAGGTGCTCAACCACCTTTGGGGTGAAAGGTTAGATCATAATGAATGTGCTCTAATTTACATCATACACTGGAAATGTGCTGTAAGATATCAAATAATGGAAAAACATAAAAAAAAGCTATTGGATAAAAACTTCAAAGGAAAAAAAACTCTGATGGAGAAATAGCCACCTTGTTTTCTTAAACTTGTCTTTATTATGCTTCCCACCACAAATGTACTACAATTGTACAAAAAGGTCCTTATGTTCACTCAAAATTTTAAAAGAAAATGTTTTCCAATCAAGTCTTGTGGTAGCAAATCAAAGGAAAATCTGGCCAGATGTCCAACAGAAAACTATCAAGTTCCAAAATTAATCCAACAAGTGCAAAGAGTCAGTATGTGAAATAATCTTCCTCCACACAATTTAGGTGTGAGGACAGCATAATCATACCAGAAATGAAAAATATTCTTCTGTACTCACATCCCTGTCTGCACACTAAAGGCTATTTATTTACAGAATGGCTTTCATTAAGGACTGTATATATACTGAGGTGTTGCAAATACCTTACCTGGACTCAATTTGCACATATACCAAGTTTCTCTGGGTTCAGAATGTTTTGGATAACAAGTCCAAAAAACAAACATCTCACTTAGTCATCTGATTAAAACCTATGTGCATTAACAGGCAGAGATTGTTCAGTTATCTTTGTGTGAATCTCTACAGGGCACAATGAGTGATAAATCAGAGTATTGTAAAACATTAAAACAGGAGTGACCAACCTGATTGAGAAGGAGCCAGAATTTACCAATGTGCATTCCCAAAAAGCTACAGTAACACATCAGCAGCACCCATCAGCTCCCCACCCTGCCCCCAGTGTCTTGCATCCTCCAGAAGCACCACTGATCATCACCTAGCCCTCCATCCCTGTGCTTCCCACCCTCTGCGATCAGCTGTTTCGTAGTGTGCAGGAGGCTCGAGGCAGAGGGAGGAAGAGGAGCAAGGGCATGGCAGACTCAAAGGAAGGGATGGGGGACTTGGGGAAGGAGTGGAGTGGGGCTGGGGCCTGGGGCAGAGCTAGGGGTGAGCAGTGAGCACCCTGTAACACACTGGAAAGTTGGTGCTTGTAGCTCCAGCCCTGGAGTCAGCGCCTATGCAAGGAGCTACATATTAACTTCTAACAACTAAGAGATGCATTTGGCTCCGGAGCCACAGTTTGGCCACCCCTGCATTAGGATTGTGGGGAAATTTTCCCCCATTAATTGTGGTTCAGTTCCACTAGTAACAGCAACTTCTGAAGCCCTAGAATAGCCAAGGATCTCAAAATCATGTGCATTTGTAATACTGGGTCAATTATACCTAAGCAGATTAAAGGCCCACATCCACAAAGGCACTTAAATATATGGAGATATATCTATCTCATAGAACTGGAAGGACCTTGAAAAGTCATTGAGTCCAGTCCCCTGCCTACACTAGCAGGACCAAGTACTGTCTCTGAAAAAGATTTTTTGCCCCAGATCCCTAAATGATCCCCTCAAGGACTGAGCTCACAACCCTGAGTTTAGCAGACCAATGCTCAAACCACTGAACTATTCTTGTCCCCTCACCCTTTAGAAATCCTGCTCCCACTTAGAAATCTGAGTCCCAGATTCAGGTGGAAGATGATCAAGAATGAAACTAAAGACTTGGCACATGGACTGGATATCAGTGGACCTCAGACCAGTTTGCATGGCAGCCTAGCATACAATCGCAGGTTTTGGAAGAAGGCTATAGAAATCATTCATGCTGAATAAGGAAGTGGCAAAAAAGGAGAGATATCAATAGTTATTCAGTGAGAACTTCTCTCTAAAGCACTCACGTGGGAAGTTGGAGACCCATGGTCCAATTTGCCAACTCCAGTGACTAATTGTCTACACACAGTGGAACAGTTTCAACAGGAGAGACTGGCTAACTTATTTCACTCCCTGCCTACTGTGCTGGCTTTTATGGATCCCATTCTTAGATACTTCTCCCTACCTAGGCATTGTATAAGGAGCCTTAGCACCTCGCTGTGGGTTTGATTCTAGGAATTTTCTAGGTGCCTAAAATTTAGGCATTGCAGCAGCTAGGTTCCTTTTAGGATCTGGTTGAAATGATTCTACATCATTGTTTTACTGGAAAATCCTGGGTTCTTATATGATGAAAAGGAACTTCTTTCATGACACCTGAAATGTCCTGGTTTTTCGTTTCACTCAGACAAAGCATTTTTTATAATTTAAAAATATTTGTTCAAGATACACTGCTGTAACAAATAGAATTTGCCCTGTGTTTAACAAAAACCAATAGCCCACTGGGAAGAGTATTCAATGTGATGAACACAGTCTGGAATGAAGACCTAAGTAGAATGGGTGTAGACAATATCAGAGCTGTTCTTTTGCTCAAAGTGAAAGTTAATGACACTTGTTTTGTTTTCACAATAAACTCATCAGAGCACCGAATTACTGGGGGAATAAACCCCCATTCTTTCAGAAAAGTATCCTTGTGGTGCTGTTGAATCAGCAGCTGGCACTAGTATTTGAAAAATTCCTGTTTTTTAAAAAATCTTTTGTATGACTATTTTGCAACCTGAAAAATTATCACTACTAATGTGCCCTGTTTTTTTTATTCAGAAATCACTACCTTAGTTACAGGCAACACTGTAAGAAAGTGACACTGGCCATTTGTTGCTTGACTGCCCTAGGACTCCTAAAAGTGGCATGCTGTTAAGAATTGTGGGAATTTTTTAAAAAAATCAAAAATCACGAGTGCAGAATAGGCCAAGAGAGTTTCTTGGTGAGGAAGAGTAACCATTTTGAAGCTGAAGATATTGTAATGATGAAATTTCTTAAGGGAATATTATGTCTGGCTACTTTGCACTAGCTATGAGAAAGCATGTTGAAATTATACAACCATATATTTATAAGATTAACATGCTGAATAATGGCAATCAACCACAAACACGTAGGGTGAAATTTACGGAGGAGACTTAAACTGTATACAAAACTCACAACTTTTTATGGCTTCTTCACTGTGTAAATCAAACCAATTTGCACTCCCTAGACTCACCTACTGACACATAATTTACACCACCATAATCTAAAATTAGCCACTAAATCTCACTGTCAGAGTTCGAATTGATGTAATTTACACTCAGATCCCTCTTTTCTGGCCCCTTTATCGGAAGGACTAAAAGTTAACAATAGGTCAGACTCTCTTAATTTACATCTTCCATTTCCTCAACATGTTACACCAACATAAGTCCCAATCCTACAACTGAATTCACATAGGATTGTGCCTGGGCAGAGCTGGGTACTTCAGTGATGATGACTCCAGTGCCCAGCTATATACAGGATCAGGACCTTAGACTTCCTTTACTTAGTTGCTATTATGTAACATAACCCCTTGTCTGTCACATCCAAACTTGGCTCTTAATCACACAGAGAACCATGGAAAAGTCTGTAGCTCGTAAGAGCCCAGGGAAGCCTGATTCTCCAGAGTCCAAGATCCATATTCCCCTGATGGAGATGATGATAAGTCAGTACCTAGTGTGGGTGATTTGGCCTTTAATTAAGTACTGAGACTTTTAGAACTTCAGTACAGTACCCAATCCCATATCACAATTTTTCAAATACTGTAATCCAGATATGAGTAAACTAATTTGCAAAAGATACTGTCATATGTAGATGTCACAGGGTTTACACACTACGGTGGTGCCTCCTGCTGGCTGTCACAGGGATTATCTCTGATAGTCAGTGTGCCCTTTCCTGGTGATGCCTGGCCTGTTGTCATCACCATCTCAGTCCAAATACTGCAGCATCCTCCTTATGACTTGGCCCTATGGTCATATCACTCTCCATGTTTTCCCCCTTCTGGGGGCGGTGGTGATGGTATCTCAGTTTAGAACCTTGCCATTCTCCAATGGCAAGTGGGGGGGACCCAGGCCCACTCATTACTCCAGGTTCTGGTTCAGGGACCCTGTAGCTAGCAGCATCCTGCTGCCTCTCCTTAACTTCTCACCAGTGCTGCTTCCATTCCCTGGGCCACCTCACCACGACCTCAGCAACTTCTTCATCATCTTCTCAGGTCCTCAGGCCTTCAAGACCCAGCAGCCAGCCAAGAGCTCTCTGTCTCCCTCCTGGTCCCTGCAAGCAGCTGCCCTGTCTGAGGCACTATCTGCCTGCAGCCCTTAAGCAACCCAATCCTCTCCCTTGGGCTCCTTATAGCAACTGACTGCCTCTGGTCCTGCAGTTCTTTTCATATAGACCTGCTGGCCCCTGATTGGCTGCTTCCTGCAGCCTCTCTTGGACTGGCTGATCCCTGTGCAGCCTCCCTGCGCTGCTTTTAACCCCTTCTCTGCCAGTGTGGGGTAGACACCCCATCCTAGTAGACATGTGACTGTGGGATGTAGTCTTTTCTTTATCTCTCAGCCCACTAAGTCATTAAAAATTTCAAAAGATAATTGGTGGTTTTTAATTTTGAGACTTCTGACAGCACACATACAGAAACCATCATACAAGGATACCTTTCTAGCTTGCTAAATAAATGTCAGATTGCCAGAGAGAGCATCACCTCAGAACATTACATAGATACTATGATCAGCCAAAGGCTTTAATGGCTGGACTGTGTCCAGATGGGCTTCTTCATTCACATCCCAGGATTTGATATTATTAATGATGCTTTATTAAAGCAAGTCTTAGAGAGACGTGTGGTCGGCCAGAAGCTGGTCAGCCACATTAAGCGTTATTCTGCAGCTGTTTTTAAAACTCAGGCTAGAAAAGAAAGCCTACGCCTCTCTTTGAGCTATCGATAGGAGGGCACGGCCACCATGTTCAACCCCACATATTACATGCTGAAAAGCCTGCTGAAGAACAAACAGGCTCCAAACATTTTCTGCTCAGAGCAAGCAAACAATGCTGCCTTGGGCAGACTGGAGCCAAGCAGAGACTGTCATTTACATTCTCAAGGCATCTAAGGTACTATGCAGAATTTCCCTACGTGGAGTTTGGGTCCTCCAAAGACCAGGCCAGTCTGGAAAGATGTGGAGCAGAGAAAAGCAGTAGCAGCATGACACCAAATCTGTTCCACACACCGCCTTGGCAATGTGCAATGAGAGCTGAGGCCAGGGACAGGGCTCTCTGTGTGTTGTCAGGGAGGTCACGGAAGTTATGGATTCCGTGACTTCCTGTGACCTCTGTGACTTCTGCAGCAGTCAGTGTGGCTGACCCCAGGACTGACCAAGCAGCTAGCCCCGGGGCCACCTGCTCAGGTGGCCATGGGGACAGCCACACCAGCCACTGCTGGAGCAGCCCAGGGCTGGCTGCTGCTCCAGTGGCCCTGGGCAGCTGGCCCAAGGGACCAGAGCAGTGGTTGCAGGGGCGGTGGGAGCAGCCACAGCTCAGTGACTCCCAGCAGCGGTCCCAGGGCAGCTGGAGCAGCTGCTGGCCCCCCGGGGCTTTCTCCTCCCCCTTCTCCCAGTGGCGGCCAGAGCAGCCACTGGCCCCCTGGGACTTCACCCTTCCCCTGGCAGTGGACAGAGCAGCTGCTGGCCACCCGTGGCTTCCCCCAGAGATAGCCAGAGTGGTGGGTTCCCTGGGGCTTCCCCCGCAGCAGCTGGTGCCATGGTCCCCGGGCTCCCCAAGATTCAATCAGGGGTATTTATGGTAGAAGTCATGGATAGGTCAGGGCCATGATTTTTTGTTTCTTGCCCATGACCTGTCCATTACTTTTCTAAAAATACCTGTGATTAAATGGTAGCCTTTGTTCCTTCACTCAGAGCTAGCAGTTCCTCAGAAGCCTTCCCTTACTCCAGCGATTCAAACTTTTGTACTGGTGACCCCTTTCACACAGCCAGCCTCTGAGCGTGAACCCCCCCACCCTTATAAATTAAAAACACTTTTAAATATATTTAACACCATTATAAATGGTGGATGCCAAGTGAGGTCTGGGGTGGAGTGCTGACAGCTCATAACCCCCCATGTAATAATCTCATGACCCCCTAAGGGGTCCCAACCCCCAGTTTGAGAACCCCTGCCCTACTCTCATGGCAGCCTTTAATGTAGCTAGTCACCAGAGGATCTCACCCTGGGCTGCGGGCTCAGGAAACAATCAGCCAGTGCAGGCTTTTCTCCTCTGCCCCATGGCACTCAGCTCAGCCACCAGAGCACCATTTCTGAAAGTTCTGTTTCATCAAAAAGGCAACATAGACAAAAATCTACATTACAAACAACATTAAAGCCTCAAACTAAAATATTTAGCAACTTCTGTGAGAGTTTCAATTTGTGCCTGAGTGCAGGCACATTGTTCCTCAATACAAAGTGAAGGACTACATTTAAAAATGCCCATAGTTCCAGTGTCAGAACAATGTTATCACCTCCTAGGTCGATTGTATTTAAAACCTGAGTGCTTAATAGCAAGGAAGAGAATGATTTAAGAACATCAGATCTTACTCTGCCAGACAGTAGTTACATTTCTACACTTTTTAGGCCAGAAAGGACCATGAGATCATCTCTGACCTGGCCTGTAATTTCACCCAGTTTTCCCTGTGTTGAGCCCAATAACTTGTGACTATCTAAAGCATATCTTCCAGAAAGGCAGGCATTGTGTTTACCAAGTCTGAAAAGTTATGTGTCACAGTGTCAGATGGCCCTTTAAGGCAGCTGGACTTAGTCTCAACCTGTGACTAAGCAGCTGCCTCCTAGCTGGTGAGATAAAAGAGGAACAAGCAGCTTACTTATGGGAGAGAGCTCCAAGGGAGTAAGGAAATTATTGCAGGAGACGGGGTCAGCAAAATGAAAGAGGCTTACTACACCAGAGAGGTGAAAGATCTTGTTGGGGATATCTGCTGCGTAGGCTGCAGCAGCAGCAAAAGAAGCCACCCTTAGGAGGGGCTGGTTTATCAGTCTTAATTGATATTGAACTATGTTTGTGTTTGAACAATAAATGCATCCCTGGGAAGCTTCACCATGCAGGGTGCTGGAGCTTCAATTAATGCTAGTGAGTTGGCCCACCGCGTATATGAGAGTGGGGAAACTGAGTCAGGGGTTGGGCTGGGGAGACCGTGCTACAGTACAAGTTTCCTCACAATGCAATAGTCTTAACTCTGATCCATATAATTTTCTGCTAACTTGATTATGGTATCTATAATCTTTTAAGGGATACTTTTAAACAGGAAGTATCAGTTGCTTTATTTGTCATGTGACAGAAGTAATGTCTGATTAGAATAGTCAGCCACTGTTTCTCAAGAGTCATGTTAGTAGGAAAAAATAGCATTAATTTATGGTTAAAATGCTGTATGGGGACTTTCATTTGGAGCTGACGAATAGACAATAATTATACAACTTCAAAATGATCTGGACAAACTGAAGAAATGCTCTGAATTAAACAGGATGAAAGTCAATAAGGACAAATGCAAAGTACTCCATTTGAGAAGGAACAATCAGTTACACACATACAAAATGGGAAATGACTGCATAGGAAGGAGTACTGCTGAAAAAGATCTGAGGGATCATACATCTACCAATGTAATATACGCCATTATGTGCCAGCAATGTCCCTCTGCTATGTACATGGGCCAAACTGGACAGTCCCTACGAAAAAGGATAAATGGACACAAATCAGACATCAGGAATGGCAATATTCAAAAACCTGTAGGAGAGCACTTCAACCTCACCAGACACACCATAGAAGATTTAAAGGTCAGCATTTTGCAGCAAAAAAACTTCAAGTCCAGACTGCAAAGAGAGACTGCAGAGCTCCAATTCATTTGCAAATTTGACACAATCAATTTGGGACTGAATAGAGATTTTGAATGGCTAGCTAACTACAAAAGCAGCTTCTCTTCTCTCGCTATTCACACCTCCAGTTCAACTGCTAGAGGAACACCCCACCCTCCCTGATTAGAGATAACAAGCTGGTTCAGCCTGATTGGACTAACCTTGTTATCTCCCACCTGGTTCTTGCCTACCTATTTATACCTGCCCCTGGATACTTCCACTGCATGCATCCGACGAAGTGGGTATTAGCCCACGAAAGCTTATGCTCTGAAAAAATTTTAGTTAGTCTTTAAGGTGCCACAGGACTCTTTGTCACTTCTGCAATCCCAGACTAACATGGCTACCCCTCTGATTCTTGAGGGATCATAGTGGATCACAAGCTAAATATGACAACACTGTAACACTGTTGCAAAAAAAGCAAACATCATTCTGGGATGTATTAGCAGGAGTGTTGTAAGTAAGGCACAAGTAGTAATTCTTCTGCTCTGCATCGATAACATCTCAACTGGAGTATTATGTCCAGATCTGGGAGCCACATTCAGGAAAGCTGTGGACAAACTGGAGAAAGGACAGAGAAGAACAGCCAAAATTATTAAAGGTCTAGAAAACATGACCTTTAAGGAAAGATTGAAAAAAATAGATTTGTTTAGTCTGGAGAAGAGAAGACTGAGAGGGGACATGATAACAGTTTTCAAGTACATAAAAGGTTGTTACAAGGAGGAGGGGAAAATTGTTCTCCTTCATTTCTGAGAATAGAACAAGAAGCAATGGGCTTAAATTGCAGCAAGGGTGGTTTAGGTTGGGCATTAGGATAAACTTCCTAACTGCCCAGATGGTTAAAGACTGGAATAAATTGCCTAGAGAGGGTGTGGAATCTCCATTACTGGAGATTTTTAAGAACAGGTTAGATAAACACCTTTCAGTGATGGTCTAGAATAATACTTAGTAAGGTTACCAGACAGCAACTGTGAAAAAATGGGATGGGGGTGGGAGGTAATAGGCACCTATATAAGAAAAAGTCCTAAAAAACAGGACTGTCCTTTTAAAAACAGGACATCTGGTCATCTTAATACTTAACCATGCCATGAGTGTAGGAGACTGAACGACAAGACCTCTCGAGGGTCCCTTCCAGTCCTACAATTCTAAGATTCTATGAACTTTTTTTTTGCCTTTTTAAAGGGCTGTTTATATTGAGTTGATTGATTAAATTGTATTTATTTATTATTTCCTTTGAGGACTCTGAGAACTGCTGCAATCAGCTTTGAGGAATTGTTAGGCTGGGTGTTGTACAAAGACATGGTCTCTGCCTCAGAATACTTCAATTTAATCAACATGTTAAGAAAAATATTCCTGTTATCTTAATTCTGGAAATGTAAAAATTCCATACTACCTAGGGTCTTACACTGCCCTCATCACCACACTTTCTGAGCACCTTCCAGTAGTCATGTGACTGCAATCTGTAAGCAGAAGACTTTTCCTTTATTTCCCTTTCTTGTAAACAAAGAGTCAAAAATCAGCTTTAAGATGGAACCATATCTGCAAGCCTAGCTACAGAGGGGTTATAATATAACACATCACCTGAGCTGGAACTTTAGATCTCTAGCTTAAAAAACATAAGCCTCTGTCCCTGGATAGAAATTTAGTGCAGTTAGTTGCCAGATACAAAAATACCCTTAATGCATGAAGCAAAGCAATGACCTTCTCCTTCAAATCTCTCCTCAAGATTCACAGAACTCACCCAGTGAATGACTAGGCTGAGAAGGAGATAGTTGACACTTTATATTGGACAAGTTATTTAAGAATTGTAAGTATGTGATAAAAATGAACCGATTTAAGATCTCCTTCCCACCCACCACCCATTGTAAGTTATAAGACCTATTTGTAAATTCTTTAGGGCAGATTCCATGTCTGTTCATGTGTATGAAGAAGTCCTGGCCCAACTGGGCCGAGATCCTGACTGAGGCGAGTAATATACAAATTGCTCCTATGTTGCAACTACTCATTAGAGGAAAACATCCTCACACCGCAACATTTTTGAAAGTGGACGCAGTTTTTGGGTGCTCAGCTTGAGACACGTAGAACCTAATTTCCAAAAATGCCGAACGCATCCAACTTGCACAGCAAAATCAGGTCCAAATATCTCAAGCAGGACACTTAATTGGAGGCCAAGTTTTTTTAAATGTTGGCTTTACTGTCCAATTGAAGGCAATGGCTAAAAATACCCTTTGATATGGACAGTTTCCCACTCAAACTCCATTAAATATCTGGCAGTGTGTTATGCAGGAAATAAAGGGCACAGTGGATAAAGATTCTCAGTTGAATTGTAGCAGGGGGGAATCTGTGACATGTTGCAGTTTTGGCCATGGAAATATCCTGATTTTCCATTAGACAAGTTATAATCGCCTCATAGCTCTCAGTGAGCATGGAACAGATCAAACATAACTCTGTACTATGTGGCACTGATACACACTAGAATTTCATCCTCACCTTGGCCAAGTAGGTTTTCAGGGCATGGGACCTCCTGTAGCTGCAGGCTAAAATTTTAAATGGCACTGTGAAGGAGCAGAGAGACTGCAGCCAGGCACAGCAGGGGTTAAAGAATACCTGTGGGTTCAGCTAGCCCCACCCCATTATACCTGCAGCCAGTGCCAGGCTTGGAGGAGGGAGAAAAGAAGGAGCCTGGCTCAGTCAGGGACTGACTGGTGAAGAGGCAGAAGTTCTCTGTATGCCTGCCTGAAGGCACAGACCAGCAACCTGCCTGTCAGTGCAGCCACTGGAGGCAAATCCATCTTCTCCGGCGAAGGAGACTCTACAGAAAAGCCTCAACTGTGAAGCAACTGGACTAGTGGGACCACACCCCAAACTAAAAGGGAGCAGGCCAGGAAAACAGGCTCTGAACTCATACTCCCCCACCCCCAAGCTGGGAGAAAGATCCATCGCCCCTGTTTAGGGGTTGAACAGCACAGGATCCTGGGCCAGGACCTGAGAAGGAGGGGTCAGGTCCCCCTACAGCCCCCCCAATCAATGATCTAGTCACTAGGTTGCCTGGCCATTGAGACCTCTATCACAGGTCCTTTCTGCAGAAGGGGACTCTGGGATCATTAAAGAACCATTTAAAAAGTTGTATTTCAAATTTAGTTATGTGCTAAGTGTCCCCTTCCTTTGCCTCTGTGCCATCTTTTCATTGCCATTAGTGAAAATATTTTCATAGTTAGTTCGGTGTTATCTTCAGACAGCTACCTTTAATATACTTGGATCTAGCCTTTCGCTGTCATGATTAGACTATTGTTCATTACAAGCATTGCTGCAAACATCACTCAGATTAAATAAATATGAATGACAGTATGGATGTTAAACAGAAAGATCTGGAGAAGGAGTAGAAAAAAAAGCTACAGAGCAAGATTATTTTTACTCTCATCAAAGTTACACGTTTGCAAGTGAACAATTAGAATTTCCAAATTCAGAATAGTGTTCAACTGATTGAAAAGCAACATTTTGATTCATACAGCGAAAGACTTGTCTAAATGATGGGCTCCACTGAGCCATGGTATTGATTTTTAGTATTAGATGAGAAGTCCAATCAGACATGAATTCTGCATTTCTATATTTTCTCATTAGTAAGATGCTGAATGCAGCATCAAGAAAAAAGGGATGGAACCTCACAAGACATGTTCCGCTGTGTCCTCATGGTCCACTCACTGCTAAGGGCATCTCCTCCTGGCCACTCTGGGGATTAGCTCCTTCCAGGTCTGGGCTCCCTTCTGCTGCTTACTTAACGCCTGACTGCCACTCACTCTTTCAGTCTCTGCAGCCATGGGTGCTCCTTCTTCATGACTTGTCCCTCCAGCCAGGTCACTGTCTGTGTTTTCCCCTTCCTGGAAATCAAAGTCTTTTCTAAAGAACAAGCTCACTACTTGGACAGGGCCAGACTGCAATACCCTTACATACATCGACTTCAGTGAGACCTCTGATGGCTTAAGGTACTATTCAGCATGATTAAGAGTATCAGTCTGGTCCATAGAAGTAGTCTGCAGTCATTCCCGGGGAAAAGGGGGGTGTATTTTGGGGCTATAGAGGCAAGTAGCAAAGTTACAATGGTGGTGTTTTGACTGGAACTCAGTAAAAACCATTTAAAACAAAGGAAGATCTAGTATCTTCTTCTACTAATGTGCTTTTGAAAAAAGCTAATAGTTGAAGCAGCATTGTGGTTATTCAGCAAAATATTCCCTCTAAGTTTGTTATACATCAGCTTCCATGGATGAGGCAACATCAAAATATAAATACTAAAAACTGAACAACTGCAAATGAACAATATTCATTCTGCTCAATCCCTTAAATTTGTGCTCTCCCATACCATTGTGTCTGAAGTTGGATATGTAAAATTTTATTTTCAGCTTTCTTCTGCATTGATGGAAATAATTCAAAAAGGTTTTCATGGAACTATTATGAAGACAAAGCACTGCAAATTCTCCGTGCAAAAGCTGCTCTCTCTTAGGCGCACAAATATGCACAAAGTTAACTTGAAGTATCTCAACCTTTTCCACTTAGAAAGGATTGTTTCCCTACTTCTTGCATATCACACAAGCAGCAAGGCATTCATGTACATGTAATGAATCAGTTCTTAAGAACTTACACCTACTTATACAAGAGAACTGCTCTTATCAAAAGGCTGCTCATGCCTCTGCAGTTATATATATTTTTGACATGAAACTCATGGATGTTTAGCTTTTCATGAATTCTAAAAAGTGCACTTATATCTAAATCTCAAGTTCCTTAGCATACTCAAGTATTCCAAACTTATGGGCTGAGGACCTTCAATATTACCCTGTCCTGATTCAGGCTTATTTTTTCCTGACCTTCACGAAACAAACACTTTATTTTTGAGAAACGACAAACATTAAACAGCCTGGAAATGCTACATTTACACAAACATTTATTAAATGAAAATGTCACAAAACCAACCTTAACTCTGCCCCATATCAGGGCTACCTAGAATAAGAGAAAACCAGGAGACAATCCTAGCCTCAAACCCATCCAATCCTCCACATGCATCTTAATTTCATCAATAATTTCCCAAAAAGTGAGGTAAATGATCATGTCTGACAAAAAGAAAAAACATAGCTGTGCAGCAGCATTAAAAAAATTTCCCCAAAGTGTGTTCAGACTTTAAGACACATACCTGCCAGATCTTGGCAAACCTTTTTCTTTCTGAGCCCTCCTCCCCCAACAAGTTATAAAAATTCCACGGCCCTCCTGTGACAACTTTTTTCTGTATATCAAATATATTAAAAAGCCCAGGGCTGGTGTTAGGGGCAGCAAGCAGGGCAATTGCCCAGGGCTCTATACCACAAGGGACCCCATAAAGCTAAGTTGCTCGGGCTTCAGCTTTCTACACTTGGCCCCAGCTAGTCTAATACCAGCCCCTCTCTGGTTTATTTTGGTGGACCTCCTGAAACCTGCTTGTGGCCCTGCAAGGAGCTCACGCCCCTGGTTGAGAACCACTGGTTTGGCTGACCTTCACTATGGATTTCCATTTTTCCCTAATTTTGTGTCTATGAGATTTTAAGTGTAACATCACATCAACTTTGAGTGTCCAGGATTTTAATGTTGTTTTACTGAGAAAATGGTAACATTCTTTTAATGCTTTCTTCCTTTCAGTAACTGGTATTTGCAACTTTAACTGTCTTAATAAACATCTTGCCTGAGATATAAAAATAATCTGTAGAAAAGGCAGTGCTATGGGCTAAACTGATGAGCAATCTCTAAACTGCGCTGATCAGCATGTTCCAAGAGAGGCCTCATCATGGTTCGGTTCAGCTGCTCTGAGTTCACAAACATCACCACATACTAGGAGACCAAGAGCAGGAATGAGGATATGAAACCCCTTGTGAAGAGCAACGGGGCCCTCCTTTCTGAGAATGGTAAGTGTACAAAAGATGTCCCTGTTATACTGGCCCGAGGCAGAGTTCACGTGTCTAGTCTTCAGGGCATTCACAAGAAAAGCACTCACTGTTGTACAGAGGGCACCACAGATATATACATGAAGTGGTATATACAGAATTACACATTAAGCAGTATTGATACAGACTTTACTACACTGTGGACTGATTAGAATCAGAGGGGTAGCCGTGTTAGTCTGGAATTGCAGAAGTGACAAAGAGTCCTGTGGCACCTTAAAGACTAACTAAAGTATTAGAGCATAAGCTTTCGTGGGCTAATTCCCACTTCGTCGGATGCATGCCTCTTCCAGATACACACTTCATCGGCATGCATCCGACGAAGTGGGTATTAGCCCACGAAAGCTTATGCTCTGATACTGTAGTTAGTCTTTAAGGTGCCACGGGACTCTGTCACTTGTGGACTGATTGGCACTCTATGAACAAAACATTCTCCATTCTCTCCAAGAATAAAGAAGCTGCTTACCTCTAATCTTTGCATTCACTAGTTGTATAGCAAAACCTGGCTAATTTGAACTAATATCTTTGAGGCACACTGAAATTTACAGAATTGTGCAAATGAGCTAGTAAGTGAATGAATATTACTTTTAAAAAAGAGGCAAAGATGATGTATCCCAAAATATATTCTATATTTGGCATGAGTGGCTTAGTTTTATTATACATAAAATTGTGGTTTTTCTGTATTGTATTTTGTATTGCACACACTTCACTGATTGGGCAAAACCTCACTACAGCTCTGCTGTTAACTCTTTGCTGTGAACAGGGGGTAAAAACTCCTTTATATATAGATTATGGGCTGTGTAGATTAGTGAACTTGAGCTAGCAGAGTATCTACACATGTATATAGTATCCATTGCATACATACATGTACCGTCTATCATGGGAGACTCCATTGTCCACCACTACATATTTTAAAAAAGAATGAATTTGATGAAAGTGATTATCAGACTGAAGATACTGCAGTACAGTTTGTGATAAAGCCTTAAAATTACATAGCAACTTCTATTCCTTGTCACCACATACAATTTTACCTACATGCAGTAGTGCTGTGAAGAAAAAATAGCTGCATGTGAACTTAAGTATCACTGTTTACATTTATTTTCAGGTGGCGAATGGCACTAAATTATTTGAATCCCCTGAGTGTTAAGTTAACTGAATCTAAAGCACGTTATTGTTGTATGAATTTTAGTAGAAAATGCTTGCTTGCACTTAGAAATTGAGAGGGAGAGGAAATCAGCTGCAAACCATGACATTTTATACTCTGCAAGTCTATACCAGCTTCTCAAAAGCCTTTGTAAATATTAGATCTCACAACACCTGAGAGGTAGGTAAACATTATTGCCCTCATTTTCCAGATATGGGGAAAGGTAAAGAATAAAGATACAGAAGAACTAATGGAAGTGACTTGCCTAAGCTTATTCAAAAGTGTGCAGAAGAGTCCAAAAGCTGAACCCAGATCTCAACTTCTCATCTCTTGCTTTAACCACAAGACAAACCTTTGGTCTTCTTCCCCACTTTTGCATTATCCCGTCAATCTGTTTTGTGGCTCGTTTTTCATCTCCAAGTGTTCTTGTCAAGTTTATCTTCCAAGCTGACAACAGCATTCTTCATATCATCCAACATCTCAAATCCCCTTTTCTGGGTCTTCCTTGTGGTGTTTGTCCCATGACTACTAGCTCTTGCCAATGTATCCCACATCTTGTCATCTCATATGATTAAGCCATTTCAGTTGATATTCCCTCAACTTTTCTGTGATGGGGGCTACTTGTACCCCGTCTCATACCGTTTGATCGTATGGCCTGTCAGCTCCTGTTTTACCCAACCTGAGCATTCTCGCTCTGGCAGTGTAAAGCAGACGTTCTTCTCTTCCTCACCAGCAAGCAGTCCAACCTGTAGATCATAGTTGGCCTAGTCATGGTTTTATAACTGAATTCCCAGCAACTCCCTCCATTTGCACTGAGTGTTCTTCATGTGGTTCCAAACATCCACATCCCCAATATGGCTCAAAATGGAACTGAGGCATGTGAACTGTTGCACAGGCTAACTCTATACCATCTAGTTTTACTGGCTTCTCAATGTCCCCCTTAACAAAAGCATCACGTGTTCTGTCTTTTTGTCAACTGATTCACAAACCATTTTCTTCTAATGCAGCTCTCCATTGTTCTAGATCCTTTTCCAGTTTGTATTTATTTTTGTAACACAACACAATGTCATTAGTGAAAAGTATGCACCATAGAGCCTTTGCACCTTCTGTGTATCCATTTATCGAGGTGTTTGCTACAGTCACAAATAGGAATGGGCTTAAGGCTGATCCTTAACGTAGTCCTACCTTCATAGTCAATAACTTACAGTAGCTGCAGCTATTTCTCACTATTGTTGTGCTACCCTCATACACGTCCATGATGGTCTGAACAAATTTCCAGCAGACTGCACCACCACAGGCACCATCACATCACTTCTCTAGGAACTCTGCCATAATTCTTCTCTAAATCCACAAACACTCAACATAATTCTTTGCATGCTGCCTATACTTCTGCAACAGTCAACCTGCAAATTCTGCATCCATTGTTCAATTTCGCTGTTAAAGGTTATATATTACATACGCCACATAAGGCATTTTCTAGGCAGCAAGAGCTCATCCTCAAACCCACTTCGGCTATGACAGCTTTTTAAGAGGCAAGGCCAATCTTCTTGTCCATTTTGAAAACTAATACTTACTGTGTATGATCTTCTTATAAGCGATAGTAATCATGGCCCCAGAATTCTGCACAAAGATGAAGGCCAAACAAAATCAGTCTGAGAAACCCAGCCCTGAGATTTTATTTTTACAATCTATTTGTATTTATTTAAAAATATGAAAACACATGTACAAATATAAGAAATATAAATGGAGACAGCACATGTCTAACCTTCATTACTTCACTAAGACTTTATCTCCTCTTGATTTTTGGTTAAATTTATTTTAACTTAATGCCCACATACATTTAAGATCCTATTGGGGTCCTTCTGCATGCTGAACTCTTAGTATCTAAGGCTCAAACATTAAGCAGCATTTCTAATAAGTTTGTCTGCCCTCTGATCCTCACATACAACTCTTATTACATTCAGTGGGGGTGGTCTGCATAGATTAGAAGGCAGAAGTTTGCTCAGTGACTAGCAGTCACTTATACATATTTTTCAGTGGCTCATACTTTATTTTACTTTATGATCCATCAGTCATCTAAATTCATACACAATTATCTGTAGTAAATATATTGGGACAAGGTACAAATTCTTACTGAAGCCAATAGGATTGCACCTATGAAAGGAACTTGTCTCAGGCTGTATTTTCCAACACTCTGGATATCAAACTACTGCTCATCGCCATGCTCATAAGAGAGTATAGCTGCTAGACCTATTGCTGTTTATAAACTATCAAAATATAGAAGCCCCATCTTCAGAAAGATCAATACAAGTCCATTTATCTTCCACCATTAGGAACAAACTCCTTCACCCTCGAAGGGGGATTGTTAAAGAAAAATTGTTAAAAAACATAACTGCCAGTTTACATGTTCAATTACTTGATTTGTGCATGCAGCTACAGCAATTGCATATGCAGATAAGCATAGAATTGCAGATGTACAGTATTTCTGAACACATCATTTTGCACTTTTTGAACTTCAATCCCTGTGTTCAAAAGTAAGAGTCGGATACAGTACAGAGTGTTTCCAGGTCATGCATGGACACTCTAGGGCAACTCCTTCAGTCATCCCAGGAATGCCTTTAATAGGCTGTGGAGCAAAACAGATCATGGATATAAATTGCTGTTGCGGGAGGATTCCAACTGAGAATTTTTCCTAAAGTTGACCTCACAACAGGCTTCCCTTTCTATAATAAAGAAGATGCCCTCTACTTCATGACCGTTTTTTTTAAACAGTTAGTATCTATATGCAATGTACTACTGGGCTGTTCATTTGACATTCATATTGCACTGTGTGCAGGATCCCCCACCTCTAATGCAGCAAGAGCAATAAAAACCCACCCACAAACATGACTTCACACCCAGAGGGAAATTTGATGTCAACAAAATCATCACTATAAAAGAAGATAGCCTCATAGTACTTGGCTCTAGTATTAACAAGGAAGCAAAGGAGACCAGCATTCACAAGTGGAGTAAACAAGGTAAGAAAAATGTTGTAGGAGGTCAAATACCTGTTTTATTTTCAGTACACCTCAAATCTCTATTGAGGCAGTTCTCAGACAAAGGGTCTCTCAGCCACTGTCCTCTGAGAGGCAATGGTCTAACATGGCAATTACAGCAGTTAATTAACACTATATAAACCACAAAAAACACCTGTAAAAACAACCGTATTCCCCAAGACCTGTGGAGAGGGAATAAGCTTCAGCATCAGCTTACACTCCTCACCTGATATTTCATATGAAAAGGTAATTACAAGTTCACTCATCAGTAAGACCAGTACACCCTTTTCACCTTTTGTGAAATCCTAGCTCCACTGAAGGCCACAGCGTTTGTCACTGACTTCAATGGACCAAGATTTCAACGCTTCTCTTTTTCACCACAGCCCAAAATGGAAACAGATTGGAATTCAGAACAACATTTAATATTCCTACAGTGCTTTCCATCCAAGGATCTCAAAGCACATCACATTAAAACAAGACTGACAACACCTCAGTGCAATAGGGATAATGCTAAATACTTATTTGACTGGTGGGAAAACAGAAGCATGAGGCGGGGGGAAGAGAGAGACGAATTACTTCCCGGTGTCACATAGCAAGTCAGCAAGAGAGCAAGTAATAAAAATCCAAACTCCGACTCCAAAGCTTCTTTAATCACAACACAATTCACAGATTATAAACAGAAGGAACCATTAGGCATCTAGTCTGATATACACAGGCCATATAATTTCATCCAGTTAAACCTGTATTGAGCCAAATAACTTGTTTGGCTAAAGCCTAACTTCCAGAAAGGCATCCAGTCTTCATCTGAAGACATAGATGGAGGATCCACTATTTCCCTTAGTTTCTTCCAATAGTTAATCACAGTCACTGCTAAAGATACATGCCAATTTGAATTTGGTTGGCTTCAGCTTCCAGTCATTGGTTCCCACTATCAACGAGATTAAAAAAACTCTATAGTACCTAGTAATTTCTGCCTGTGAATGTACCTACACACTGAACAAGTCATTTCTCAGTCAGTTTGATAAACTAAACAGACTGAGCTCTTTAAGTCTCTCACCAGAAGGCATTTTCTCCAGCCATCAAATCATAAGGCTCTTCTATGCATCCTCTCCAATTTTTCCAACATCCTTTCAAAAAGGTGGACAACAGAATTAGATGCTAGTATAGGTATTCCCAATGCTGTATTCAGAGGTAAAATTGCCTCCTTTCTCGTACTCTCTTCTCCCCTGTTTTTACATCCAAGGATTGTGTTAGCCCTTTTTGGCACAGCATTGCACTGGGAGCTCATGTTGAGTTGCTCGCCCACTATGACCCCTAAATCTTTCCCAGCGTCACTGCTTTCCAGGATAAAGTTCCCCTTTCTCTAGGTATGGCCTGTATTCCTTATTTTTCTATGAGTATTCCTCGTTTGTTTAGATGAGCTTTGCATTTGGCTATCTTAAAATGCTTTTTGGTTGAATGGGCCCAGGTTACCAAGCAGTCCTCTGTAATGCCTCCTCTACCTCAATCAAGCAAATGTAAAAGCTTGGCTTTCAAAAAAAGCTAAGGATCTGCCATTCTCATTGGTTCAGCATTTCTAAAAATCCTAATTAGTCTCTCCCTTTTACTTACAGAAAGATGCATTTATATTCTCCAAACTCATAATCAGAAACTATATATTTAATTTATACCTTGGGTTAGGATAACCAGTTTGCGTAAATTACAAAAGAAAGTGCTATGGCACAACAATCAAAGAGAAAAATATGCCCAAATAGAATATAATTACATTATTAAATAAGTACATAACTGATGATGAAATGACTAACATATCAACACAAAATTGACTATATCAGAGCTAAGTCTACCTGAGAGAGAGAAAACTTCATGTTGCGAGCAGCACATGAATCAAGAGCAGCACAGCCACTAACATTAACTGGTGTCAAATTTTCTGCTGTTACTTAGAAATCATTTACATAAATGAAGAAAACACGATTGTAAATGAAATTAATTATACTGCAAGGATTAAAGAGCATCCATCATCCTTTAATAAGAAATCAGTATCAAATCTTGTTCAGACAAAATACATTGATTTAATTGCTGATCAACATGTCTCAATAACACCTAATGTCCTGATCCTTTGCATAGGTAGGGCCCTGCTGAAATCAATATGCTTCTTCTTAGCATATGTGCACTGTGCCTCAGGTGACACATGACCAGGATTCATTACCATTAGTGCAGGGTTCTGCCCAAGTGGTTCTCGGGGCCTGATTGAGGAATCATAATTAAAGAACAAAGGGAAGACAACCCACCGTACACATATGCAGACTTTCAATAGTCCAGTGGGTAGAGAGAAAAGGAGAAAAAGTAAATAATTAAGATCCTGATCATGCAACCACATCCTTAACTCTGCGAATGTAAGTAGTCCCTTTGAAGCCAATGAGATGACTCATATGTTTAGGGTTAAGGACAGGGGTATGTTTGCAAGCCTGGGGAACTTAGGTTGTAAACTTTTTGGGGAAAAGAACATCATTATGTACATGTAAGTGTCAAGCACAACAACATTCAACTAGGTCTTGAGATGCTACCACAAACCAAATAATAAATAGCACTATTCCTTATATGTGTGTCTGTGTGCATGCACAGGTGTACATACAAATATGAGTCTTTGCCTTCTCTAGGGAAATGGTAATACTCCTATAAAAGATCTATCCTATACTGATATTTTCGTTTGAAAGAACCGAACACCTGAGAACTATAATCTTCATTAAGTGCAAACGGTGATAGTACTTAAAAAAGTTGGGCCAGCAGGGAGTGTGTGCTGTACCCAGTAAAATCATGCAGAAGCTGCTGCACCTGGGTGCACAAC
Source organism: Dermatemys mawii (assembly GCA_007922305.1). Taxonomy (NCBI): domain Eukaryota; kingdom Metazoa; phylum Chordata; order Testudines; family Dermatemydidae; genus Dermatemys; species Dermatemys mawii. Next base: position 59,361,076 of record ML677334.1, read on the forward strand.
CTGAGTACAGTTCTACACCTATTTTGCACAATGCAAATGATTACACATGGAAGGTGCAAGGCTGTGAAGAATCGGGCCCAATGCCTCTAGGAGCTGCTGCCATGTACAGGCCCTTCTCAGTTACCTCCTCTGTAAAGCAGACAGTGGCTTAAAACCTTTACCTAGCCCATAATGCCTAGACCTCTGCAAATTAAATAATGAAATTATAATTAATGGGCCACATTGTGCTCACTGAGTGGGGTGGGAAAACTATCTTTTGCAGTCTCAGTACAGGGATCTGGTGCCTGACAAGGATCGTTTACGTTCTTGTTTTAAAGTACAGCAACCTCAAGGAACCATTTACTTTATTTTCAACTGTTTATTCGTCTAGGGGGATCACCTGTACACAGAGAGTTCTCGGTATCCCCTCTTTCCCCTGGACATCCCTCCACTGTACTGAGAGTCAGGGCTGGCATAAAAGCCACTACACTGGCCTTAGAGGATTCTCTGGGGTGGAAGATGATGACCTTCAAGCGGTTCAGCTTGTTAAGTCATCGAACAGATGAACCACCACCACCTGTCAATCTCCCAGTCAAAAGAACAACAAAATAAGCCTGCCTTTTCAGGGTCAATGTACTGGGCAGATCGGACCTTGGGTAAAGATCTGCCAATTAAATGCAGAAGGACTCTAACAATCCAAAGGAGTCTACCTGGAGAAAATGCTGAAGACCAATATCAATGTCCTCACCTCCAGGAGACCCATGTCGCAAACAAAGAACAAGCCTATTGCTACAAAGTCAAGGGCTATAAACTCATAGCCAACAATTACTACCCAAAATATGAAATCTACATAAAGTGGGAGATCAGCGAACATGTGGTCCTACCTCCTACAGTGCACAAAGAAATAACTATAATCTCCGTGAGCTCTGGCAAGCTTACCATCATTAACATATATAAACCACCTGATTCACTGTAGCCTCAACCAGCTCTGCCAACCACACGGGACCCTGCTGTATTTGTGGGCAACTTTAATAGTCACCACACACAGCGGAGCTTCTTAGAAAAAACAACATTGCAGGCAAAGAAGTGACACACTGGGCTTCAGCAAATAATATGCTCCTCCTTTTTTATGCAAAGCAGTGCACACTTTCCACTCTGCAAGATGGGGCCGAGGATACTGCCCTGTCTTGATGTTCATCCGTAAGGATGGCACAGGCACATTGATACCTGCATCTTGGCTCGTCCTTGATGACTTCCAAAAGAGCCAGCACAGACCAATACTGACCCATATTGGCACTCAAATCCCAGTTCTCTGCTAAAAACAGACACCGCACTAGAATTTCAAAAAAGCAGACAGCACAACTTTCACTACAACTGGGGAGAATACTATCTCCTGCAACCCTCCAGTGCCAAAGATTTGTGACCTTTTTACTGTGATCCTAATCTCCACCACAAAGAACATCCCCTGGAGACAAAGGTCATTGAACTCTCCGCGCTGGACTGCAGAGAGACAAGAGCTCCTCCACAAATCTAACAAGTGTAGAGACCCAGAAACTGGAAGAGTCCTCCTGGCATCACTGAGTGCAGCAAGACAAAAATGGTGACTGAGGCCTGGTCTACACTGGGAGGGAGGTGGGTTGACCTAACATATGCAACTTCAGCTACGCAAATAGCATAGCTGCAGTCGGCGTATCTTAGGTTTACCTACCTGGCCATCCACATGGCGGCGAGTTGACCGCGGCTACTCCCCCCTCGACTACACTTCTGCCTCTCGCCGAGGTGGAGTTGAGGAATCAACAGGGAGTGCGCTCAGGGATTGATTTATTGCATCTACACTACAGCACAAAGCACTGTAGAGAAACTGCATTATGACCCAAAGTCAACATAGCTGAGTGTCATTCTTGACCACACACTTACCTTTCATGACCACCTCAAGAAAGAAGCCTCTAAAGTGAAGACTCATGTACTCATTGATAAAATTTCATCCAAAACTCAGTGGGAAGAAGCTGAGGATCAGTTGAACCAGTGCTATGAGCATCAGCCTTGGCCCTGGTGTAATCAATTGCACAGTGCTGTGGAAAAGTATTGACAAGAATCTGCCTTACCCAACTTATGGACAGGCAGCTGAATCAGATCATGTGAATTTTCCTGGGAACTTTAAAATCAGTGCCTCTGCCATGACTTTCTACATTAGCAAACATTGAATCTCCAGCTATCCATCGAGATGTAGCCACAGCACGAGAACTTAAAGCACCAAAAATTACCCAAAACTTCCCACCCATCAGGTTATGAACATCATACCCCAACAATACCTGAAATCATTAAAACCTCTATGGACCACACAAGACCACCTCATGTTTCTGGATCTGGCCAAGGAATGTGCTTAGACCTCACCATTCCAACCAAGCACATTATCACTGACTCCACAAGCCACCCTCCCAGTTTCAGCCTGCCACACAGACTTTGGACCACACTGAAATGCATTCAAACAAATCACGGAAGATGCAACTACTTGATGCACAAGTGGAAAAATCAAAGACTCCCCTTTGTGCAACTGCAGTGAGAACATCCAAACCACTGAACGCTTCATAATGGGGTCATCAAATATGGATTCAAAAGGGAGATGGATGATATCCACATCATCACAGAGGAGGCCTTCAAATGGCTTATGGATATACAAATGCATCTATACAATGTTGCTTTACAGATGCCATATGTGAGAGCCAGAGAGGATTCTCCATGCAAGGAGAATCCTCCACAGTCCAGTTGAGCTGGAAAAGCCAGAACAGTACAAAACAGCCTGAAACTTACCAGAGAATCTTGTCACATAAAATAAATGATCTAGATTCACCCATTCTCACTGTATTAGTAATTGTGAAGATATTTAAGAATTAATCCCTCCATCCTAGGCTTTCATTTTGTCTTTATTTACTGCCTGCTTTGCAAGTCCCCAAGCTCCAAATGCTGTCATAGGATTCTGCCTATCCTGAAGTGTACTTGTCATTAGTGACTCACAGAAAAGTTTCCTTGATTCCAGTGACTACTAGCAGAAGCTGTGGGGTTGGTTACCACTTTTGCTTGTGTCATTTTATAGGAGTCAAATGAATGTTCAACTTAAGATGGCCTTATATTCCACAAAGTAAAAAAGAAATCTTTCATTGACTTAAACAAAAAGGCACAGTTACATTTAGACTCTGGCCAGGCCTGGCTTTTAGGGTTCAGACAGGTGGAAGACCCTTCTTCCTCTGTCTGTCCCAGTTTCATCCAGACCTGGAATCTGCCCTTTTTATCTGGCCTGCTGGAATCTGACTGGCCTCTGACTGCTTCCAGCCCTTCCAGCTACTGGAGGGACAAATCTCACTGCTCCACAAGCAACAGATCCTGAAAGGCCTCTCTAGGCAATCCCTGGAGGTCCCAACTCTCTGCCCTTCTCTTCTTAAAAGACAGCTTCTTTGGGCTAGGTGTTCAATTGTAAGGGGACAGTTGGCCCCTTACTAAAACTTGGGGGAGGGGAGGTTAGCCCTCTCCCAGAACCAAAAGAAAGGGGAAGGGCCAATGAAAAATCAAGACCCTGAGACTGAAAGCCCCCAAGACCAATGGGGAGAGCCTAATGTTCCGGTCAGTCTGATTGACTAGGCAGGCAGGCCACTGAGGGTGCCAGGAGCCCAAGGTCCAATCTTCTGTGTGAGGGGGAGCTGCCTGAGCCAGAGTGGGCAGAGCTAAGGCGAGAGCAGCTGTCTGAGCTGGGAGTGGAGTCACAGCAGCCCAAGCCAGAGGGGCCAGAGAAGCAGTCCGGAGAGTGGAGTGGGGGCAGAACAGCAGCCGTGCTGAAGCAGAGTGGAGCTGGAGCTGGAGCAGTCTGGAGCCAAGTGCAGTGAGCAGCTGGGGAGAGCAAGGATGACAGCAAAGGCTCAGCACAGGGAGATGCCACCTGACAAGAGGTCTTGCAGGCCAGACTGGGAAGGGGATTGTATCCCTGACAGGACAGCTAATGCGGGAAGAAGGGTCCTGCAACTTAGAACCTGAGGGTGTGCGGCCACCTCCAAAGCAAGTGTCTGACTTGCTGCATCCCTGCAGCGCAGCCAGGGCCTGGGAATGAGGCCTGGAACAATGTGAGGTACAGACTGAACTTCCCTTATATTCCAGAAACTGCTGTTTGTTGTTTCCCGTATCACAGAGTGTGATTACTTGTTTCCTTTCACCTTTCCCATTTTTTCCTTATTTTTTTATTAGTTGCAGTTTAATACATTTTATTTGCTTTGAACTATATGTAATGGTCAGTGGGTTAGGGAAGCATCCAGTGTAGAAAGAGCACACTGGAGTGGGGACATCCTAGCCCCTGTCCTAAGTGACCATGACAAGACTGAGGGTCAAGCCCCCCAAGAATCTTGGGCCCAGCCTTTTTGGGGTTACAAGGACTCTGCCATCTGGGAGAGCAGAAAGGGGAGTCTTCATGGTCCGGAGGACTTCTGGGTAAAGGGGATTGGTGCAAGGACTCAGATCTTTCTGCTAGCCAAGTCCACTGGGGTTGTGTATAAGCCAGGAAAGTTTCCCACAATAGCAGGGCCATTCCTCTGCTTACATAAGGCCGTGAAGTCCCCAGAAGTGGGCAGCGCGTGCCTGGTGCTCCTAGTCACAATGTCCAATTAAAGATATCTCAGACCTGATTCTGCAGGTGTTTCACAGACCCACACACTGAACTTCAATGGGAGTTTTGTGCACAGGATTGTGGGACTTGGGTCTATACAGTACATGGGGCAGATCTTCCAGTTTGGTTCAAGTGCTTGTGGTCAAGTACCACAAGCAACCCTAAAGCTAGCTTAACCAGCCATCTGAGGAGTTTCCTAGCCGAGGGGAATCTTCTGTTCTCACTATGTGACTCCTTTGCCAACCCATTCGCACTGCAGTTGCTGATGTGGAGCATGGCTGTGGAAAAGAAGGCTTTCTGAACTACCAAAACAATAGCATGGTGTTATGTTCACAGTACACACACACTAGAGAAAATCCTTAAATGCTCTTGCTGGAAGGTTGTAGCATAACACTCCTTTCTTAGAATTCGGGATGATAACACACAAGAACCCAAAAGCTGAGACACTAAATAGGCTGCTCCCTAAAAAGAGATGCACTACTCATGAACCTACCTTACACTAGACAGGTTATCTGAAGACTGATTACTTATAGGCCCATATCAAAGACTTCCCTACAGAATCCTCTAACCTGCAAGCTGGACCAGCCCACTGAAAACTTACAGTGATAGATCACAATTTTGACAGTTTTCAGTATACCACATTTGGGCTAACAAGGACAGCTGGCTTAATTGCAGCAGCCCTGAGGCTGATCAGGTTTATGTTGGAGACCAGCCTAATGGCCAAAGGACCCAGACCTGGAAAGTTGGTGGGCAATACAAAGGTAGCATAAAACCCTGGCTACAGCCTTCTGTGCTGGTCTTCCTGAGCAGCACAGCAACAGAATCTGGCCCCAATACTCTTATATCGTTTTAACTAGCTTTGCTATCAATGACCCCTTGGACATTTAAAATGAAAATCTGTTTTCAAATCAAATTTCCCTTTCCTGGTGGATGTTCTAGCAGACTCCAATGGAATCCTTCAACTGCCCTGTGGGTTTCTGCTGAAGAACCACTAGCTCCAGGGATCTGTCTGATCTAAAACCTACCTACTGGATGGAAGCAGTAGACGCTCTCTGAAAATTTTCAACTGAGATTTCAACCTCAGTTTTCCCAGCCGTGAAGCTCTAGTGCTACAAAGTGTTAAAATGGAAGCAGCATTGCTGACATTTTGATACTCTCTAGTTCACATGTGCCAGAAAGGTGATAACCTTCCCCACTTGAACTGCTTAAAGAAGCGGGTTTTGATACAGTAGAACAACTGTCGATACTTCAGAGATGTGAATGTTAGATGCATTGTATGGCTGCAATGTTCTCCAGTAATGCTGGGTAAGTAGGACGTGTTAATAAAGGTATTAATAACATTCCAGATGCTCGTTATGTGCTGCAATTACAACAGAATAACAGCACTCTACAGCTATGATAATCCTCAACAGCTACACTCTCCTGGAAGAATGGCACTGACAACTGCCAGTGTGAGACTAGCAAATGCTAGAGACAGAGCTTTCTTGGCAGCAGGCCCACCACTACTGTGGAGCTCCCATCCGGCACACATCAGTGAGCATGAGTCTTCAGAACCAAATTTAAAGCACACTTCTTCAAGCTAGCTTTCCTGCAATAACCGCACACTCCGGGTGCGAGGCAAACACATTTCCCTTCACCTTGGGGACAGGTAGAGAGAAAATGAGATCTTACATGTTATTCTGAAAATTTGTCAGGCAGTCACACTATGGTGTAGAGAGCAGTATGAAGAGTAAACAGAGGCTTGGGCCACCTGCTTTATTCTAAGAACATGAATGGGGATTATGTTAGTACACAATAGTGACAAGTCCATATGATCTAGTGCCTCCTAGCTAACTCCACAAGGCAGCATGCATCCCTGCAAATTCTTCATGTTTTACTATGGTGCAATTTTACATATAAGTTAAACTTAACAACTACATCTCCCGAAGCAGCAATAGTGTGAATCTGTTCCTTAAATACCAGTGACCCTATGCTCCCTAACCCTGGCTAACTTCCTCCTCCATCCTGAACACCCCCCTTCATGTATACACTTAACTTGGGTGTTTCCATGTACTTCATTGGGAGTTGGATTGAGCCAGGGTGCAAAACATTCAATTATTGGCTGTAGCATTAAAATACAATCTTGCCACAAAGATGTGGGTGGCTTGTTCAGCACGCTGCTACTGCTGGCACCAAAGAATCTCTTCCTTTTAGTGCAGTTATAGCTACACGATCAGCTAGCACAGCGATGGGTGCTACGTAGGTACCTGAAGTGTGCAGTACCAATACCTAAATAGATAGTTAATGTGTGCATACCATTTTCATGCAGTGTTATTGTTCTGTATCTCCCTTTCATTTACATTGTCATTACCTGTTTAACATCTCTCTCTGTCCTCTTTAACTGGAAATCTTCCTGACCTCCGTCAATGCTTGTTCATCATTCTTCCTCCCCTAACCCTATCAGATTCACTATTTTCTGTCAGTCTTTAACCCTCATCCTCAATCACTTGCTGTCACTCTCCCACCCTGACTTAGTGTGTCAAGACATATCTTGTGCTGACATACTAAGTTAATCGTTAATACTGACATCTTTTATGCAGGCGAGTAGTATTAAGTGAGAGCAGTCATTTGCTTTCAGAAACCAGCTAGAGATGCCAAGATAGTTACTGTCTCCCCATGAGTTACTGAGTTTTTACACTAGGTTTTGCCCTTGGATTTTTGATTTTCTGCTGTAGAAACTACTGGGTTCCAAAGAAACGGCGAGTATTGCCATGAAGTCTTTTTTTTCTGTTATGGATTCCTATCACTACTTGAAATATCCACTTCCTTTTAGGGTTGCCAATTTTGGCTGGATGTATTTCTGGAGTTTTCATCACATGACATTATCTTTAATTAAAGGTTAATCTTTAATTCCTGGAGACTCTAGGGAAATCCTGGAGGGTTGTCAACCCTGTTTGCTTTGCAGAGAAGCAGGCTTAGAATACAAGTGGAGAGGAGCAGCAATGCAGCCTCTCCTCCCTCCCCTCAGCAGGGGCACAGCAGCAGCGGGGATGGACTCCAGCAGCTCTGCAGGTGCTGCCAGAAGTAGCATGGAGGTGCCACTGGCCACCTTCACTTCTTGAAAGTTTGGAAACAGAAATGGGAGGAATTTTCTTAAATGTGGAAGTGAGGCTGGGACTCATCCCTAACCCCTGCCAGGCTGCCAAAGGGCTGTCATCTTATAAGGAAGGAGTCCGGAGACCCCTCCCTGCTCTTCCAGCCTCACTGCCACCTTCTGGTCAGGAGGCCACTTCACAGCTCTAACAACACTAAATGGTAAGATCTCTCCAACCTCTCCTCCTCATCTTCTTGCTAATGCAGGTAGGAGCAACAGGAGCATCATAACAACAGCTAATTTCAAAGAAGTGAATGTCTGATGCCACTGGCACTTCCTCTTGCTCAGCTCAACCCTACCTGTCATTATTATTACCATTTCCATTGCTGTTATGCCACCATGCTTCCCTTAAGACATCAGGAACACACTGCACCAGCTCTCTCCATTCCCAGCACTCAGCTAGGTTGCTGCTCCAAAAGATAATCAATAGAACTGCCTTTCTCGTGGCATGTGGCAAACCAGACAACCGTTCCTCCCCTCGGCCCATCCCCTGGCATCATCCACTTCATTGTCTACTGCAGTTGAAATTCAGAGGGACTATCCAAGGAAACAGAAAAGCAGACATAAGAAGCCAGATTCTAGACATTTAACACTTACATGCTGCACTGGACCGTCATTCAGGCATAGTCCAGAAGCAGACAACATAAGGCCTCATGAATTAAAGCGGATGCTGATCAATGCAAGATCTACTGCCAACAAAATACAAACAATACACATCCTCCTCACCAGTGAAACACCTGATATAGCCCACATCACCAAGATCTGAATGGGTAACGCACAAATCCCGTGCTAGCCCACCTCATCCTTCCCACTCTCCAAGATACCAGGTACACCACAGACTAGATAGGAGAAAACAATAGCTGGCACTGCATTCATCTTTTCTACAAAAATCAAATACTCCAGAGGGGTGTCAGATAAGACAATTTAATTTGAATTCATTGATCTGACCATTGAAACCAGAGTAAAAATAAACACAAGGTTTATGCTTATTCATAGACCGAGACCACTACAGACTCAAGGGTTCACTATAGGAGCACATGGACACATAGTCAGTGTAGGTGGTGAAACACCCCAGACTTGTCCTCAGATTTCAACATGCATATTGACAAGGCAGCAGATGTCAAAGCCCAAAAGCTCATCTCATTTGCCTCCTTAGGACTTTCACAGATTGTGATCCAATCCACAAATCTGGTTACACCCTGGACCTGATCTTCAGCCTAGAAGTCAACATCAAGGATACCACAGCTCAGCCACTGTCTTGCACAGATCACCCTCTCAATAAGGCAATCTAAAAAAAAGAATTAAACTGAAGAAGCCGTTTACTTGTGAGCAAGTAATGCTATGTGGCCATTTATTCACCACTACCTAAAATTTGGAGGGCTCATTGGTTTATTGCTAGTATGTTGTCTGCCTCTTAAGGTTTGGTACTGATTGTGGATGTTTACAGTTTTTGGTCATACTGAAAAATGATAACTCACAACCAGCTGCAGTACATTTGTATTAGGAAGGGTTATTAATTAATTAGCAAACATCTTTTTGATGATAAAAACACAAATGAAACCAAATGAACTGAAGGGCCTGAAGCCACTGCTTGGTTGTTACGCTTTTCATCCCGTCATGTTTTAATACTGTCTCATGAAGGATTGTATCAGAAACCTTGGCGACCTTGGTGTTGGGCTTCATATAATTTTCTTTTGATGTTTCCACTCAGTTAGTAACTGGATGTGGCTTAAACCCATGGCTAGAAGGGAGAGGATAGCAGATCCTTATCTAAAGAAAGGTGATGGCTAGAGGCCTGAGAGGGCATTCCTGGAGCAGATCATGAAGGGCATCAAAGATGCAAATACCCTGAAACTCTGACAATGGCTACACAGATAAATGAATTTGTAAGTTTGAAGTGACATGTTATAAAGTACACTTACCAGCAGGGCACCCCTTGTGTCAGCATGCAGAAATGTAGGGGCTTTTCCTCTCTAGCACCAACTGTGCGTTGCTTCTGTGGCCTAGCCATCCAGCCAGGTCAGCTTTCACTCCATTCCCCTTCCAGGACAGGGATGGCGTTAGGGATAGCAAGCAGGGCAATTGCCTGGGGCCCCACACCACAGAGGGCTTGTGGGGGTTGGGCTCAGACTTCAGCTCCACAAAGTGAGTCTTGGGCTTCAGAAACATTGCAGAAATGCAATGTGTGAGCAGATACGGGAGGCGGTGTAGGGGCCCATTCCTTAGTTTCTCCCTTGGGCCCTAGTGAGTCCAATGCCATCCCTGTTCCACGTTAACAGGGAACCAATTAATTTTCAGCTCCAAACAGTCACCTGGGTGTTAAGTCCATAATATAAACACTAGTCCTGTCAGGACAGCCAGGGCCAATGTTGTCAAGGCTAAGACCCTGACTAGGCAGATTATTTAGGTTAGGGCAGTGAGAGCCTTCCTTTCCTGTCCTGGCTTCACCCAAAACTGGCCCCCAGTAGAAGCAGCCAGCCTTTTATCTGCTTCCTCTTGGCCATTTTAGGTGCTGGAGGACCAACTCTCACTGGTTCTGCCTGCAGCTGATCATGGGAAGCTTCTACAGGCATCCCCTGGAGCTCTGAACTCACCGCTCTTCCCTTCCAGGGACAGGATGTCCAGCAGGACATCTTCTTAGGGCATGGTGGGACAAGAGAGTAGGGTTGCCAAGTATCTGGTTTTTGACCAGCACACCAGGTTGAAAAGGGACCCTGGCAGTTCCAGTTGCCGTTAAAAGTCCAGTCAGTGGCGCAGCAGCGGCCTGGGACTAAGGCAGGCTCCCTGCCTACCCTAGCTCCACGCGGCTCCCAGAAGCGGCCACCGGGTCCCTGCAGCCCCAGGTGCATGGATGGCCAGGAGGCTCCGCATGCTGCTAAGCGACTCCCATTTTCTGGGAACCGTGACCAGTGGAAGCTGCAGAGGCAGTGCCTGCAGATGTGAGGGTAGCCCACAGAACCTCACTGGCCCCCAATGCACCTAGGAGCTGCAGGGACCTGGTGACTGCTCCCTGGGAGCCGTGGTAAGTGCTCATGTACTCCCTCCCGCACCCAAACTTTCTCCCGGAGCCTGCACCTCAGAACCCCCCCCCCACCTCGAACCCCTGCCCCAGCCCAAAATCCCCTCCTGCACCCCAAACCACTCATCCCCTGTCCCGCCCCAGAGCCCACACCCCCACTTGGAGCTCACACCCTCTCTGTGCACCCCAACATCCTGCCCCAGCCCAGAGCCCTCACCCCAGTACCCCAATCTCCTGCCTCAGCCCAGAGGCCTCTTCCACACCTGAACCCCTCATTTCTGGTCCCACCTGGAGCCTGCACCCCCAGCCCAAAGCCCATACCCTCCTCCTACCCTGCCCCCCCCCCAAACTCCTGCCCCAGTCCGGAGCCTCAACCCAGAGCCAGCACCCTCAGCTGGAGCACTCACCCACAATTCCAGACCCCAAATCTCTGTCCCAGCCCAGTGAGAGTGAGTGAGGGTCGAGGAGAGTGAGTGGCAGAGGGAAGGGAACGGAGCGAGCTGGGGACAGGGCCTTGGAGAAGGGGCAGGGCAGGGGTATGACCTCAGGGAAGGGGCGGGGCAGGGGTGTTCAGTCTTGTGCGATTAGAAAGTTGGCAACCCTTCAAGGCAGCAAGAGGCTGTGAGTGCCTGGTGCACCATCGCACATGTACAAAAGTGACACAAAGAGTAAGTCTATACTGAGATAACAGTCCCTTGTGTCAACTGATGTGGGTTCGCAAGGCTTGGGTTGCGGGGCTGTAAAATTACAGTGTAAACGTTCGGGCTCAGGCTGGACCCTTCGCCCTTGTGCGGTCCCAGAGCTCGGGCTCCAGCCCAAGCCTGAATGTTTACACTGCAGTTTTATAGCCCTACAACCCGAGCCTTGCGAATCCACATCAATTGACATGGGGGACTGTTCTCTCAGAGCCCTGTGAGCCTGAGTCAGCTGACCTGGGCCAGCTGCAGCTCTTTTATTGCCATGTAAACATAGGGCCAAACTTAGGGCTGAAGCCTAAAGTTTTTATTCAGTTCTTATTGACACAAACTCCTAGTTACTTCAGTGGGAGTTTGCCTGAGCAGGGATTTCAGAATCTGGTTCTTGGGAAGCAAATTGGAGATCAGACTCCATTTCTGCACTTATTATCCCTCTACTGATTCTAACAAAAGGGACAGCCACTGAAGAGCCCAGTAGGATATAAGCTTGTTGTTAAAACTGATTTTAAACGTCAAGCCAGCATGCAAGCCTAAGGGTAGCACACTTTGGTAACAGTATCCTAAAGGATAGGATGGCTGGGAGCTTTGAGGAGCCAGCACTCTCAGTCTAGGTGAAGGTCAGGATTGCATCATGTGGCTGAACAGCATATTTTCTGGCTACATGGGGCCCGAGTCTGTTCCTATTAAAGTCAATAGAAACACTCCCACTGACTTCAGTGAATGCCAGATCAAGCCCTTGAAGGGCAGAATTGCTAGATGTCTAGTTCTCCCTGATCAGAAGGTTGGTTGCAGTCAGACAGACCGATGAGAGTGAAGGATTAAAACAAGGGAGAGAGGACACATATATTTCGCAATTAATAGACCACTATTTACTCTAGAAATGGGTTCTAGTTACTTACTTGATGTCCCAGAGAAAAAGCTTCCATAATCAAATTATAACTATATACGATCCATTTCTCGATACTATTTGAACAGCATTCCTCTTTCTCTGCCCATTCTTCACTGCAAGTCAGAACTATTCTGATTCTGCCTTTTTTCACATTAGCTCATATTACAGGCCCCACCACCATCACCACCCTCATTAGCGGGTGATCCAGCAAGGTGCCTGAGTACATGCTGAACCTTAAGCACAGGCTTAAGTCCCATTCACTTCAGTGGATTTAAATATTCGTTTAAGAGTTTTGATAAATCAGTGTCGAAGATAGTAGCCTCTAGACAAGAGCTATAGGACATTACAGTGAGACTGGTGCCTTCACCATGTGGTGGGACTGTTCATAAAGAAAGATGTTAAACATCTTTCCGCTTTAAGAGCCTGACCCAAAACCAAGTGGTAACCTGTCTATTGGCTTCAATGGGCTTTGGATCAGGCCCTAAATTAAGGCAGTTCCATCTCATAGCTCCTGTAATCAGATTTTTATATCCCCTTTTGCTAATTACCATTTCTGGTGAAGTTGCAAGAGTCCCCTTGCTGCACTTGGGAAAACATGGCTCTGCTGGAAATATCGAAGAGAAGCAGAAGCCCTTCTCCTATAGGAGAGGACTTCTATTGTTCTAAATGCAGAAAAGGCGAGAAACTCAGGAGGAGGGGTTAGGAGCATCATTAAACCGGTCCCCTGTTGTTCACCATTGGATGGGCACTGCTGCAGGAAGAGCGGCTGTGGCCTCCTATTCAGTGCACCAGTGGCTGCAACCGTGGGCAGCAGAGAAAAAGCCTCTTGCAGCCCTGTCAGGCTGTAGGGGAAGAGCCCGGGGAGAGGCAGAGAAAACAACATTAAAGACAGTGTTTCCCCATGGCACATGACAGATCCTAGGGGAAAGTGGATGTGTTTTTACCACACTGTGAGGAATTTCTTCCATTAAAATGAAAAGACCATTAATTTGTGCACAACCAGAGCGCCACCATGTGGTGCTTCTTTTATGAATTCCTGTATCCAGAGGAAACAAAGAGCGTATATTAGTGATGTTACTAAATACAGACATGCATGCTTTGCAAATTAACTCTTGGGGGAAGTCTGACACAAAATGAAAAAAGCTCCAAAATCTAATACAAAAAAGACATTCCTTTCCTTAGCTCATGCCAGATTTTTAAAACAGCATAGTAGTAATAATGTGAATTAAAGACATTAACTTTGAATGTCTTGGCTTTTGTCAGTCTGCCACAATCTCTATCTATGAATATTTCAGATGAACACACATATTTCTCCTTTTACTCTTTTAAATAAAGGGTAATGAAACATTTTAGAAACTATGTACTACATATTCAAGCATTACTTCCCCATTTTATATCTTGCTAAAATAAATGCTACACTATTCAACAACCACAACTATTTCAAATAATACTTAAAATAAACTTCCAGGTTATTCCCGCCTCTTGGTCTCCTAGTATGTTTTGTCTTCTGTCAGTTTTTTAGGGCCAGATCCTGCCAGCATGTGCATAAATAACTTTACTCACATAAGTGCCACTCCAGCTGAAGTCAAGGGGTATGTCATTTGAATAAAAATGTGACTGAAGGAATGAACTCTTGGATTAAAAGCTCTCCATGACCAGAGCTGGTTTTGTTTTGTGATATGTACAGCTCCAAGCACACTGTCAGCAATTAACAATTAATGATCGCTGTACAGCAGTGGTTCCCAAACTGGGGTTGGTGAACTCCTGGGGGTTCACAAAATGTTATAGGGGGTTCCTGGGAAAAAAATTCCATAATGGCAAACAGAACTGTCCCTAGGGACCTGAGGCAGCACTGGGTCAGCAGCCTGGAACCCCTGGACTTCCAAGAGCTAAGCAGATTAAAGCAAGAATATCTATCGCACTGAGGAGATTTAAACTTCAAGACTCCTTATAAGAAATGAGAAGGGCAGTGGATATTTTTTGCTGTTTTTAAAATTAAATAGGCAGCTAGTATTGTTTTAAAAACTATTATGAAGAACAAATTTAAGCTTTGTTAAAATATGCATTGCTTGCCTGGACTAATCAAGACCTGAATGCTGGTATAGGAGGAACTCTTTGAGTTGGCTTCTTAAATACCTTCATGCTGTTTCACATCTGATACTCCTTGATGAAACATAGGAGTCTTTTCTTATAGCATGCTTATTCAAAGTGACACAAACTATGAAAGTGAGATCTTGGAAGAGTGTTGCCATTTTCGTAGTGTAATAAAAATATTGTAATGCTAAATAATTAATAAATAGTGTGAAACAAGCATGTGTAATAAGGAGGTCATAAAAACAAATTTTATATTTCCATATACTCAGATAAAGGAGAAAATCCCTTGAAATACTATTTTTAGGAGGGAGTTCTTGAGACTTGACATTTGAGTAAAAAGGGTTCAGAGGTTGTTAAAGTTTGGGAACCACTGTTATATACTAATAGAAATTTTAGGGCAAAATCCTACAGAAGAAGCAAAGCCCAAATAAAATGGGTTTGCTCCCCCCTAAAAATGCTGCAGGGCTCAGAGGTGGAATTCTCAATTCCAAAGACCTAGCCTGCCTGCTCAGCTGGCTACATTCAGTATTGCAAGATATGAGCACCAGGTGCCTGCTCCTTCCCTTTCCTGCCTAGGGCTAGATCCAGTGGATGCACACATTGCAAATGAGAGGCCAGCAGACCTATGCAACAACACTGTCCCACTCCCAATTTTCCACTTTGTAGGCAGAGACTGAGGCTCCTTGCAGAGAGTTTCACCCCCGCATACTTGGTATGTTCAGTTTCTTCCCACCTTCCTCAGATGACATGCTTGCCTGAAGTCTCGACACTAGGATTCCTTAGAGTGAGTATAAATAATGTATACTTTAAGGTCCCTTTACATTTCCAGCATGGTGTAAAGGAGACTTAAGATATGTCTACACTGCAAGCAGAGGAGTCACTGAACAAGCCTGCCTGGGAACCTAAGGATGTACTTGAGCTGCTACCCAGTGCTATGCCACCACAGGTTGACTGCTATTGTTAGCTGAACTAGCTCCATCCAAGCTAGCATGAATATGTCAACTCAACAAGTCACTCCTCTGACTGCAGTATAGACATACTATTAGTGTAAAAACAAGAATCAGGCTTGTAGTAAGTCGCGCTGGGTTCTTCTTTGGTTGTGTAGGATACACAAGGATTGCTCCAGGGCTCAAAGTGAACATCATCCTGGCACTTCTAGGGGGCCACCACTCTGCAGAATTTAAGCTTTCATTTAAGTAAGGTGCTCCCATGGAAGTTCATACAGTGTGATGAAATGATGGTTAATGTTTATTAAGTCTCTTGGTGATCAGCATAAGAGTTGCTCCCAGAAGTATGTATGATTAAAATCTCTCTTCCCTGCCTTACCCTCAACTTTTAATGGAAAGACAACTTTGTGGGGATCAGATTTTGTAGTCAAATCCAATTTCTTTACAAATGCAATGAAAAAGAAGATCCTGCTTTTGGAGGGGAAATTGAGGATAAAAGGAGAGCAAAGCTTTGGGGCTCTTATCTTTGATATTCATATTATGTTCTATCATGTCCTTACATGACATTTATGTGGGAGAAAAATAAAGCAATCAATTGAGAAAAAAGGTTACAAGGATTCTTCAGGCATGAAGTCATATCTAAGTAATATAGAGCTGCTGCAGTTTATAAACAGAATATATCATCATCCATCTGCATTCACCAAATTACAGAACCATATTACCAAATTTGGTTCCTGACAGGTCTTTAATCTCCAGCTTTGATTTTTCAGTCTAATAATAGTGTTAAAATAGGGAAATAGGCCAACTGCTAGATTTACAAAACGTGAAGACAGAACAGACCTTTCTAGGTGTGATGTTATCTAATTAAAATATGACTATATAGATCATTGTTGCAACCGCTATTATATATTTGCAACAAATCTTGTACAAAAAGTGGCATGTAAGTTATCTATGAAAAGGTTATAATTTGCTGGTTATGATTATGCTATTGATATGCACGTATCATTTTTGTATTTGAAGTTCTGAGTATTGGCTCTATACCTGGATTTCAAATGTTTGCTTCTGGGGTACTGCGCACAAAGTAGGTAGTCAGCACTTCATGGAAGGGCTATTCAAATTGAGTGACCCATTAGAAGAACATTTAACTGACAATGGACCGTAGGAGACGCCTGTCTACTCTTAATGGAATTTCCTGCTGTGACTAGGTGAAATGCATGGGCATGTGACTTCCCCATGTGACTCCAAACTCCATATTGTGGCTGTAATTTGCCACAGTAAGAACAATGGGATTCCCTCCACATGGCAGAGAATATAAAAGGCCCTGGAAACACCTCCATTTTGCCTCTGTCCTGCTCCAGCCTTGATCCTGCTCAAGCATCTGGACTATGAATCTATACTGATGGGAGCATTCTAACCAATGGACTGAGGACCTTCCAATGATTTGGAAGCAGCCAGAGACCTGACTTAAGGCAGAAGTTTATTCCAACACTGCTACAAGCCCGAACCAAGAACTTTGTAATTACTGTATATATTTGATTCCTTTAACCAATTTTAACTCTCACCTTTATTTATTTTTATGTTTAAACCTTTAGATTTTAGATACTAAAGGATTTGCATCAGTGTGATTTTTGGGTAAGATCTGAGTTATATGTTGATGTGGGTGTATGGTCTTTTGGGATCACAAAAACCTTTTATTTATTGAAACTGGTCGTAAAGAACCACTCAGCTTTAAATCCAGTGTTTTCAGTGGTAATACAAGGACTAGAATGCTAGAAATCCATTGAAGCCTTTATGACTTCTTGTTAGCAAGTGTGGTGAAACAAAAGTTTATGTTTGTTGCTGGTTTGGTATATGCTATGAGGGATTAGCCACCAGTCTTGGGGTATATTTGCCCTATTTCTCAGCAGTTATCCTCTATTTGGCATACTCAGTTGTGGCCCACCGAGGCACAGTTACACTAGGCTAATGTCTTTGTTATCCTCTCTCGCACACCTCTCCTCCTCATCCTGTGCCTGGAGAGGACCATTAATTTGGGGGATCTTAATGCTTCTTTATGGAATGAAGGCTCAGCTGTCCCTGCTGCACTGTTTACTTTCCCTTTTCTCCTTGTTAGGCACTGCAAAGTCTTTCTGTGAGTCCTAACAGCAAGAGATGGAGATTGGGCAGATTGAGCAGGCTGCAGGCAGAACCTGGTGGAATGTATACAGTTACTCCACCACTGAGCCACTCATTCATTGGAGAAGATAATCACATTTGTCACCATACCTAAGCATTCAAAAATCCTGTGTCAGATCCCCCAAAATCATGAGATTGGCTTAAATATCATGAGAATTTTTTTAAAAAAGTTTGGGGTTCTCTTGCATAGTCTGGTTCCTAAGCCTTTAGGTTGCACTCAGATCATATTTTCAGGATTTTCTCCTTATCAATAAGGGCAAGAAACTGGCTTACGTTTAAAAAAATGAAAATCAGCATTTTTTGCCATCTCTTTATTCCAGAAATCAAGGCCTTAACAAATAGACCAAAAATCCAGGACTTTAGATAAAAAACAGGAGAGCTGCCTATACTGTAATCCCTGCTAGTGGGCTTGAGAGCAGCACAGATTCCTGTGCCTGGGTTCACAAGTTCAGAGCAAACATTTTCAAAGTTATAAAGCAAAACATACATAGTTCCTTTTAGCATGGAATATGGACATTACACGTGAGATTAATGCAGAAACTCACAAGCATTTCATAGAGTCTAAATACTAACCACAGTCTAATAAGACTAATACCTATTCTGAACAAAACTAACGTAAAGGTGAGCTGGACTGGTTTCCAGCTATGAGTTTGTCAGTGCTCAGCTGGTGCCTACAGACTTGGCAAGAGCTGGCTTCTGGTTTACCAGCATCACAGGAGCACCCAATAGAGCCACACAGCCAGTAGAAGGGCCTCATCCGGGGGCTGAGGGCTGGCTCCAGGCACCAGCAGAGGAAGCATGTGCTTGGGGTGGCACATTTTAAGGCGCGACATTCCGGCCATTCTTTTTTTACTTTGGCGGCGTTCCGGCTGCCCTTTTTGGGGGGCGGGGGGGCACAGTTGTGTTCTTTGTGCTTGGGGCAGCAAAAAAGCTAGAGCCAGCCCTGCGGGGGCCAGAGTCACTGGAAGAACATGGAGCCTGTACGTGGATGACTCTGGCCTTCTGGGGATCTAGGTTTGAAGGCTGGCACTATGGCCCTGTCCACAGTCTCCACCCTCAAAGGGTGAATGTGGGGAATCTCCCCAAGGGAACCCTCACAGAGATTTCCTCCACAGAAGCATGGGTTTTACCACAAGAGGGGGTGATCTGTGCCAGTATGAAGATTATCTTTGGGCCAGTCCCATGGACCTTGCACAGGCAAGGCTCATGAAGAAGAAATACCAATCCAACTGGACCGTGGTATGTCTTTACCACCTCTTGAAGATGTTTGGGCAACGGACTGCATCATTTGCAGAACCAAGGGCACATCCTCCTCACGGTGCTTGCACATTAAGTTGACTCTGCCACATACAAGAAGCAGAACAACACTAGCACTTTCAAACACACTGAATGGAATATGATCTTCACAGAAACAATGGCAGAGTAAACAAAGAACTGTTCATTTTACCTTGTGCATAGATAATGAAAACAAAGGGCTGGCATAGTTTGTGTAAAAATAGAATTCAGTTGTTCTGAGACTTCAGAAGTCATCTGACTTGCAAACTAAAATAATCCTTAGAGTTTTTCATAACACTGCACTTCAACACAGGATTAGGAATTTCTTGATTGTTTTAGCCATAGTTCAGTCTGCATGCATATAAACATACCTCTCAGAGATGTCTGCTTGTTATGCAATGGAATGATAGTTAGAATCTAACAAAACAAGAAAAGCTTTTCATTTTTCAGAGCTGAAAACAAAGTAACACATTGTGCATGGTGTAAAATCTGTGCTTCATTGAAACCTAGCATACAACATGAGTTTTGTTTATAAACAGACAGCAGAACAGACATTTATGTTTGAGCCTGCTGCAGTACCAATTAAGCCTAGCTGTCCTCAATTTTATAGTGAAAAATACTATTTCATTCCATTTGGGAGTTTGTACATTATTTTTCAGATGCCTTTCCAATTCTCTTTTTGGCTTTCATTTCATCCTTGAGGGCACTGTGTAATCGCTCATACAATTAAAGATGCATAACATTTCTTCCTTTGCATATCACATAGAGTTTGAGCCTGCAGCCTTGACTCACATGAGTAATCCTTACTTAAGGAAGTACCACCTGATTACTTGCAAAACTGGGGATTCTGAGTAAAAGTTACATACCAAGTGGTGCCCTTAATGAATGACAGATACATACAGGTTAGGAAATCCAAGAGCTGCTAACCATCCGTTATATCTGCAACAATTTCAAGCAAAACTCATCCATCTGATTCTAAACTAAATGTCCCTAAAGTGATACAAGCCTGAATGTTTGGAATCAATTTAAAGGTTATACGTAAATCTTATGGCCTAAAGCACCAGAGAGAAAAGAGATCTCTACTCTATTTTTTAGTGGAAAAGGAAAAGTGCAGCCATAGAGAGCTTTATTTGCATAGACTACCTACCCATAACTTCTTAGTAACTCTTGGCAGATCATCATAAGAATATATGAGCTTGGATTTGGGGTCACTAGGCTCTCGAAGAAGTTCAGAGAAGGAGAAAGAGCTCTTACCATGTGGTAAAGAGCACATTTCCAAACAGAATTTTGCTCAAGGATCCTAACCTTTTCTTAGCTTCCCTTCCATATGGATTTCATGGTAAGAGATGATAGAGACTGGAGACTTCACTGCAAGAGATGACAGAGGACAGCAAAAGAACTGACTGAATGTTGACATTGGCCTGCCTCCCCAGCACTTATAATAATGCTGAATTATGAAGCTGAATTTGGTGGTGGTGGTGCCAGATGGTGAATCTGGGAAGTAGCTTCCCCTGAAAATGGAGACAGATTTACATGGAGACCACTTGACCTTACAAAATGACATGTTTACTTCAAATGAAATGTTTTTTGTGAAATTTATCTCAGCTGTTGGATGCTGCAAGTTCAAATATGCTATTCAAAGGAACTTCTTACTAATGACTTCCAGACT
The DNA here is from genome assembly GCA_007922305.1 of Dermatemys mawii. Taxonomy (NCBI): domain Eukaryota; kingdom Metazoa; phylum Chordata; order Testudines; family Dermatemydidae; genus Dermatemys; species Dermatemys mawii. Next base: position 59,381,599 of record ML677334.1, read on the forward strand.
AACAGGCTGATTCCAACTTAAGTGCATTATGTTAAGTAGTCAGTGGTTTATTTACCAACCTCTTTACAATGAGTCAAGTGCACAGTCACCACAATAAAGAAAAATATTTATTCTTTTAGTATTTGATTTGGTAATCTACTTAGTTTTGGCAAAGTATTTAAGCATGTGCTTAACTCCCAATGACTTCAATGGAACCAAAGCATGTGCTTAAATGCTTTGCTGAATGGGGCCTCAGGGTTAATCCTGCAAGGTACTAAGCACATTCCACCACTATTGACCGCAGTGGAAGTGGACAGCAGTCTGCATCTATCAGGAGAAATCAGCAGCTCACAACATCATGCTGTAATAGAACAAAGGAGATGACCTGAGAATAGTGACACTTACAAAACGGGGGAAAAAATGGGCATACTATATGGTTTTGTTGAGCAAGACAATGCGGTATTGAAATGCAGGGCTTTGTTAGTAAAGCTTTTGCTATTGTACATTTGCCACCAACATGTGGTATTAGTATGAGTTGCAATTTGTGGAAGGTGGTAGATGAGCTAAGCAAAAAGCAGAACAGGCTCAGAGAAAGAATACTACAATTTAAGATACTCAGCGAGTTATATGCTATAAGATATGCAAATAATATCAGAAAATAACGATGCTCATGAAACCCAAGGGGCTGGAAAGAGAGCACTTCTGGTTGCTCATGGACATAACAGGCTGCAGGTAGTTGTGTAATGTGATTTTGCCTTATGGGTGACCTTCTTTTTGAACTAGGGAAGCCATCACATTTCCTGATGATTCAATCTTCACGCTTGCCCAGTCCTGGTCATTACATCTGCAGAGACTATCATCATCTGTAGAATGGTTTTCATGCTATAAAGTGCAAGGAACTGAGTTGAGACCATGCTACTTATTTTACTGATGGCCTCAGGCTGGACATGAATCATGATGACAGTTCTAGCCCGATAGTCATCTTGAGAGTCAGAGTTTCTATTTTGAAATCACCTATAAAAAATGCCCAGACACTCCTTCAGATCTAGAAAGGAGAATACAAAATGTCAAGACTTAATAATTTATCCTAAATAGGACCCTGTCATGAAATATTTATAGGTTCCACTGGTTGGTACTCTTGCAGTATTGTAGAATTAAAGCTGAGGGAACAGCAAATGGACAGTCAGAATATATTTGAAAGTTACATTACAAAATTGATTAAATGAATGATGTGATGAATATCATCTCCCCAGCTTGACAGATCACTGTAAAAGTTAAAGATGGAAAGGAAAATACTATAATTTTGTTAATTTATTGATTAATACCGTTACATTATATCATAAGTATTGAAATTATACTTCCGTTTATAGTCAAGATACTTCCTTGTTCTACTTCTTTATCAATAACATTCTTAGAAGGAATAATTAAGGCTAAAAAGAAACATCTTTAGACCACAGGTTCAGGATAAAGTCAAAGGTAAGTGAAAACCATCTGTTTGTTGGCCTCTGGAAAATGAGTTGGAGTTTCACTAGAGTTCCTAGTATGCAGGTGTCCACATCATATAAAGTACTATAATAACTGGATAGAATGGCTAGCCTTTGTCATAACAACTGAATCACCTGACAGACAAAGACTAGACTGTCATGAAGAATGTTCTGAGATGCGTTCCTCTTAAACAGGGATGGAACATATAGGGACTGATTCTCCTTTCACTTACACCTAGGTAAGTCAGGAGTTATGCCACTGAAATCAGTCAGGTTTCATTAGTGGAATACCAGCCTGAGAAGAGAGCAGGCCTATAAGCAATGTTTACCCTGCTGCAGCCTTTTCTATGTACAAATACAGAGCACTTCATTTTCCAGCACTATCAAGCTGGCATCTCTCACCAATACTACCATCATTTTTTCAAATGCTGATAGCTATGGTATCAGACGGCAGGGTTCCTGTATTCTTTGCTGCCAACAGTCCTCATGCATTCCCATGGCAAGTTCAATACCCTGTACTTTATTTACAATGTGCTATACAAGTCCTGTCCCTCCTATAAGGATTTTACCTTCTTCCTAGACACAGGGCAAGAGGAAAAAGGGATCTCACCTCCCTGAGATGCTGGGCTTCTCTAGCCCTTCTTCTGGCCTTCCCCTCTCTCCCCCTTCCTGTGTGCCTTTTAATCAGCACATGAGCAGAATCCCCTTGTTGATTGGCTAGAATCTGGTACGTCATCAATTATCTCATCACTTCAGTGCTTATGGGGATGCTTAGCCAGCGCACAGAGTGGCAAGTCAGCCTTAGGCTACTCAAACTCTGTCACATATGGCTATGTAGATTCTATGGGCTCTTCACCACAGAGTGTCACCACATCATGCATGTTACTGAATCCATCCTCACCCTGTGAGGTAGGGAAGTGTTATCCTTTTTTACAGATGGAGAATCGTGGCCCACAAAAATGAAGGCCCCAATCCTACCAACACTTATGCATTCACTTAACTATATGAATAGTCCCACTGAAATTAAGTACAGCTATATGTGTGTGCAAGGTTGGGGTCTAAGTGACTTGGGAGTGTGGTTGGTTAATGGAGGTGGGGAAGATCCTGCCATCAGCTACAACTTCTTCCATTCCATTCTGAATTACTCTATTCCTCTTCCCCATACAAACCAGAAACCACAAAATACCTTCCATATTCATGTCCAAGCTTTTCCACTTGAATCAGCAATGCCTGCAAGCTCCTTGCAACCTAACTACTGGTCATATGGAATATTTAAATTTTTGAAGGCTTTGCCAGCGGAGTTTGGAAGTTCAAAATTTGAAATATTGAGATGAAAGTATTTACCAGCTGCATTAACATCACCAGGGAAGCTTACAATTTTTGTAAACCACAGGCATTGACCTCCTAGAATTTACAACATCCAGGCATTGTAATTTCCATGAACATTCCCTATGTATCTTACAGACACGAAGACCAACGTATGATGTGTGAATGATGCAGAGAGATTAAAATATATTATTCTGGTCTCAGTTACCCCAGAATAAAGCCAGGATATCACTGAAGTCAATAGAGTGACATTGGATTTAGTATGATGGAACCAAGGGCAGAATCTGACCAAGATTTGCTTGCTCAGTTTATGCGAGACACTCATGTGAATTACAAATGGTGCCAGTTTCCCAGAACAGCTTCTAAACTCCATGAACCCTGACATGATATGCAGAGGCTCATTATACATTTTACCATATTACTGAAAGAACTTACACACTTAGTGAACCTTGAAATGGAAGAGCTATGGGGACCATACAAGCTTCTGTTTTGCCATTCACCAGTGGTGTGCGTGGTCTTACAAACCTAAGAGTATAATATATCTACTGCTGAAATTGCCAGTCCCTCACTTTCCCTGTGTCTACTTCCCCTCCCATTAAGATGCACTCCTTCAGAAGTATCATACAGTTCAAAGATTATTCACTAGACAGAGGGAGCCACTGAAAGGTTTTCAGCATCCCTACTACAAGTTCCTTTTCTTCTCATTGGCTGGAAAGAATCCACCTAAATCACTTTCAGTTTGTTCACCTGAATTTCACTCTGAATGAGAATGTGGGTCATAGAGGTATTGGAGTAAGGGAGTAGGCAAAACACTGGTCTGTTTGGAAAATAACCATTTTCAAATAAAAGCTGTGTTTTAAAATGTAAATGTGCCAATTAAATTATAAACTCAGCTCCAATATTAAAATATTAAAATAGAAAAGCCTTTTTAAATAAAAAAATAGATACATTGTAAAGTTAAATATTCACTGCTAAACGACAGAAAACAGCAAGTGGAACTTTTCTTTAAGGATCCTAAAGGCACATTAGGCACTAATTGTTCAAACTAAAATTTTATAATGATTTTTTTAAATATATATGAATACATAGTATGTGATCATGTCAGGACTGTATCATATACATATTTTTTTTTTTTTTTTTTTTTTTTTTTTTTTTTTTTTTTTTTTTT
>ML677334.1:59385955-59633045 GCA_007922305.1 Dermatemys mawii
TGTGATCATGTCAGGACTGTATCATATACATACAATATTTTAAGTGCACTAGGTAACTGCACATTTCAGAATGTGCAGTTACCTAGTGTCAAGGACAATTAGCAGCCAGCCCCATGCCTCCCAGCCATAGTGAGCTTATCTGACATATTTCTCACACACACGTTTTAAAAAGTTCTTGAGGTTGCATATTTCAGCTCTTAAAAGTTAGGATTTGCCACAATTAACACTGACTATGCAATCTTAATTTGGCCACTGTTGTAGGGTACTCGGTGTCCCGTAGAAACGAGGCACACCCACAGCTGTTGAATAGAAGTAGTGAGTTTATTGAAGGCAAAAGTGGCACACCCGCAACGGGGGCTCCCTTCGTTGTTGCCACTGAAACGGGGAAAGCCCGACGCATCGGAGCAATGCTCGGGATGAAGCCCACTGCGCGTGGGCACGCAGGCAGAGAAATAACAGGAACATTTGCATTTCATGCATACCTCATGAATAACTAATACCTTGTTTCTATCTTATTAGCATTACATAATGCAAGCAGGTGTCTCATTACAAGGCGAGCAGACAGTGAGAACCAATTACTCCGGCATGTGAAATATGCGATAACAGGGCAGGGACTGATAACGATGGCCGAAAGTCCCCTTTCCTTCCCAGGAGTGGGGGGAGGGGAATCAGCACCCCGCCCCCAGGAGTGGGGGGGATGAGAACCCCTTCCTTCCCTGAAGTTGAGGGTAAGAGCACCCCTAGCACTCTACCGTAACAATGTCTTGCGCACCCTTACAGCCACCTTTGTGCATAAGCATTATGATGCAGTCCTGACATGATCACATACCATGTTTTCCCACAGGCCTCTTGCCTCATTCAATGCACAGAATGAATGATGCTCATGAGCCCTTATTCAATATTTTGTTTATCCTCATTTTTAATATGTATGGCCCCAGGCCTTATTTAGTGCACAGTGTTCAAGCCCTGCTATGAATACAGAATTATTAATTTTCTGTGGTGCTCATCACTATGATCTCTGAGTATTTCACAAACAGTAATGAATTTATTTTCACAATACACCTCATAGACTTTAAGGTCTGAAGGCCATCTAGTCTGACCTCTTGAACCTTGCAGGTCACAGAACCTCACCTACCCACTCCAGTAATAGACCCCTAACTTCTGGCAGAGTTACTCAAGTCCCCAAAGCATGATTTAAATACTTCAAGTTACAGAGAACCTGCCATTTACACTAGTTTAAACTTGCAAGTGACCCGTGCCCCATACTTCAGAGGAAGGTGAAAAAAATCCAGAGTCTCTGGCAATCTGACCTGTGGCGAAATTCCATCTAGATCCCGAATATAGCAATCAGTTGGACCCTGAGCATGTGGGCAAGACCCACCAGCCAAGCACCTGGGAAAGAATTCTCTGTAATAACTCAGAGCCCTCTCCATCTAGTGTTCCATCACTGGCTGTTGGAGATATTTGTGGCTAGCAGTTGCAGATGGGCTACATGCCACTGTAGGCAGTCCCATCAAAACATCCCTTTGATAAATTTACCAATGTCAGTCTTGAAGCCAGTTAGGTTTTTTATCCCCACTACTCCCCTTGGAAGGCTGTTCTAGAACTCAGATGGTTAAAAATCTTCATCTAGTTTGAAGCCTAAACTTGTTGGTGGCCTTTGTTCATGTCCACATTGGCGCTTAACTTGAATAATTCCTCTCCCTCCCTGGTATTTATCCCTCTGATCTGTTTATAGAGAATAATCATATCGCTCCTCTGCCTTCTTTTGGTTAGGCTAAACAAGCCAAGCTCTTTGAGTTTCATCTCATAAGGCAGGTTTTCCATGCCTCAGATTATCCTAGTAGCCCTTCTCTGTACCTGTTTCAGTTTGGATTCATCTTTCTTAAACATGGGAAATCAGAACTGCACACAATACTCCAGATCAGATCTCGCCAGTGCCTTGTATAATGGTACTAACACTTCCCTATCTCTACTGCAAATCTCTCACCTGTTGCATGCTAGGACTGCATTAGCCTTTTTCACGGCCGCATCACATTGGTGGCTCATAGTCATCCTGTGATCAATTAGTACACCCAGGTCTCCAGGTCTCTTGTCACTTCCAACTGATGAGTCCACAGCTGATAGCAAAAATTCTTGTTGTTAGTCCCTAAATGCATGACCTTGCATTTCATCCCATTTATATTACTCCAGATTGCTCTTGTATGATATTCCAGTCCTGCTCCATACTGGCAGTATCTCCCAACTTTGTGTCATCAGCAAATTTCATTAGCATACTCACACTTTTTGTGCCAAGGTCATTAATAAAAATATTAAATAAGATTGATCCCAAGGAAAATCCTTGAGGAACTTCGCTAGTAACCTCTCTCCAGCCTGACAGTTTACCTTTCAGTCTGGCCCATTGTAGTCTTCCCTTTAACCAGAACCTTATCTATCCTTCAATATTAATACTAATCCCCATCTTCTCCAATTTAACTAATCCTTTCCTATGTGGAACTGTATCAAATACCTTACTGAAATCCAGGTAGATTAGATCTACTGCATTTCGTTTGTCTAAAAAATCAGTTATGTTCTCAAAGAAGGAGATCATGTTGATCTGGCATGATCTACTTTTTGTAAAACATATTGTATTTTATCCCAATTACCATTTATCTCTATGTCCTTAATGACTTTTTCTTTCAAAATTTGTTACAATTGAGGCCTGTAGTTTACTGTGTAGTGTACTAGCAGGCCTGTAGTTTTCTGGATCACCTTTTTCCCTTTTTTAAAAATAGGAACCATATTATTAGTCCAACGCTTTATTTCCTGGGGTTCCCAGGCATACCATGTTATCTGTGCAATAGTGGCTTTCAAACTGACAAGTCCCTATGCATGCTGTGATGGAGTCAGACCAGAAGGGTATTGGAGAGTGCTGGAAGGCAGGTATATCAGCCTCAGGATGTGCAGGTCCCTGTTCCCTGGATAGCCAAACAAAGGCTACTCCAGGCCAATCAGGAAGCTTCTAGAAAGGAGTAGAAACAGCTAGCCTGATTGGGACACCTGAAGCCAATCAGGCACTGGCTGAAACCAGATAAGAAACCTCCCAGTTAGTCAGGTGGGCTGTGGGTGTTAGGAGCTGTAGGAGGAGGTTATGCTGTTGGTGAGACTGAGTGGTGGACAACATATTGTACGCAAGGAAGGAGGCCCTGAGTTAAGGATGAAGTGGAGTTTGAAGAAGCGGGGACTGCTGTGGGGAAGTAGCCCAGGGAATTGTATTGTGTTTTGTGGATAAAAGGTCAGCCATCTTAGCTGATACTATTAGGGTCCCTGGGCTGGAGTCCGGAGTAGAGGGAGGGCCCGGGCTCCCCCGCTTTTCTGCCTCCTTTAATTAGTTACTGAGAAAGGGAGGTCACTCTGGGCCTAGATGAGTTTCTGAGGCCCCTAAATCTGCCAGGAAGTGCAGGACCCACCAATACAGACTCGGAACTTAGTCACAATGCCTGAAATTGGTCTCTGGCACAACTGAAACTTGCCTTTCACATCCTGCTTTTTGATTTCATCATCCCACAGTTAGCAATGTTGGAAAGTTAATGTGACTGGAGTGCCGGCTGCCACTAGCTCAGAGCGGGTCCAATCAATATGGTGTGTAAAACAGAGTCTGTACCTGCCAGCCCATCCACAAGAGCTCCCACTGTTGCTAATAGCATTGAAGCTCAAGCAGTGTTTATAACAGTGAGGATTTGTTGAAAAATTTCCCTCATGAACGTTGAAACCACCAGAGAGACTAGACCTAAGTAATACATAGAGATAGTGGTTCAGGTAAAATGGTACCCACACCATAACCAACCCTAAGAAAGTTCACAAAAACAAAAGCACTTTTTCCACCTCTATTAGTAAAGACGTTTTTGTCAATCCAACAGGCTTAAAACATTCTCACAAGAGCATTTCCTATTAAACAAATAATTTGTGGAAAAGTGTCAATTTTAATGAAACTCTCTCAGGTCCTGTATGGGACCTCTGGTCAAAATCAGGGAGGGAGAGAGAAACCTAGCCAGAATCCCAGTAGTTACAGTATTTACCTGGGTTCACATCCATGCACCAAGTGAGGCTAAGGAGGGAGTTGAACCTGTGCCATCCACCTCGAAGCCCTACTATGGTTCTATTGGCTAGCCTTATTGTGCTGTACCCGGCAAAAGGTCTCAGTTTTGTCCTCAAAAATTTTCATGGTCTGGGAAAACCGTTTCCTACCTAGCTCTAATTCTCACTCCCCTTCCTTAGGCAAGGCAAAGTAGCTTGCAGATAGATGGTTCAGTGGCAGGGGCTAAACCTACAGCTCAGGAGTCCCAGGTTTGAGTGTTTGCTCTATCACTGACTTCCTGCATGACCTTGGGTAAAGCCACTTAGACTTTCTGTGCTTCACTTGTGACATGGCAATAATAGTATTTTCCTCCCCTACGATGCTGCTATGAGGAGAAATGCACTAAAGGACTCAGAACAGCACTGTGTGGTACTCTGATAATGGAGACCATCTGAGAGAAGATATTATGAACTGTGAAAGAGGGGTTTCAGGCCTCATTGCAAATATGAAGTAAAAACTGGAACCCTGTCCCAGCATCCACCTTTCTAAGTTTATTGGTATAATTCATTAATGTCTCAGTCAGCCCCAAAGAGACGGTAAGATGACAGCACTTCAGTGCATTCCTTGGGGAAACACTGCAAACAGACAGCACCACTTATTTAGAAGAGATCCCTTTAGATAGCAAATTAGTTCTAATGGACAATAATAGGGGTACTCAGATATTTTTAAAGAAAAACTAAATTCCCTTTCCACAACATATTTTCCATCTCACACCAACACATTTCTTTGGGAATAACAAGAATATTTGAGAAAATACAGTAGCACTTATGCTGAGTTCCCCCTGCTATCCTTCCTTTACTTAAAAACCAAGGGCCAGAGCCTCAGGTGGTGCAAAGCAGTTGAAGATATGCTCCCCCACCCAATCGTCACCACAAAAACTAACATTACATCAGGCTTTGTTTTTGAGTTAGTCAGCTCAGAGCAAGATGCTATCATGGTATTTAGTTAAAATAAGCACAAAGAAGAATTTAATTTAGAACGGGAAAAAAAATCAGCCATATTAAAATGTATGCAATAGCTTCAAATTACAAAGGGTTGGCTCTTTAAACTGTCCAATTAAACAAGACACCCTTGTTCCTCTTTTCACCAGTTCTCTGATCCTGTGTGTTTGTTGGATCTGATGTTGGAGACAACATTAAACCAGGGTCTTGTTTTAACTTCTCAAAGTTAAGACTTCTCTAGTGCTTTGATAACATAGATATCACAAGTTCCTGCCACTGAACCAGTTTTTTTTTCTAATTTGTTTAGTATGTAAAAATGCTCTGCAATAGAGTCTGACTATAATATTATAATGAAATAAAATGCCAAACAATCAGCATACTTTTATAAATAAGGAAACTAGGTTAAGCTAATGTTATCCTTGGTATTTAGTGCCAAAGTGCAATATGCAGTTCTTCCCACCTCATGAGCTGCCATCTGCCAGTGCCTCTCCCATTCATCCTTGTTCCTCTTGCTGGGATAGAGTTGGAGCATCAGGGGCTTCAAATGGCCAGGGGAAAAATACACCACATTTTTCCTAAAGGCCAGTGCACTCTGCTGCTAATAATGCTTGGGTCCCCGCCGGAGAGAAATGAAGCTAAATAGGTCTTGTATTGGCAAAGCCTCCGAAACACTATATAATTAATATACTGTAGGGTCATAAGAAAAAAAGTAACTTCATTAGCAATGCTGTGAGTATCAGTGAGTACCCTGCATTTTAGTGATCTGGTGCTTTTCAAGTTTGAATAATTATATCTTCAGTCAGCTAGAAATCAGCTTCTGTACCACATGCTTTTCGAAGTCTCTCTTTTTCACCTGCATATGTTAGCAGCTCATGGGAAATTCCTTCATATAATATGTCAAATTCTACCCACATAGGCACACACATGCACAACTCCCACTAAATTCAAGGGGAGTTGCATTTACAATCCTCCAGGCAAACTGTGGTCCATTGATGGCCATGTGACAACCAACATGTACAGGATCAGATAATGGGAAAGTGACTATTCTCTGGGTTCAACAATGATTTAGCTATTACATTGTATCTTTTGTGTCTGCAAGTTGCTTTTCTAGCATTAGGTATGTAGAAAAATCCCAAATTTAACAGATGAAACCATCAGTTCCCTAAAACATAATGCTTCTTTCCAAGTTTATGTTCATATTTTTTTTTCTCCCTTACTACTAACCCCAGTTGTGGAGCTGGTGAATGATGAAAAATTCACCCCATACAGAGAGCACAAACTTCTCCGATAGCCATTTCAATCAAACCCTTTTACGGACAGATAAGCATTTGCATATATGGCTTTTTAAACGCGAGGATCCAGATCTCAGTTAATCTTGCTGATCTCTGAAATTTTGTTTGTTTGTTTGTTTACGGCAGCTAGGCTGACATTTTGTATCTATATAGTAAAGGCCTTGTCCTGAAAAATTTCAAAGTGGCAATGACATCATTTTTCTCATTGCACGCAGCCGTTACCCATTCTGACAGGCTGCTTATAATGTTAAGTTTACTAGTTTTCAGAGATTGTCGACTGAGGCTAACTATTTTTGTTGAGTTTTTTCAGATCTAAGACTCTGGCAAGCGCTGCTGCATTGTTTCGCTAATACTTTGTGTCAATTATGTGTGTATGTTAAGTATTTGAGTGTACATGTTTATGTGCGAATATGCATATATAGGTTGTTGAAATTTGTCATATTGATATGGTCAGTTGTTGTATGATGGAATATCCGCCATTCTAGTTTTATAAATTTTAATAACAATAATTGGATATTCTAAAGGTAGAATAAAATGTAGTAGATTTTGATACGAAAGAATGAAGGAAGGAAGTATATGCCACTAAAAAGGGTGTCTTTTTGAAAGTTTATAATAAGTGATGCTCCGGAGGGCGGGGAAGAGGGGGGTGCAAGGCAGAAGTTTTGCTTAGGACGCAAAATATCTTTGCACTAGCCCTGCCTACCACTCTGGGATTGGCTTTCAGGGATGAAGGCCCCTGTTTACCAGTTGTGCTAATTCAACAGGCCCAACTTGTGTTTGGCACCTGTAACTCTTTTCCTCTAGGAGCTGTGACAGCAGCTGATTAAAGTGACTCAAAAAAACCACACATAAACTCCCTCATTCTCCGTATGTGTTGGAGGATTTCACACTAAAATGAATTGGTCTCTTTTCTTCTCAAGTATTTGTGAAGAAAAATTATTTGCAATGGTATGCAGCCTTCTTCTTTCAGACCCATTATTCTTACCCTCTTGAAGACTGGACAGAATATACATATTTATCTGTCTTACTGCCATAATAATTCACTCAAATCTTCAAGGTGTTCAGTGGTAGTATCCTTCCCATGAGGTTACTGGATCAGTTTGTGTCTGTTGCTAAATCAATGAGAAATAAAACTCCAAACACTACCAAATTGATGTTTCAACTAATAAAGATTCATTCTGGTTTGCTGGATCATCTTAATTAACAATAATAATAAAAATAATGTAAGTAGGTCTGATTTATCGGGAAAACTTTTTTTTCTCACCAAAATGGGAACTTGGTAATGCCTGGCGTTTTATTTGTTAGAGCTTTATTCTTTAATTGAAATTGACCAGCTGAAACTCTGTTCATAACTAGAGCTCTCCCAGTAACATATCATCCAATAGGGCTCTGAGATGTAGTGTGATAAACTGTAAGGTACTGGAACCAATCACTGGGGCAATGATGCAATTAATATCCATTCTTGTGTCCTGGAGTATTCAGAAAAGGATTGACTGGTAATGTCTGTCACCTTTCCTACCCTGGTAAAGCTGCTGGTGACAGATTCTGCTCCATCCCCTTTGTGACACCCTGGAGGCTGTAACGTGATGGAAAGCTGGTTTCAACTGCTGGCCAGCCTTACATAAGGGAATACCTGGGCAGCATAAAGCTGCTGTAGCTTCCAAAATGCCCTACCCTCCATCCCAGAGGGTCTGTCAGTAGTTGGGAGGACACAGGTCCAAATGCTCAAAATGTGTGCTCTGGCACTTCTCTCCAGTGTAATGGCCCTCAGGGGGCTGTTCCCTATCAGCAGAACTTAGCAATTAATAGGGACACTTTTCTGAATCAAAAAATACCCAGATCCCATCCTATTGCAGACCTATATTTTAAAACGAGAACTTTGAACTGAAGCTAAAATCAAACAGGGAGTCATTACAGAACAGGAGGCATTAGAGATCTGCTCACATTTATCTTCCTTGCTCAGTAGGCAGACTGCTGTATGTTGTACTAGCTGCAGTTTCTAAATTGATTTGCCCAAACTGAGTAGATTGCAATAACCCAATTTAGAGCATACAGAGTCATGGAGATGAGTCCTCATCTGAAAGGAGCAGATGCCCAGGCAGAGGTGAAGGAAACCATTTCTCATTGTGGAAATTTTGAATCCAATAGGACACCAAGACAGGGCACTCCCATGACAAATGATGGGCAGATGCCCTCAACAGAAGTTTGAGTCAGTGTTCTGGAAGTGCTTCTCTCTTCCTACAGCATCACTTTCATCTTATCCAAATTCAGTTTACTTTGACTGCTGTCCTCACGCATGTGAAAAATTTGGTTATTGTGACAAGTGTGTAACAGCCAAGAAAGTGATGTAGCCTGGGATGCTCTCCATATATTGATGCACATGACCTAAATCTTGTGAGGACAGCTGGTCTTTTAGCCAAAGATGGAGGAAATGTTGTTGAGATTTCTGCTCTTTTCGGCTCAGATCTGCACATACTGCTCGTAAGTTTTCAGTGCTAGCTAACCTGAACAGAGACCTCATTTGCCTTTTACTTCACCCCAGCTTTATACTTGACCTGGAGCAGCAGACTTCACCTCAGACCGTTTTCAGTATCAATATAATACAGCACCCAGAGAGAAGGGTTCACTCTTATTGAAATTTTTAAGAGATTTTGGATGAAACCTTTCAAAAATCTCAGCAATACCCTAACTCTGCTCCCATTTAAGTCAATGGTAAAACTCCCACAGATTTTGAAGAAGGGATATTTACATCACCATGGAGCACTTTTGAAAATCCCATTAACTGATGTCTCACAACCTGTTACATGGCCTGTAATGTGAACTGTATACATAAGGATTTCAGGAACAGTTTGGTGTCAATGTCACTTGGTACTTTGTCATAGCTCAGCACAATATGCCAGGTACTCTGAGATTTTTCATGTGAAGCACCATTTTCCCATTAGGATGTAGGATTATAGGAAGGGTGTACATAAGTGTGGTAGTGTACTTGAACTTTTAAATTTCTGGAAGATCTTGAGAAAATCTATCTTCTTGAGAGTAGATCCCAGTACTGAAAACCTAATCATCCAGACAGCCTACACATATGTCTTTTGGTCTCCAGAGCACCAGGAAACATTTAAAAGCCCTCCTGGGTATTGTGACTGTTCCTAAATTATTCAATGATTATTATTTCAAGGAAGACACTGAAAGTAAGGAGGAGGTCTTTTATCCTAAGAACTTTGAACGTGCTGGTTACTTTGATTTTCATTTCAGTTTGTTTTAAACAACAGATTTACACCAAATAAAAATGATGGATCAGAGCTTGGCATAGAAGCGTCATTGAGAATCAGTTAATGGAAGTGATTTTGTAAAGGAAATGGAAAATTCTGGATTCCATAAAATAACTTTAAAGGGTAAAATATGCATGAAGGCATAATACTTTATGACAAAACTAATTACTTGGGGTACCCATACAGCCTCACATTAGTGATGCTATGGTTACAATGCAGGAAGCACTTTCATTAGAAGCCCCTGAGACTGGGTGCTTATAATTTTTTTTTAATTATACTTTGGGGAAAAGTGTCTCATTCTTATTTTGAGCCCAGAGTAAATCTTTTTAAAAGTTTACTAATAATTGGTGGTTGAGTTAGCAGCGTGTGATTTATTTGTTTTTATTTTATATTTACTGTGGTTTCCACACATTAGGATCTTTTAATGCCTTTCTTTGTACCTGCATAAACAAAAATAGCCAATGAAATGAATGTAAAGACTGCCTTGTACTCTGACTGACACTGTATTTTTGTTAACAATTTGTACACTTACATACAAATTTCTGGGCCTCTCTCACATTCTGTGAGGTTTTATTTTCCCCCTCACTATATGAACAATGGTTATGTAAGCAGCAGAAGACCAAACAAATCTGATCTGATGAGTAGGAAGCACATTTTGCTGGAGTTTAACTGATGATGTAGTTCCCATTCAAATTGTTTTTTTTAAGCCACTTTGCGGTGCTAAACCTCAGGAGAAGGAAGCATCTTCACAAACCAGAAGAATCTGTCAAAACCCTACAAATACATGCCTCTTCAAAGGTTCTAACACAAATAAATCTTTGCCTCCATATATTGATCCACGTTTTCATTCAGATGGATGAGCAAGGCTTTGATTCACTTCCTAACTCTGGAAAGTGACCCTTTAAGTAGCTATAACCTGCTCTTATGATACTTTCCCTCCAGTTCCTTTCCCTCTATGTGATTTTTTACTCTAAGGTAATTCAGCCCTTTATTTTTTGTAATTAGTTAAATATTTTTAATATCAACTTTCCTTAGGGGGTGAATTTGAGCCTTTCTGAACAGTAGGAAAATAAATAATAATTTGCAGTATGACACCATTGCCACCAAATCCAAAGGTATTCTTCTATGTACCTATAAGGAGGATCACGTGTAAATCTAGAGGTAACAGTATTCTGCACAGCTCAGGTACAGCCACACCTGAAATATTGTGAGCAGTTCTGATTCATTCATTGTATATTTAGAAAGCAGGGCAACAAAAATTATACCAGCATGAAAGAACAAAACACATGAGGAATGGCTAAGACAGCTAAATTTATATAGTCTAGAAGAGAAAATACTAAGGAAGAGATGAGAAGAGTCCATAAATACCATCAAGCTGATAATATAAATGAAGGGAATTATTTAGTCTCGGAAGGTAGTAGGTCAAGGAGAAAAGGCCTGAAGCTATGGATGGGAAAATTTAGGTAAAACATGAGGAAAAAGTTCTTAATAGAGCAATTGGGCAGTGAACTACACACATAGGAAAGGAGAGCCTGTCTTCATTAAAGAAATTTACACCAGTGTAACTACATCACTGCAAGCCCCTAATGTAGACATACTGCATCAGCACAAAGCAGGGTTTACTCTGATGCTATTTAATGAAGTAACACTCTGAAGTAAGCTGTCCGAAGTATGGGTTCAATTCACCACTGCCCTGTACATCATGTAGTCATTTACACCAGTGTAAAGTGGGTGTAAAACACCCCTCAGTGGGTGTAGAATGTACCATTCTGACTTACTATGTTGTACATACATTTTGCACTTACTTTACACTGGTGTAAATGGCTGCCCAGAGTGGAAGGCGATGGTGAATCAGACCTGTCACTGCAGCTATTCAAGTGCAATTTAAATTAGATGGCAGTGGAAATGCTGCAGAGAGTTGCTCTTCAAAGTGCATAGGGTAAGATTGACTGTCCTGAGTTCTGACACTATATCTGTTCTCTCAGGGCATGTACTGCAGCTGGGTGGGAGCCTTCCAGCCTGGCTAGACAGACTCATGCTAGAGGAGCTTCAGTTAATATGCTAAAAATATTGTGCCTTAGGTGCTCAAGCTCACCTGAGCCCCTAGGCTCACTCCCAGTGGCAGTGTAGACAAAGCCCAAAGACCTGATTGCTACAGATGCAAATCTCCCAGTGAAATCAATATAGATTTTTCTTTTTTCCCCTCTCCGTTTCTTATGAACATAAACCCAAACAATTCCATTGGGTTTTCTTCCTTGTTTTCATGGTATCTATGATGTAATCAGTAGCATCAACAGGGGCTCTGGGAACAGAATTTAGTCTTATCTGACACTCCTTGATCAGGTCTCTCTCTCTCTCTCTCTGCAAAAGCACAGCAAAAACCATGCATAAAATGACTATTGTGTTAGGGCTTATTTTATTGTTCAGAGACAAAGTAGAGAATTTAATAAAAATTAGTTATTTTAAACGTAGCACACATTCCTCAGCACATTAGAACGGTTTTAAAGCAGGTCAAGCTTTGGCTCCAGACTATACTGGGGTCCAAACTTGTGCTTTAAGATAGGTTCAAGCTTTGGGTCCAAACTGATAATGTCCCTTTAAACTCACTGTTCATCATCATAGTCAAATGTATCCTTTTGCATTAGCATGGACTTTTCCATCTCCCAAATTCTTAAGAGAACACATATAAATTTTGATGGAAGTATTTTTAATAAAAACCTGGAAAATAAAGATACGAACAGCTCTGTAATGTAGATATAGTTTGAACTAGTTACCAGAAATTTTGCATGTAGCATTAGACCCCTTTCTTCAAAATCAGCAATGCTAAATGCTCTAACTTGGATCTTATGAGTCTCTGAACTGGTTACGATAAGGTTTGGTTACCTTAATAGGCTCCAGAAAACTCCCACAGGCATTCGTTCATATATTTTAAAGTGGAAGAAATAAAATACATTCAACTAATTCTACAGTTCTAGATTCAGTGAAAGATGAAGATATATGTGCTACCTCTGGTCTGAAAGTATTTCTGAAGAGCTAATTTTACCAATGAAAAGATATAATGGGTCTGAGTCTACTTTCATTTGCACCAGCATAAATCAGGACTAAGTCCACTGAAACCAGGTGATTTATACCAGTTTAAAGCCAATGTAAATTAGAGCAGAATAAGGATCAATATTACTCCTTTCTCACATCTGGTCCACTAAAATAACTCTTTGTCAGTACTGTTAGTTCAGATTAGCCAATCAGTATTGGTCAAATACCTTGTTTGTAAATTTCACTCATTATAAATTGTTAACTTCTACTACATTAACTAAAGGATTCAATATTAATAAAAATATCAGCTGTCCCAGTGTCAGATGTCAGATCATCCCATGGACACTACTGGTATCCATCAAACAAATGAAAACAGATAAAAGTTGGCATGTTACATTATCCACTTTGATATGATGCTAGTACCCAATTTGTAAATAAACAGAAATTCATTACAAAGATACTAGAGACAGATTGCCTTGAATTTATGAAATGATAATTCTGTTCATTTAAGCCCTTTTCTTTCTTGTTTTGCTTTTAGCTCACTTTGAAATTTTAAAGAAAAAGAATGGGTTGTAAACTGCAGTTGTGGGATAGCTTACGGTAGAGTTGTTCCCCCTCTCTAGCTGAGCTTCATGAAGGGAAGTCTTATTTATATTCGTTCTTACTGAGTCTTTAGCAACTATTTTATCAATTAATTATACAGAACAACATTTTCAAATGTGATGATCGATTCTGAGTGCCACAAAGGGGCCTGATTTGTACCAACTCTCTTTAACAGTGTATCAAACTGGGGACCCAAAAAGTGAGGCACCCAACATCTGTTTAGAGGAGAAGGGGAGGAGGGAGATGGGAAGGTAGCTGGAGAAACAGATGGAGACAAGGGATTGGTTTTTGAAGGTGGAGGAAGTTAGAGTATATTTGTATGCATAGGGGAAGGAGCCAGAAGAGAGGGAAAGGGTCTGAGTGAGAGAGAGGGAAGTAACAAGAGAAGAGGCAAGTTTGAGAATTAGAGTGAGAGATGGCAGCAAAGTTAATGGGTGGCAGAAGATTCAAATAGCAAGCAAAACTGGGACTGTCAGCAAGCAAAATGGTAACAAAGTAGTTAGTACTGTTGCAGTCAAGCAGCAAAGCAGTGACAGAATCACACAGAACAACTGGACCCAAGATTCAGTCTGGCCCACAAAGAATTAGGGATGCTTCCAGGTATGTTAGAGCAATCTTTATTTCACATACTTCTGTTAGATGTCTTTCCTGCTACTACCTATCCTCTTCCGACCCCCTTAGTGTGAATCCCTGTGGCCTGGTGCTGATCTCATTTTTTTTATCTCAGTTTTGCATCATAACATTATTGTTATAATTTATTATCATTATTATTTATTTGTATTACTGCAGTGTCTAGGCGCCCTAGTCATGGACCTGTGCTAGGCACTGGAAAAATAAAGAATATGCTGCTACCATTCTGCCACAGATCCAGTCAGGCTTCCCCAGCTGGCTGCACTCCAGACTGCTGTGAAGGGAAACCAAGCCTGGATCCCCCGGTGGCTTAAACATCAGGGACCCGAATAGAGCCCAGCCAGTCGCCTGATCTTTGGAGTCTCCAGGCACACTCACAGGGCACAGACCCACTGCCAAGTATCCCCTCCTGAAAGCTGGAACCATCCAGCTGCCTACCCCTAGCCCCAGGTCAGTGCTGTCCCTTCACATTTCTCTGTCCCTTCAGCACACCCTCTCCCAGAACTCTGCCCAAGGTGTGAGACTTCTGGTTACTGTTTAATTTTTGCGCAAGGCATGTGATAGTTGTTAAGCAAATAACGCACACATACTTTGTCCACAGTCTAACACATTATTTCTCTTTTGCTTAATAGATAAAGCATAGGAGAGTAAAAATCATTTAGAACACAATGAACATCTTAAACACAATACTTCTCAGTAGGTCGGGGGTGGGCAAACTACGGCCTGTGGGCCACCTGAACTCCCGGCCGGGAAGGCTGCCCCGGTCCCACCCCTGTCTTCTCCCCTCACCCGGAGCCTTAGCGCACCACGCGGGTAGTGCTCTGAGGGGCAGGGCAGCATGTCTGGCTCCACGCAGCTGTCAGACATGCTTCTGAGCGGTGTGGTAAGGGAGCCAGAGCCGGGAGGTTGCATAAAAGGCAGGGAGTCCCAGGAGGCAGTCTGGGAGCTGGCGAGACCAGGCCGTCCATGCAATTTTGCAACCCCTTGGGCCGAAAAGTTTTCCCACCCCTGCACTGGGTCATCCTTCTCTTGGGAGACCGTGTTGAACGCATGTAGGGTCCCTGCCTCAAGCAAGCCTCTATGTGTTAGATTGCTTCTCTGTTATGGAGTCCTCTTCCCCATCTTACCTTCTCTCCTATCCAATGCTTCCTGTGCCAAAACCACTTTATGCCAGTGCTGGTCTTGCCTGACAGCTGCTCTAAGTTGCACCTGCACTGAGGTCGGCCCTTAAGATCAAGGAGCTTTCACAGATCCCCTGGTGCCCCTGTTCCTACACCAAGCAAAGCGCTGGTAGAAGAGAGCAGGGCTGGCCTTACCTTGAATTGAACTGAGGCAGCCGCCTCAGGTGCCAGACTGTGGGGGGTGCCACTAGGACCCAGAGTGTAGAAAATTGTGTCTGCTCCTGGTGCACCTGGATTCTCTCTCCTCTAGATGCACAGAGATGGTGGAGTGCTGTGCTGGAGAAAGGAGGGCACAAGAGACCTTTCAAAGTTTTGGCCCAAGTGAGGGGCCATGGGGGTGTCATTTGAGCTCCTCCCTCCTCAGGTGCCAAAATGTTGTGGGCCAGTCCTACAAGAGAGAATCTAACTCTTGTTATTGTTCTTCTGCCATACACCAATATGTCAGCCAAACTTCACCCCTCTCTCCCCCCCAAAATTCTCCACTTCACAAGTGGCACAGAAACTCTACCTGGCAACATATCTGTCTAGTCAGATCCCTCCTGTTTCACACAAGCTGTTAAATCTTCCTATGTTTGGCTATGAATCCCACTCAAGCCCCCCATCACAATATTCTGTCAAAGAAAAAGGCAACCCAGAATTCAAACACTCAGCAGCTAAAGGGAAGATTTTTCCTTTTCCTTGTTATCGTTTGTTGCATAGTAGGAATAATTTTCTCTCACTCTGCAGTATGCTGGCAACAAATGTCTTTGGAGATTGATTAAATGCCTCAGCTTTGCTCAGCCTATTAATCTCAGCAGCCATTTATTGCTTCAAATAGTACAGTGCATTAGGGATTATCCCTTAAGTACTGTGTGTAGAATGCATGTAGTAGTGAGATATAGATCGTGTGAATTGGAAATGTTCCTCTGGAAATATGGAACTGTAGTCGCCAATAAATGCTATGCTGCCTGGATTCCTCACTCTTTTGTGCCTTGTACTCTAGAACCCTCGACTCCTCGCCTTAATTAACACATTTCTGTATTGCACTCTGGTTTACCATTGTTTCCAACTTCTATTTGGTTAACAATTCCAAGCAATAGTTTGGTCAACAAGAGAAGGAATTAAACCACCATAATCTCCAGTGAAGGCTACAGCATGAATAATGGAGAAGTGGTGTGTCTGGCACTGCTGAGGTCTTAATGTGGTAAACTCTTACAGTCACCTCCAGAGTTTGGGAACCACTATTATCAGTATTAAGTATATGTATCGTGGTAGTACCCAAGCACTATTTTGCTGAGAAATGTACAAAAACAGAGTAAGAGTCCGTCTTTGCACTGAACAAACTAGAATCTAAATTGATCCTGCTATTAGGCCTGGAGCTTTTGACTAATATTTTTTATTATCTTGAACAACCTGGGTCAGATCCTCATCTGGTGTAAATCAGCATTAACTTTAAGAAAGTTATGCCAATTTACACCAACAGACCCTCTATTTTTGGGCCACTTACAAATGCCTTTGAAACCTCTTCACCTCAATACTTTGTCTAAATCCTTAGGTATCGAAAGCAGTTATGGCTGGTTACAGCTAAGTTGCCTTATATTTCACCAACACAAAAGCAGATAACCACATGGGTCAGGCATGAATTTCCTCTCCTCATGACCGATAATAATTTTTTATTGTTTGTGTAGCACACATGGTATGCCAGGCACTTTTAGGGGAGAGGATGCCGTCCCTGGCTGTAAGAGCTTACAGTCAAAGCAGACAACATGCAGATAAGGAGGGAGAAATAGTGACGTGACGGAGCACTGACATTAAGCACCTGGTCTTGTAGTTCCAAAATCTTTGTATTCTTTTCCCTATGAAGCATCAGGTATTGTCCAATGTGAGGCAGGCTCATGATATTGATTATCATTCCTCTGGTAATATTTATATTGCAGTGGAAACCAAAGGCCCCCATTAGAATCTGCATCACTTTGTGCTAGGAGCTGTACAAAAACATGCTGCATAACCCAAAAGCTTACATTCTAGGAAAACAATGAGTCAATGGTCTCATCCATTGTCGCAGATCCCAAGAGAATGCAGGAATAGAAGGATAAGTCTGCAGAAATGAAGATACAGAGTACAAAATGTTCATGGACTTTCTTTTCAGAACATTCAGATGAGTATTGTGAATTAAGTGAGTAACGATTTTACTGTTTCTTTCCCTGGCTCAGTAGATCTTCTGGATGATAATTACTTTTGGGGCTTGATTAGATTGGCACACCTTTGCTAAGACCTTTGCTGGGGTAATGGGTCAGCCAGGCTGCATTTAGTATAAATAATCATTCCACAGTATTCAAAAGCATCTCTAAAATATTTTTTTTTTGAGGGGTGGCTTGTAGGGAGGTGGGTGTAAGGAAGGGGAAGAGAGTTTTGAATCCAGTCTGGAATTTAACTGTCTGAGGATAAAGTCTCCACTAGTTTGTCCTATACTCACAGTATTTGTTAAAGTTATTTACCCAAATCAAGTTGCTGTGATGTTAATGTTTCTTTATAATGGCATAAGCGTAGGCATTCAGGCCAATAGCAGTAACTCAGGAAATCAGCAGCCAATCATCTCTGTGAATACATCAAGCAGCAAAAACCCACACTTAGCTCTGGGACCAATCTTTGATTCCTCAAATCCATGTGGCCTGGTAACCACCATTATTTTAAGGTTTTAAGGGAAATGAAATAGTTTAAAAGTGGTTAATGTGATGCGTATGGCACAACCCACATTAACCACTTCAAAGCTGTTTACTTCCCTTCAAATGGTTTAAAGTACTGGAGATTACCAAACCTCCCAATGATACAAAGTGGAAGATTGAAACCAGATCTAAGTAGGGCCATTGCTTCATAGGGCTTGTTTATACAGCACCAGCAAAGCTCTCTGCAGGGGTGTGGTCTGAAGAGCATGCTAATGTGTTGCACTCTATCTGCCCCATGTAGGCCCTGCTGGTGCTCTCTAAAAGATACCTAGTTTGTGTTGATGTAGTCCTGTTTCAAACATGAACTAGATACCTTGTAGAGTGCACCAGAAGGTTTCCACAAGGCTGCTAGAGTGCTTTAGCAATCATACCCCTCTGACACACTGACGTGCAGTGTAGGAAAGTTTTAAATGTGTCTGTATAGAGACCCCTAACCCCTAATTTTGCAGAGCTAACTGTTGGCTGAGTGACCATACTTATGGCTTTTTACAAACACAATAACACTGCGGCAACTTAACTGAGGAAAGGAACTTTGACTAAGCAGTGACCAGTACAGTACATTGCAAAATGGATACACTGAGAAAATATCTGCAAAACCTCTGCCTATATTGGTGAAATCCTCACAACTGCCTGAAAACCTAAGAATTTTTTTTTTTTTGCTATCGTTTGTGATTATTTACTGAACACTCTAACAAAAATTATTCAATTATAAAAACACTTTGGGTATATTTTGTGTAAAATATGAATTATAAAGGGTATTAGAGCAGGTCAGTCTTTAACATCAGTTTTGTTATATTACTTGAGTTCTGATACTTTTAATGGAGCTTTAATTGAATCAGCCTGCTAACGATTTTGAAAGATGCACTTTTATGCAGAGATCAAAGATCAACATGATTTAACACACTGCCATGGCGTCTATGCTCCCATTTGGCTCAGCATATTAATTGAAGCAGTGCTACGGTTTTGTCTTTGTTAATGGGATTCAGCTAAAAAGTGGACTAATACTAGCTTAGGCCTAACATTATTAAAGCCTGTTATTTCTGTGCCTTCCTCTTCCCTAATTTGTAATTCACACCGCTCCATAACCAAAGAGCCTGCTGGGAGACTTTCTAAGTACACTTTCTTTGAGAACCATTTGCTGCTTTATATCTGAATGGGGTGGAGCTGGATCTGCCAATCAACGTGAAAGGGCCTTTTGTAAGAATGTTCTGAACCACCGCGTCATGTTTAGATCTGTGATTGCTTTTGGAAGGATTGTCTTTTCATACTAGATCCCACCCTGTCAAACATTGTCAGAGCTTACTTGTTTTCTTGAAATACGATTATCACTTGGGCTCTTTATGTGGCAACTGTAAGAAGACTAAATTAATCTGAAAACATACGTATCAACTGATCAGCTAAGGCAGATGATTTCAGCCTCCTTACATCATGTGATAGTATTGATACTGCTCTGCTCTAATTCTATAATTATCTGTGCTGCTTTTAGTGTGGCAGAGAGCAGTCAAGAAGGAGCTACAGAGCTTCTCTGCACTCAGTCAGCCCCAACTCACTGTACTTGTAAGGTTTGTCAATGCTAGAGAAGGGCAGGTCCTTAAAAGGGAGTATCCTGGCCTAGACTGGGGAGCATTCAGGAGCAAACAGAAATAGTGCACAGAGCTCCCCGGCTTCGGGGAACAGGGTCTGTCTGTTGTGGAAACTGCATGACAGCACCAGCTCCCCAGAGTCCTCTGAGGAAGCAGAATTACTTACTTTTATTTTTGGAGCCCTGGGACTCATCCTTGGTGGTTTGGATACACAAGGGACAAGGAGCCAGACCTTCCTCCCAAGGACTATTGGTCTGTACCCTGCATGAGACCATGGGGAACCAGCCCTCTTCATGAACTGTGGAGGTATTTTGCCTTTTTCTTTTGGACTACTTCAATACACACCCCTTCCCTCCACCAGAAGGGGGAACTCCCTAAACGGTACAGCTGGAGGGTTGTACCCCAAGTCTGGGACCCAGACTACAGTCATGTTGCTGTCCAGAGAAGGACATCCAAGACAAAAAAAGGGCCGCACTCAGACCAAGGGAGAGCCAGAGAGGTAAAACATATCACAGATGGGGTACCGATTCGTTTAATTAATCTGCTTAATCTGTTTGCTGATTTAATGCAATGGGTTCCCAGATCTTGTACAGCCACCTGCTCTGATTATTTAGCTGATTAGTGGCAATGATATATCTCTTTGTAGGTAACCTCTTTTCATCAGCTCTTAGCTCAGTTGTAGTCTGGGTTCTTCTTGATTTAGTTGTGGATCACCTTAAGACCAGACCCACATTATGCAAGCCCACGTGCAAAATAAGTGTGGTCCCTGTCCACTTCTCTGTCACTGCGGTTGGGCCTGTGATTCTCTGGCTGTTTCAGGGTGTTGCAGGGTACTCGGTGTCCCGTAGAAACGAGGCACACACACAGCTGTTGAATAGTAGTGAGTTTATTGAAGGCAAAAGTGGCACACCCGCAACGGGGGCTCCCTTCGTTGCTGCCACTGAGACGGGGAAAGCCCGATGCATCGGAGCAGTGCTCGGGGTGAAGCCCACTGAGCATGGGCACACAGGCAGAGAAATAACAGGAACATTTGCATCTCATGCATACCTCATGAATAACTAATACCTTGTTTCTGTCTTGTTAGCATTACATAATGCAAGCAGGTGCCTCATTAATTTTGCACAAGACAAGCAGGCAATGAGAACCAGTTAACTCCGGCATGTAAAATATGCGATAACAGGGCAGGGACTGATAACAATGGGCGAAAGTACCCTTTCCTTCCCAGGAGTGTGGGGGAATGAGCACCCCTTCCCTCCCAGGAGTGGGAGGGAGAATGAGCACCCCCTCTCTCCAAGGAGTGGGGGGAGGAATGAGCACCCCCCCTCCCTGGAGTGTGGGGGGGGAATAAGCAGTCTTTCCCTCCCAGGAGTCGAGGGTGAGAGCGCCCCTAGCACACTACCATAACAACATCTTACACACCCTTACACAGGGTGTGCATAGAGAGTTCAGAGATGAATGGGTTTCTTAGGTAGAAAAAGGCCATCACTGGATAAGAGAACAGAGCTGTGCAGGCTGGCTCTGTGCTCACAACATAAATGCTCAGCTATTTCTTTGCGGGACCTGGAATTGCAACTATGAAGGAGTCAAAAAACATCAGTTAAAAATTAGCAAAAAGAATTATATTTTTTTCTTAACTTCATCTTAAACCTTTTTTGTTGATGTGTCTGTCTCTCCACGTTACATTGTTTAGATGTCAGACCATACTTTAGATGTCAAGGCTGCATGGAGCAGACCCATTGTCAGATGGAAAATTGCCCTAATACTACTTGGTGAGATTTCTTTTTAGCCTTAAAATATGTCATGACTATGCAGGAAACATACAAATTTAATTGCTACCAAATTCATGTCACTTTACAATGGACTATTTTTATGAATATGAGGCACTTGGAGCTTGGTGGTGGTATAAATATAAATATCTCAGAGGCCCCAACCTTTCTCATGTTGAGTACTACTGTTGCTAGTGGTCCCATTGTGAGACTACTCAGCACAATAGGTACCACTCAATGTAAAGGTTGCTGAATCAAGCCCAGATCTTCAAAGTTATGTAGGCCTCTAACTTCCATGGACATTAATGGGAGTTAAGTGTGTAAATACCTATGAGGATCTTGACCTCAGTCCCTAACTAAATAATGCCCAGCCTCACTCTTTTCCTGAGTGTTTAATTTCAGACTGACTCTTGAAAGGCAATTATATTCTTGAAACTGAACCATGATCACAATGTGAGTCTAACCATGGAGTTTACTCACAAACACTTGCTCTCTTATCATTAAATGGGTTCAGTTTTTATTTGCCTCTGTTGGTAAAGACCATAGGATAATTATAGATTCCAATTTAATGCTCTGTGAACACGAGGGCTGTAACTAACTACATTTTTTTATCATCTCAGAAATGTAAGTCGAAATAACTTTTTTGTTCTGCTAGTTACCAAAGCTATTTACTGAGATTATTTGCTGAGTGGGCTATTTAAGACCTAAAACAGCAATGATTTAATTGGTCACTACTGTATTAATGCAGGAGTGGTGTGCTGTCCATGTTCTCGGTGCTGCACAAATGTAAAGACACAGGCCTAGTAGCAGCAAAGAGATCACAGTATAAAACCTGCAATGGTTCAGATCCCCTTGATACTGTGAGTTGGGGGCTCAGCATAATCATGATGCATTATTTTAGGTAGTTCTCATTAGACAAATTGTGGAAGAAGAGAGTTTTAAGGAGGAATTTAAATGGAGAGGAAGGATGTTTGCTAGTAAGTGGAAGATGCATGAAGAAGAGTATAAATGGGCCTCTCATATCATATCAGCCAGCAAAAAGAGTCAGAAGTTGACAAGATTTTGAACCAAGCTTAAAGTTCTACTGTTCACCTTAAGAACTTTTCAAGCACTTGTTCCTACCATGCTCCCCTTCCATCACATGATATTTTAATTGTTAACACTAATTCTCTAAAGTGCGGAGTTTGGGGTTTTGGCAGTTTTTTGTTTAACTCCATGAGCACCATCTTGGAAAAACATTGTGTACCTGGCAGTTTTCTGGTTATATAAGCATTATTTCAGCTTTCTATCCTAAATTACAATTTAGTAAATTCTGACTCTGGGGGAAAACCCTATCCAACATGGTGAAATAATGTTCTTTCACATGGCAACTTGAAAAGCAACATTAAATTCAACACACAGGTTTGTCATCTACTCTATGGTTTCCAGTGACATGGGATGAATCAAGGCTGTCCTTCTGGAAAAGGATTTTAGAGAACAGCAGTTTATAAGATGTCCCATGGTTTGGGTATCTTCTCCAGATTCACATATTGGGCCGTCCTACATTTTCCATGTGTGTGGTAGGTAATTGCAATGCCTGTGGGAAGTTCTGATGTAGTTCCCCGTGATTCATATCTTACATGGCATGGTGAACCCAGGTAGTTGTTCTATGGGATCTGGGATCTGGTCTTGATTCTTGACCCCACTGTTTCCCACAGCCTCTGCCACTTGTCTTTCAGTGACAATCTTTGACTGCTAATCGGAAGGGGTTCCTTGGCTTAAGGTGGCATCTCAGGAGGGGAAGGGAAGTTGGAAATCTTCATAAATGAGCAACAGTGCGTTTGTTATCTCACACTCGTATTTTTGTAATATTGCTGTTTCTCTTTTGAAAGATGATGGTAAGATATGCACAAGGATGAGAACCCGAACTGTTGGTGTTGACTTCAACACACCTGTGACAATTCTCATAGCAGTACTCAGTTGCAAATCAACAATTTTCATGGGTACACTATTTTTCATACTGGCGATCAGTATACAACTGCTGAGAAGATGAGGGCCAAGGAGGCTATCTACAAGGTGTCAGCACCTGCTCTCCAACAGGTCCTGACTAGTTTGTGCATTATATTGTTCCTAACTTTTATCTTGGCAGTGGTGTTGTCAGATGTTGGTGACATGTGAGGCTATGATCCAGAAACATTATAAGATATTTCAGGAAATGCTCATGCCTGAGTTTGATGTTTCAGAAGGTGACAGTCAGGCACTTCTTTGTCTATTGGTAGCTCAGGTGAAACATGGAGACAGATGTTTGAGTGCTTGGTTGGAGTCACCATAATGTGTAGTACTGCAGTTTTTTCACATCGTCTGAGGATGCATTCCACTTGGGCAAAAGTGCTCATTTGGATGGCTAGCATGAGATCATCAGCATATCCAAATTTCCATGACTGGGTCAATGACATGTTGCTGACATAAATATGAAAAAGCAAGGAAGTCAAGATGGATCACAGTGGGAGCCTGATTTTCGATTAAAAAAATCTGCTAGTCTGTTCCATTAGATGTACATGAAACTTGTGACTGGTGAGCATAACTGGAAGCATAGGGATGTTCTTCAGTCTACTATTTTTGACACTTTCAGAAGAAGGCCATCCTGCCAAACTGTGTTGTATGCCAAAGCACACATACACAAAGACAGCTGCTGTTTTGAGCCCGTGGTGATGGCTAGCTTTGATGTAAGTCATCAGTACTATTACCTGACTGGACATGCGCCATCCCAGTCTAAAGTATGCCAGCTCAACATAGAAACCTCTCTCCTGAAAAATGTGATTACCTGTGATTACATACAACCTGCTATGTGAGCAGATGATTGATGTTCTAGCATTACAAGACTCATTTAGTGGCAAACCAACTCCATCCAAAACATGGACTAGCAAAATTCATGAGACAAGAGCTCTGGAAAAGGTAGTTTAAGCCTACCTGGTTCTCAGCAGGCTGCAGTGCTGCTTCCTCTGTGACTTCTCTGGTGGATGTCCTTGTCACTGACTCTCAGTCCACCTACCTTGGGACCCCAGGACCAGCACTGACCCCCAAGATACCCCAGTTGCTTAAACCAGGGTCTGTTCCAGAACTCAACCCCTAAATATGAAGCTTCTGGTTTACTCTCCAGAGATGGTTTTATAGCTGTAAAGCATTCAAAACAGAGACACTTTGCCCAAGTCTAACACTTTAAAGCTCTTTTTCTTCATTATATAAAGCACAGGAGAGTACAGATCATACAAATCAAGAAACCTTACATAGATTTTCCTGCCTCAGTTTCACCACTCCAGAGCATTCTTTGGATTCACATCAGAGTCCCTTGGGTATTCCAGGGTCCTGCTGCTTCAGTGCATGGCTTGTGGGCTGGACCTTGACTTGTTCTTCCACCCACATCAGCTTTGCTTCCTTTGCTTTTGACCACTTTGACCTTGTCCCTTGGGAGTCCTTGAGGCCATTTGGGCTCAGGAAAGCAGGTCCCTCACTAATGGGTTGCTTTTCTTGCCTTTTGAGTTACAAACAAAATGTCCCAAAGATTCCAGACACACCAATTCATCCCTGTTTATAACTTTTAGCTCCCTCTGTCAAGTGACACCCTTGCCAGCTTCCCAGGAGAGCACAAACCCATGCAAGGTGACTTCCTTGCCCAGACAATCTCTCTCCTACTAAACCAGTTCTGGTGGCTGGGAGCCAGACTGTTGTTTAGAGCCATTACATTTCAATGATCAAGCATTTTAAGTCAATGATTCTCTTTTATTATTCTTTTGCCACCAGCCCTGACATGGAGGCAGGCTAAGCCAAAAGTCTGCACATTCAAAATGTGGTTTGATACAGATACATAATGTTGATGACTTTATACAGAATTAGAAGTTGTAAAGACAGATTCCCAAATTGTCACAGAGATTTTGTGGCCATAGTCCTCAAATGGGGTGAGGAAACTCCCATTGAACCCTTGGTTTGAACTTAAGTAACTGAAGTGTAGAAGCAATATGTATTTTTCTTAAAGCAAGATTTTGTTTGTTTTCTGTTCAGAATTTATAAATAAGGAAGGTAAGAAAATATCATCCTCTGTATTTCATTAAAGGCCAAATTGTGGGGGGCTTTAATTTACTTGAGTGAGCTGACTGAAATCAGTGGGATTATTCATGGTGTAAGTGCTCACCAATAATGTGACTACTTAAAAAAAAATCCAACTATTTTTCTTGACTAAAGTAAGTGGAAGAATACTAAGCCCAAAAGGAGTGATCAGTATCACAGCAGATAAACAGATGTGGCTCGGATCATAATTCTCAATCAGTCATGCTCTAGAGTAGAGCCAATAAACCACTGTCATAACCAACTGGACATCTTCATTCAGGTAACAATAATATTAACTAGCATTTCCCTGCATGATTATTAGGAAGGCACAGCTGTGTCTTATCTTTGTCTTGCTATTTTTATTCATTGTTTCCATGTAATTGTGCAAAAACGTTTAACCCATCTGCTTGTTCTTTCTGTTATCCCTAACCCTATGAACCCTGTCTTTCTATTTCTGTCCCTTTCCTTATAAGATAAAGATAAATACATCATATAATACTGCATTGCAGCTGTCACTTGACTTTGCAGATTCCTGGACATTTCCTTATGCTACTCAGTCTATTTGAGTAACATCTAAAAGCTATTCCATAGGGAAAATAACCTTTCCATGTAAGTGACTGTGTATGTCTTATATCACACACTTAGCATTAATGTCTAACAAGAAAAATTCTAATGAATGGTACGTCAAACATCACAATCCAATTTCCCCCCTTGTGTCCAACTGTTTCCATCAAGAGCAATCCTTTGGCAAAATTGTATCCACTTTATTCAATTCCTTAACTAGTTCTGCTTTAAGGTTGTGTACCTTGTGATACTCCACTCTCACATCTCACTCTTCTTCACTTGCTTTTGCAGTTCCATTGTTTGAAGCTTCTACAGCAAGAATTATGTTTCTATCAAATAGTGTCTGCCTAGCCAAGATCATTTAAACATAAATGTGCAAGTGTTCAGCTGAGCATAGACAGAGTGTAAAGATTCTATCTTAACATTCCAAATTTACTCCGTATAATCTCTCTCAATCTGCATTTAAAGATAATGAACTGTATTGAGTAGGAAAACATGCAAATGTACTTAAAGGAATATTTTAAAATGACTCACGAGTCATGACTTAGTACAATGGCCAGGATGAAGGGGCTGGAATGCTGATATGATCTTTCAGCACTACGGCAATACAAATAAATATATTTATAAATATTAGTGTTAGAGTATACCCTGTCATCACACTTTCCGTTCTTTTTGCAGAGGAAGATGTAAAATCAAGGACAAATGAAGCATGTTGGCAATAAAGCTTTAAATGATTGATGTTTAAGTGCAGACGATTGCTTTAAAAGAATGTTCAAATGGTGCTCTGAAATACATTACTTTCTTATATCCTGGTTTGTCTTTAAAGTGTTGTCATCAATTGGCTTTAAAAAAAATTGACCTATCTTGAAAATTGTTCAGTTTTTTAAATTCTACCTTACGGTTTCAAACTGGTCACTGGCAAAGTTCAAAATTATAATAGATCAGCCCCCTAAACATTGACAGAATATACAATTCCTCTTAAACAAAGGTTTTGTGAATTGCCAAACCACCTCTGTAGTGCCCCTATTTAACAAGGAATTTTAGAGTGGATAAAAATTGACTTTAAAACATCAGATTTTTAAAAAATTAAATTACTTTTTCTTTTTAAAAATAAACCTATTTAAAATTTAATTTGAAATTATAACAATCTATGTTAAGGCCTAAACTCACTATAACCTATTGAAATCATTTAATTTAAATTTAAAAATTAATATTCAGCAGTACTTGGTTGCTGCTGAACTTTATTTAAAAGTCAAAGCACTGAACTAGTAGAAGTCATGGCTAAGCACCTGGAAACAGAGCTTGCTGAAGTGCATGCTAAATCAACTTTTGACAGCATTAACCTCTTCTTCAGGTGCAGAGAGTATATTTTCTTCATTTCACTTTATTCAGCTAGCTCAGTTCACTGCCTAGCTCATTCAGTTAAGAAAGTGATTGGGAGTTGACGCAGCAGAAAAACTGTTTTCCTC
This sequence comes from Dermatemys mawii, assembly GCA_007922305.1. Taxonomy (NCBI): domain Eukaryota; kingdom Metazoa; phylum Chordata; order Testudines; family Dermatemydidae; genus Dermatemys; species Dermatemys mawii. The sequence goes on from ML677334.1 coordinate 59,413,192, forward strand.
TTACAGTCTGTGAATACTAATAGATGTGAGAGGATGACATCTATTAGTTTTAAAATCTTGAAGGACATGGTAACCAGAAACATTCCATTCAATTAATAACTAGAGATAATACTTCCATTGTTTAACAGATCATTAGTTTAAAATGCAAAACATGTTTTGATAAACTTTTTCTTATGTAGTTTTTATTTAACTATTTTTGCATGCTGTCTGCACATTTTTATCCAAATAGAGCTTTTACAAATCACAAACAAAAGAATTAATTCAATAAATAAAGGTGTCTGCCATTTTCTAACTTAACAGAGAAATGTAAAAATTATGAACCTGAACTAATGTACTTAAACAGTTATATAGCATAACATACATGTTGGCCTAAACTGTTTACACTTACAATTTAGGCCAACATAGTTGCAACACTCAGGAGAGTGAGAAATCCACATCTCTGTGTGCCATAGCTATGCCAAGCTAAGTTAACAAAAGAATATTTTTGTCAATCCACCTACTATTGCTTGGGAAGATGGAGTTCCTACAGTGATGGAAAGACCCTTTCTGTTACCCTACTCTGCATCTACATTCCAGGGTTACAGTAGCACAGCTACGGTATATAGCTTTGCTGCTATAGCACCTGTAGTTTAGACATGGCCATGTCTACATCATCCTGGTTAGCAAAAATAAATACCAAATTTAGTATAAAGGCTATGTTTAGCTGCAAATCAACATGTTTTAATGGTTACCAACCAATGAGAATCAACTGTTCCTTAGGAAAATAATGAAAAAGTACAAATGCCAGATGAGATTAAAATCAATTATTTAAACCAAGGTTTCTTGCTTGCTGATTTAAATCCTGATTAAAATTGGTTTGATTTAAATCAGTCCACCGGGAGGAATTTTAAGGCAAAAATCACAATAAAGCTAAAATTAAAGTACTCATATTAGTATAGACAGAGCAAAGTATACAAAAGTGATCTTAACTGAGGTAAATAACTCATTTTGTCTAAACTAATTATCTTTTGACACTTTTCTAATGTATCCAACACCTTGGCATCTGAGCAAGGTTTGAGGTATATTCCCCACACCCTCAAATCCTAGCCACAAATTTATTTAAAAAAACCCCAAACCCCAAACTTTTCTGAGGGTTTTGTTGTTGTTTTTTTTGGTCTGGCTAAAATTTGCTCTTTAATCTGTGCTTTTCTGAGACCAAACTTGACACTGACCCTTACCCTAAAATGGAGAAATAACACAGATTGTAAATACTGTGGGAGACTGATCAATTGGTGGTTTCTGCTCATTTCTCTTGTACCATACATGCACTGTTTTAAAGATAATTTTTCTCTTAAGTTCAGAGGTATTTTGAAACAAGGAAGACAAGTTTTAAACATCAAAGACCAGTTCTCTGGCCCTTACTCTATTGCTTCTTTTCTAGTTCCATGCCGCAAAGGGGCCAGATGGCTGTTTCAAGGCAGCTGGGCTTTCCCCTTGCGTAGAAGACTGCATGGGTGGTGTTGCCCTCTCCAGCACTGGTGGGGGAGGTGTATGGACCCTTCCACCATTAGGGGGTTTGGGTTGGTATCTGCCTGTCTCTCAGGGGCAGAAGTGGGGAATGACAAGAGTGCACACTGCTCCAGCTATTCTTATTGGGATAACATTATCTAGGGCGCTGTTACACACACACCCGCACATGTTAGGTAAGCAATCTCAGGCCTACAACTTATCCAAGGCTGAGGAAGCACAAACACCACCTTTGCCATCCGCCACACTCCCATCAGGAGTGCAAGGGAGATGATAGTAATAAAAGCATTTATTTAAATCTTACCACTTCATTGTGAAGATTGAGACAGGGTTTACATAGGAAATGAATGCTTTTAAATGCATAAACATACATGAGTCCACAGTCACAGCATGTTTTGCCTGTTTTATGTACCACTGAAAAGACCTGGTGGGGGGTGGGGGTGCGCACGTGTATGCTATGCTTCCACAAATTAGATTTAACAGTCTGGACAATGGGATTTGTGCATTCCTTATTGACAGAGCTGGAATTCTCCACAGACCCTGATTTATGGTGGTAACAAAATAAAAACTTCATCCCTTTGTGTTCCCAAAATAACTGGCTGGCAAGAAAAGAGAGAGAAATTGGAGGAAGAATCAGCATCTCACTGCAGTTTGGTTGCTTTTGTGCCACTGAACAGTGACATCATTTCTGTTCTCAAGTCACGGTCACCGGAAAAGAAGGGAAGATAGATACAAGGATACAACAAAATATGATTTTTCCCCATGAACATATGCTTTTATGACCCTGCTATCAAAGCAGTTTGAATGAAAGGCCAGATCCTCAGCTGATGTCAACATCTCTAGTGAACTCAACAGAGCTGCACTGAGTTATTCTAACTGAGGCTTTCCACACCATTTTCACATTCAGATCTGTGTGGCCAGCATTCTACAAAGCAGCAGCTTGCTATGAGCATTAAACACACTGCATAACAAGTGTTTCTAACATTTCATTTCATATATTTAATTTGATCCAGATCTGGGTTTAGACCAACAGAAACAAGCCTTGATTGTATTACTGCCTTGTTAATTTATTTAGCACCTCAGGGTATGTCTACACTGCTCACTAAGCCCAGGGCTATGTGACCCTTGCCTGCAGACTCGATGTTTCCAAGCCCGTGCTTGAGCCACGACACTGCACTAGACATCCAGGCCTTACAACTGTGCTGATGCATCCATACTGCACTATACAGACCCAAGTCAGAACTTCAGCTTCTGTGGGAGTATTCTATCCTGTCCCAGGGTTTCTAGCACCAGTGCCTGCTTAAGCTGCGCTAGGGCTTGTTTCATAGTGGGTTGTGGGAGAACTTGTCTGTCCCTTCTGCGGGAGGTGACTAGAAGTGTTTTGAGTGGTTTTAGCCTAGGAACACATCCAGCCAAGTTATGTGACCCCACACGCTCCCAGCAGCTGGAGCCATCAACACAGCTCCTTCCCCATGGAAGAACTTCTCCACCTCATGCTCTCAGTCCTATTCTGGGAAACAAAGCAAAACGCTCCTGGATATTTAGGCAGCTGTTTGTGAACTGTCAAAGGCATCTCTGGAAAGAGCATACTCTGACACAGCTGATGCTGCTCATGCCTGTTGCTTTAGCTGCAGATTCCTCACATGTAGACTAGTGCTTCTGGAGCAAGGCCATAAGCAGAGACTTGCAGAATCCATTGTCATGTGGACCTGGGATGACGAACAGTGGATCCAGAATTTTCACAGGAAAAAGCAGATGTTCCTGAAGGTTTGAGATTAGCCTGTCCCCACCTTCCAGTACAAGGACACCCACATGAGGGAGGCCAGGCTGGTCCAAAAGCAGGTTGCTATAGTTTTCTGGAAGCTGACTACCCTAGACGGCTACAGGTCCATGGCTAATCAGTTTGTAGTTCCCAAATCAAATGTGGGGGGTGTTGGGGCAGAGGTTTGCAAGGCAATCAGGACTGCGATTTACTCCAAATCGTGGACATTAAAAATGTTCCTGAAATTACTGGTGGTTTTGAGATAATGGCCTTTCTGAACTGGTCCAAGGCCATGGAAATCACATGCCTATAGTTTGCCCTCTGCATGGAGCATGAGTACATAAACTGCAGAGTATTGCTCCATTGGTGTGCAGGTCCTGCTCAACCACAGGGACAGATTCTTGGTCACTAACCTGGGATGCACTTATAGGGTGCATAATGCCAGTGTGTTCTGGAGATGAGGACTTTGCCTTCATGGACAAGCTGGGAGATTATTCCCACTGAATGACATTATTATAAATGGAATCATTGTCCCCACTGTTATTCTAGGTAACCCTGATTACCCCCTGCTGCCACTGCTTATGAAAACATGCTCTGAGGATGCGGGATGGGGTGTGTTCATATGGCGGACTGAAATCCCATTGGCTCTGCCTTCAGAACCATTTGGATGCCAGCGTTAATGTAGTCCACCTTATTGGGCCTGCTGTCCACACAGACCTTGTGCAGAACACCGGAGGAACTGATTGGTGCTGTAACCATGTGCACAATGGAAATGAGGGAATGAAATAGTATTTGAAGTTGTGCTGTATATGGGAGTAGGGCAGCTGTGGAAAGAATTTTGTAAATGTGTTGTTATTATGAATTCCATAAACACATGGATAACCTCTTCATAAATCTGGTCACTACTGGCCATAAACTCAGTGTATGGATTATGATGATGACAGTGTATAAATTTTTATTATGCAAAATACTGAGACAGGCATGTGATGACATTCTTTACAGTTGGTGTCACTTTTAACATCACATCTAATAAAACTTGCTGTTATAGCCTGGTGTAAAATCAACCCTGTATTTTATATAGGTATTTACCTACCAGCATAAGAACCCAAAAGGCAGACTAGCTTCCATCAAAACATAGAGCTTAATAAACAAACTCAGTACCAAAGTAATGAAAGGTCCAGGTTCCCAGCTATTCCTGGGAGCCTTCTCTGTTCCCCTTGGCCTTCCTTGTGCGTTTTGTATGTGCAAGTACGATAAGGAGTGTTACCCATACTCTCCCTGAAGGGGTTAATGTAGGCCAGAGGGGCCAGTTAGCCTATAAGGTTGCAAGAAAGCAGGGGGATAGTTAGGCTGACAGGCAATTCTTAATGATGGAGCCCAGCTGGGGAGAACTGACAGGACTTCTATAAAGCCCGGGAGCTGGTGGCAGAAAGGGACTGTGGGGAAGTAATCTGCAGTCACTTCCTGGGGGAAGGGAGGTGTGTTTGGGGATATGGAATTGAGCAGGATGCGATTAATGGCCCTGCACACTTCCATCAGCATGAGTCCAACGGTCAAATTTCCCACTCCAAACTGGTTAGCGATCGATCGGTAGCAGTCTGGAGTAGCCAGTTTCTACAGTGCAATCGCCACACATTTCTCTAGCAGCAGGGCAGCTCTCATTCTTGTGTCCTTGTGCTACAGGGCTGGAGTGAGTTCATCACACAATCCCATGAATGTGGCTTTCCTCATCCAAAAGTTCTGTAGCCACTGCTCGTCATTCCAGACAATCACAACAGTGTGACAGTGCTTGTTCCCCAAGCCAAAAAGCTGCATTCCACTGTGGGCAGCACCTCTGTGAATGCCACAAGCATCTGTCATAGTTACTATGCGTGGCGAGTTCACTGTTGCACTCCTCTTGCCTTTGTAGTTTAAGGAATTACTCAAGTGCCACTCGTGACGTGTTAGTGTGAGCAAGCAGCATATTGGTCAACAGTTGGGATCCATTCTTGCAGACCAGAAAGGCAGAGCAGAGCGTGCAGTACACAATTTGTTGAAATTGGCGCCAAATGCAGATGGAAGCACAGGGATTGCTGGGACACAAAGCAATGCATCACAGGGCATTGGGACAGGACCCAGGATGCCCTGCAACCCCTTCTGCCTTCCCACAACTCTTAGCGGCAGAAGAGGAAGAGATGTTCTGTGGGATAGCTGCCCAGAGTACACCGCTCCGAATACCATTGCAAGTGCTGCAAATGTGAACACGATATTGCGCAGGCAGCTAACAGTGTGAACACACAACAGAGGTTTCCCTTCAGCGCTCTCTGAGCAGCGCTGTAACTGCCGGTGCTGTAACTCTGCCAGTGTAGACATACCCTTAGTTAATGAAAGGAGCAATGAACACGTATCTCAATGGAATGAACTCTGTTTGTAGCTTGGTTTCACAGACACTTGGGGCATAGGTGCCACAGTGCTAGGAGAATGAGGGATATTTTAGATACATTAATGCCAACTCAAGTTAAGACATGAAAACCAAAATATCCAAGTGTGGTTCACTAAGTAAGGCACCTAACTACATATCCAGGCACCTATATAAAATGGCTTGATTTTTAGAGGCGTTGAGCACTTGCAGCTCCCATTCACTTCTGGGGGTGCGACTACCCAGGACTTCCATAAATCAGGCTACTTTAACACAGGTTCCTAAGGATGGAGTTAGGTGCTTTAGGCAACACTATGTGAAAAATTTGCCCTTACTTTACATCCACGCAGGTGGGAGCAATAAGGGTGCATCCAACACAGAGGATGCACTACATGCAGTGGGAGAGGAGGTCAGGGGACACTATCAGGAGAGAGGATGACACGCAGTCTGAGGGTGGAAAATAAATGACTTCTGGAACAGAGGAGACGGTGACTGGGTGGGTGTAAAATACGGACAGCTCCAGCAAAGAATATGTTAGATGCTCAGCGTGGGAGAAATGAGGACATCTCCAGCACAGAGGCTTTTACAGAGACTGAGAACCTGATCCTCAGCTGCTGTCTGTTGCTGAGTGAAATCAGGGCACCTCCGGCAAAGAGGCTGCAGATACCACACACAGTAAGTGGATGTTTTGGGGAGGAGAGAAATGAAAGCCTGGTCTGCCGTCCTTAACTCAGAGGGAATCCCCTCCACTGGGCTGCAGCTGCCAACATGCACTGTGCTTAGAGAAAGCCAACATGGGGGCAATGCTCAGAAAAACAAAATCGCTCCTTCAAAGCCTGGCAGAGGCTGCAAAGCCGCTGTCTCATGGCTGGGGCTGGTCTGGCTCAGGCTCAGGCTTACCCCTGCTTAGCACATAGTGGCCCCGTGAACTGGGAAGTGCATAGGACCCTCCATTCACACAGCACACACAGCTGATCCAGGAGATGCAAGGAGGACGGCAGCAGGAGTGGAAGGAGGATGGAGGAGGCAATGCAAGGCAATGTACAGTAAGTGGCAAAGTCAGCAGGAAACAGTCAGCCCACCTTCTGCAAATTGCACCTGCCTCCAAATGTGCCTGTTTGTGATCTTAGCTTCTGGCAATGAAATCTATGGGTTGCAAGTTCTGAGGGCTATAAAACACTCTGAAATCTATGGGCTGTAAATTGTGAAGGCTGACATACCCTTCAGACAGTGCCTACACTTCAGTTTGCTCCCTTGAGCCCTGATTTACAGCTGATTCCATTTTTATACTATTGTATTTCCACTTAAATAATTGTTTTCCACTGAAATGTATGTAATTTACCTATGTAAAATTGGAGTAAAGCCATGGCACATCAGGCTCTTGGTCCATAAGTAGGTACACACAGCGAGGTATTTGTACACCACTCAGGAAACACTCACACATCTGTTTTCAGCTCTGTTCCACAGCAAGGCACTTTCTGAGTGGTATCAATCTAATATTCTTCCTAAATCTGATCCTCCATTTGATTTAAACTTTTTCTGGCTTTGCATGCACACTTCAAACTGAAATCAGTCGCTCTCGGCCAGACTGAAATACCTATTCTCAAAGTGAATAATACTTTACTCCACAAGTAGTGTCATTGATTTCAGTGGGACTACATCTGGAGTCCTGTGTTATCTGTGTCAAGGCTGATTCCCCACTCTGACCCTTTGAGTGCAGAAGGTGGGGGCCCATAAGGATTCTAAAAATTAATACTGGCCATTCCAGGCTTGTATTAAACTTCCAAGATTACAACTTTTTTCTGACCTTGGATGGGTAGATGCTGCCACCACCAAAGTGCAAAAACCCCTTTGAGAACCCAGGAAGGACACTTGGGAATTCCTTCCTGTCAGGTACCCTCAAGCCCTTTCACCCTCCACTCCCTTCCGGGGAGGAGCTGAGAAAGAAAACAAAAGAAATCATCTGTTGCCACCAGCTAATTAAACAACATGCACAAACCTCTTAGGGACACAAAAATCCAATCCTATTCTTAGAAACAATAAATATTAGTAAAAACAAAAGGAAAGAAAATACATCCTGTAACTTAGGTTTTTTTCTAGTTAAAAAAAAAAACAATTACAAGGATTAAGCATCAAGATAGTTTCTTGAGGTCCAGTTTAAAGGTTACAAGCAAAACAAAAGCACCTGGGATTAGCACAGAGGAGTCCACAAACCATAAAGAAATAAAAGAGAGAAATCTAATTGTGTCTTCCTGGACATTTCCTGAGCTACTTAAATATCTGGGGTTTCAAACAAGTAATTTCTAGGTATGACCTGGTGCTTCTTCATACCTGGCCCAAAGCTTTTTACAGTATAGTTCCAGCCCTGTCTCTCTCGCTGAGAGAACAACACAGACAGACAAAGGGGAAGTTTTTTCCTCCAATTTAAAAAAATTCTAGCCTTCCCATTGGCTCTTTTGGTCAGATGCCCACTCCCTTCCTTTTACCAATGGACTTTTTAACTCTTTACAGGTAAAGCAAGTAGAGAACAGCTACTAACAGGGGGTTTATAGCTAACTGGCTGGTTGGGTGTCTATAAAAGGGAGCTTCAACCCCCCTTTATTTATCAAAATCTGTTTTTCAGTTTTTAGAATAGAGAGAGATAAACAGTGATGTCTCCCAGGAATCTGTACTTGGAGTAGTACTGCTCAACATATTTATAAATGATCTGGAAAAAGGGGTAAATAGTGAGGTGAAACAAAATTACGCAAGACAGTGAAGTCCAAAGCAGATTGCGAAGAATTACAAAGGGATCTTACAAAACTGGGTGATTGGGCAACAAAATGGCAGATGAAATTCAATGGTCATAAATGCAAAGTAATGCACAATGGAAAACATAATCCCAACTATAATACAAAATGATGGGATCCAAAGTATCTGTTACCACTCAAGAAAGAGATCTTGGAGTTACTGTGGATAATATTTTGCAAACATCAGCTCAATATGTAGCAGCAGTTTAAAAAAAGAGCTGAGTGTTAGGAATCATAAGGAAAGGCATAGATATTAAGACAGAAAACATTGCAAAGCCACTATATAAATCCATGGTATGGTATGCCCAAACCTTGAACACCATGTGCAGTTCTAGTCACCTCATCTCAAAAAAGATATATTAGAATTGGAAAAGAGACAGAGAATGGGAACTCAAAAGATTAGGGGTATGGAACCACTTCCATATGAGGAGAGATTAAAAAGACTGAGACTTTTCAGCTTGGGAAAAGAGACAACTAAGAGGGGATATTATAGAAGTCTTTAAAATCATGAATTGTGTGAAGAAAGGGAATAACGAAGTGTTATTTACTTCTTCACATAACACAAGAACCGGCGTAACCCAATGAAATTAATAGGCAGCAGATTGAAAACAAACAAAAGAAAATACTTCTTGTAACGAGGCAGATATCCCGCTCCTGGGAAAAAGGGGTAGGTTGATTGGGGAAGCAGCCACAACCGTGGCCACACCTAATCAGGCCACAGCAGACCCTGATAAATGGGCTAAGGGAGGAGCTAGGTCAGTCTCTTTCTCTAGCTGTAGAGAGAGAAGGGCCTAGCTGCCTGGGAGCACAAGGTACTGGAAATAGAGCAGTGTGAGGGAAGGGTGAGCAGAGCTGGTGAGCTCCAGCCTTGCAATTCCCCAGACTGAGGCTTTGGTAAAGGCCTACGGAGATACTGGGGCTGCAGGGAAAGGCAACTGATCCAACCCCCTTGCCTGTGCTGAGTGGCCGTTACAGACTGCAGTTTGCCCCAGTGAAAAGGGGCTAGATGACAACTAGCAGTAGTCACTGAGGCAAAGTGGGCCTAGAGGGCTTTTGGTTCCCCTTGGAGGGGAGATCCAGAGTGTGGTAGTACTGTTGGGGCAGAACCCCAAGGTAAAGGGCACCAGGGTCTGAGACGGACATAGGGGGCCTGAGTCAGGTGAGCCACTGGCTAGCGGAGGGTGTTCTGAGGCTGGAAAAGAGCTAATTCCCAGATGACCAGCAGGAGGTGCTACACTGGTGAGAGCTGATCTGCTACACTTCATACAATGTGCAGTCAGCCTGCAGAACCTGTTGCCAGGGGATGCTGTGAAGGTCAAAATTACTAGATAAATTCATGGAGGATAGGTCTGTCAATGGCTATTAGCAATGTGATATTTTCTGCCTTATCATCTATCCTTATGGCTTTTTTGGCGCCTGCTGCTGCATATTGAGTGGATGTTTTTAGAGAACGATCCACAATGACTCCAAGATCTGAGTGGTAATGGCTCACTTAGACCCCATCTGCAAATTTTCACACCTGTTTACCCCTTTTTTCAGATAATTTATGAATATTAAATAGGACTGGGCCAAGTACAGTCTCCTGGGGGACACCACTATTTACCTCTCTCCATTCTGACAACTGACCATTTATTCCTACCCTTTGTTTCCTATCTTGTAATCCACTTTTGTTTCCAATCCATGAGAAGCCCTTCCCTCTTATCCCATGACAGCTTACTTTGCTTAAGTGCCTTTGGTGAGGGACCTTGTCAAAGGCTTTCTGAAAATCTAAGCACACTATATCTCCTGGATCCCCTTTGTCCCCATGCTTGTAAACCCCCTCAAAGAATGCTACCAGATTAGTGAGGCAAGATTTCCCTTTGCAAAAACCATGTTGACTGTTCCCCCAAGAAATTGTTTATCTATATGTCTGACAATTTTTGTTCTTGTCTATAGTTTCAACCAGTTTGCTCAGTACTGAAGTCAGGCTTACCTGCCTGTAATTGCCAGGATCACCTCTGGAGCCCTTTTTACAAGACTGGCATCCCATTAGCTATCCTCCAGTCATTCAGTACAGAAGCTGATTTAAATGGTAGGTTATAGTGATATAGTTAGTCCTGCAATTTCACATTTGAGTTCCTTCAGAACTCTTGGGTGACTTCCATCTGATCCTGGTGACTTCTTATTGTTTAGCTGATCAATTTGTTCCAAAACCATCTTTAATGACAACTCAATCTGGAACAGTTCCTCAGATTTGTCACCTAAAAAGAATAGCTTGGGTTTGGGAATCACTGCTAAGGATGTGAGGGAAAAGACCAATGCAAGGAGTTCAATTGGTTTCTCTGTAATGGCCTTATTGTCCTTGAGTGCTCCTTTAGCATCTCTATCGTCCAGTTGCCCCACTGGTGGTTTTGTAGGCTTCCTGCTGCTTATTGTTCCCCTATGCCCTGCCAAAGAAGAGCATAACATCAGGCTATCCTCTGTGGTATCTGCTATGCCTGCTTCACATCCTTCTAGCATTCTCATCTATGCACCTCCTTTCATTCTGTCTCCTATTGCCTGGGACCCCTCTCTTGATTATGGACCTGATTCTCATTTACACAAAGGGTTTATCCACACCCTGTGGTTTTTGCAGACTAAGATTGCGTGCACAACTGTTGCACTACAACTATTCCAAAACCATTGCATTCACACAGCTGATTCTTACCCACTTCCCTCTGAATCAGTGTGTACAAACAGCACTGACTTATTTAGAAATAAGTGCTCAGCATTCTGGGCAAGTATCCCATTGTGCTTTGTCCAACTGCAGGGATCTGTGAATTGTGGGATACTAGAATGGTGTAAAAGGGGCCTTAAACTGAGTGGAAATTGGTGCAGGGTTCTGAAGGTAAATGAGAATTGGGCCCTGCATCGCCAATGCCTCTTCTCTTTTCCATGCTTTCCCTAAAATTGCTCTTTTAAAGTAGAGCATCATATAGACTACAGGAACTCCTCACTTAAAGTTGTCCCAGTTAACATTGTTTTGTTGCTGATCAATTAGGGAACATGCTCGTTTAAAGTTTGCAATATTCCCTTCCAATGTTGTTTGGCAGCCACTTGCTTTGTCCACTGTTTTAAGGAAGAGCAGCCCATTGCAGCTAGCTGGTGGAGGCTTAGAACCAGCGTGGACTGGCACCCCCACTATTAGTTTCCCCCCATCAGCTCCCCGCTCCCTTAAGTTCCCTGTGCAGCAGCTGCCCAGCAGGCTATCAATTGTCCACAGTTCAGCTGTCTCTCTCCCTACTGTCATGTGCTGCTCCTGCCCTCTGCCTTGGAGCTGCTCCCTGAGACTCTTACTTGCTGTGTAGGAGGAGGGTGAAGGGGAGAAAGTGGGGGGGGGGGCTAATGGCAGTGTGTCCCCCTCCCCCTTGCTCCTGCACCCTGCTTACCCCATCTTCCATAGAGCAGGGAGGACACATGAGGGAGGGAGCTGGCTGGCAGCAGCTTGTCTCTGCAAGCTGATCTAATTAACAAGGCAGTGTACTTAAGAGTCAGCATACTTAAAGGGGAATCTCTCTCTCTCTCTCTCTCTCGCACACAGACACACACACAGTGTGTGTCTCTGTCTGCCCTCCCTCCTTTCTTGTGCCTTGTAGAGTGTGAGAGTTGACCCTTGAGGGCTCAGCCAATTGCTATTTCCTTTAGCAGTAAGGCATTTCCTGGGAAACATTCCACCCTCTGATTCCTCCACCTCAACCAAGCTTCACAATCATCATCACTGTGTACCAGTATTAAATTGTTTTTTTTTTAAACTTATACTTTGTGTGTTTTTAGGTGTGTGTATATCTCTAGTCTTTTGTCTGGTGAAAAAAATTTCCCTGGAACCTAATCCTCCCTATTTACTTAATTCTTATGAGGAAACTGGATTCGCTTAACATAGTTTTGCTTAAAGTTGCATCTTTCAGGAACATAACTACAATGTTAAGTGAAGAGTTTCTGTATAATGTATTCATATATATAACACATCAAAATACTCCTCAACCCACAGTTTGGCCTGCAGCATAATCACCCTTCCACTCAACCAGTATTGTCATTGTACTTGTATTAATCCCCAATGCTACAACAAAGCACCCTTAGGCCACGGTTATACTAGCACTTTATAGCGCTATAAAGCCCCCACGAGCGCTATAACCTCCTCCCCGTCCACACTGGCAAGGCACGTAGAGCGCTATAACCGCGGAGTTATAGCGCTTCTGGTAATCCACCTCCGCATGGGGAATAAGGGCTGTAACGCTACAGTGAGAATGTGGACACCCACTGCGCTGCAAGTGATCTCTTGAGATGCCTGGAGCTATTTAAGGCAATTGACGTCTCTTCCCTTTGTTTTGAACTCGGCTGGAGGAATGCGGAAGTACCTCTTTAGAGTTTCTCTCTTAACTCGGCAGATAAGCAGTGCAAATGTTTAAGGAGGGAGCCTGTGTGAAAACAAAGCCTTCTGTGAACGGACACGTGCTGACAGGCTCTCAAAAAGACGGAAAAACCACTGGCTCTCTCCCTCCGCATACACACAACACGTCCCCCCTCACCCCCTTCGTTTAAAAAGCACATTGCACCCAGCTGAATGCTGGGATACCTGCCCTAATGCGCTGCTCTTAATGCCGCCTGAAGTGCCGCAAATGTGGCCACGCTATACCGCTGGCACGTCTCAGTGTGGACATACAATAGCGCTATACATATTGCTGTATAAGGGGACTGCTATAACCAATAGCGCTATAATCCTGTAAGTGTAACCATACCCTTAGTACGGACCCTTCTGCCTATGCAGAATCCCCCTGAAGGTATGTGAGGAGTCATGATGGGCAGGATCAGACTCTCAAGTGTTGTTTGTGCTGACATAAGTAGTGGAGCTAAAGAATTGCACACAGTGTCGATTAACAATTTTTATGTGTAGCCTGGGGCAGATGAGAAAATCTACGAAAGCAGAACAGAAACAATCACTTTCAAATAGTGTTTGAAACATTACATGTATTAGACTTCTAATAACCTGAAAATAAGAAGCAGCTATCTTTATGTGTGATAGAGCAGGGGTCTCCAAACTACGGCCTGGGGGCCGTATCCGGCCCCTGGCGTCTATTTGTCTGCCCCCCCGCAAGCTGAGCAGGCACGTGGAGAAGCTGCCTCTGCCTCCCGCACCCGAGTTGCTCCCAGCAGCCCCACAAACGGAGGGGTTAATGTCCCTGCGCTGCAGCTGGAGGAGCAAAGAGGGGGCTGCGGCAGCGGCATGGCCGGAGGAGCAAGTCGCGGGGGCGCAGCAGCAGCCTGCAAAGCCCCTTCAAAAATTTAATATGGCCCTTGCCTCAAAAAGTTTGGAGACTCCTGTGATAGAGGAAGGAGATGTACACTTGAGAACCTGATCCTGCCACGTGCTGAGCCTTAAGCACCTTGCAGTATTAAACCCATGCACTGAATGGGTTCCGAACAGTTGGACGAGCCATATTTGGGGGAAAGGGAGGGAATCGCATTACATTGATACAAGGGTGAACATTTTCAAACCTGAGTGCCTAATGTTAATTCTCCTAAACATAGGCATGCACAACACATTTCATTAGGGTGTGCACCCAGGGAGCCCTGCCCTAGCCCTGCCCCACCACCATCCATTCCATCCCACTGCCCACCCCGACTGCCCCACTCAAACCTCCAACCCCCGCTGCTCCTTGTCCCCTGACTGCCCGCTCCTGAGACCCCCCCGACTACTGCCCCAGGACCCTACCCCCTACCTGTCCCCTAACTGCCCCGACCCTCATCCACACCCCCTGAGATAGACCCTCGGGACTCCCAACCCTCCCCACTCCCTGCCTGCCCCACCCCCTCTCCACACCCTCACCCCCAATAGGTCCCCCCAGAACTCCAGACCCATCCAACCCCCCAGACCTTGTCCCCTGACTGCCCCTTCCAGAGACCCCTCACCACCCCCCAGTACCCCAACCCCTACCTAACTCCCCTGCTCCCTGTCCCCAACTGCTCCGACCCCTATCCACCCCAACCCCTATCCACCCCTCTGCCCCGACAGACCTCCCAGGATTCCCACACCCCATCCAACACCCCTGATTGCCCCCTCCAGAGACCCCACCACTCCTAACCACCACCTTGGAATCCCACCCCCTATCCAATCCACCCTGCTCCCTATCCCCTGACGGCCCTGACCTCATCCACCCCACCACCCCCTGACAGACTCCCAGAACTTCCACGCCCTATCTAACCGCCACCCCCGTTCTCCCACCCCGACTGTCCCTGGGACTTCCTGCCCCTTATCCAACGCCCCTGACCCCCTTACCATGCCGTTTACCCTCCGCCTCTCCCCTTCTCCCAGAGCCTCAGCACCCTGTGTCCAGGAGCGACCCTGGACAGCACTGCAGTGGCATGGCTCCAGCAGGGCCTGAGCTCCTCCTGCTCGGCCCGCCGGAGCTCGCAGCCCCGCCCACTTACCCCCACCTCCTGGAGCCTCGGGGCCTCGTGTCCAGGAGTGGCCCTGGACAGTACTTCAGTGGCATGGCTCTGGCGAGGCCCGGAGCTTACAGCCCCACCCCTTACCACATGGCTCCGAGTGGTAGGAGCTCAGGTCCCACCGGAGCCACGCTGCTGCAGTGCTGTCCAGGCCCGCTCCTGGATGTGGTGCGCTGAGACTCTGGAGGATGCGGGGAGCCTCCCTGGCTGGCAGTGCAGGCACACTGAGCAGGACAAGCTTGCCCACCTCTTCATTAAGATGTGCCTGGGCACATCTGGCACACCCCGTCCACATGCCTATGCTCCTAAAATCATCTTTAAGCTCCTAAATGTAAGTGTCATGAATTTCAGAAGTGCTGCAGTCAACGGAAGCTGTGGACTTGTTGCGTACCAGAGGGTGCAATCCTACATGTATACACGTTTACCTTTCCTCATATGAGCAGTTCCATTGACTTAAATGGAACTGCTCAGATGAATAAAGCTAAACACACACACAACTCCCTACAGGAGCAGGATCTAAATCTATGTAGGTTCATTTAGGTTGGGAAATCAGACAATGTGGGTCTATACATATGTAATTCAATGTTCTCAGGCTTATATCTGCTCTTCCCACTATAGCTCAAATAAGAGGGCTATATGAGGATTGATTGTGGAGGTCTAGGAAGGTGAAAAGTGTGATTCAAAATACATTAGCACTTAGGAAAGAAAATACATTAAATCTTCAAGGTTCTAGTACTTCAAGTGGCTTTCCTCTCATAAGAAAAGTTCTGTTCAGGCACTTTTGTAATATTTTTTGTTAACTGATGTAGTGAAAATAGCTTATCTGTTGATTTAAACATAAAAAGAACAGGAGTACTTGTGGGACCTTCGGGCTTGGCTACACTGACATTTTACAGTGCTCTAACTTGCTGGCTCAGAGATGTGGGAAAACCACCCCCCTAAGCACAGCAGGTTGGAGCACTTTACAGCGCTAGTGTAGACAGGCTCTGAGCACTGGGAACCCTGCTCCCAGCGCTGGGAGCTAATCCCCTCATGGAGGCGGATTACTTGGAGCGCTGGGAGAGAGCTCCTCCAGTGCTCGTGTGCGACCACACTCAAACTTCAAAGCGCTACCATAGGAGCGTTCCCACGGTAGCGCTTTGAAATTTCAAGTGTAGCCAAGTCCTTGGAGACTAACAAAGTGACACCATGATAGGACCTAACCACATCGGCCATGCCATCACGATCTCATTCACCTGCATATCTACCAATGTGATATATGCCATCATGTGCCAGCGATGGCCCTCTGCCATGTATACTGGCCAAACTGGACAGTCTCTATGCAAAAGAATAAATAGACACAAATCTGACATCAGGAATCGTAACATTCAAAAACCAGTAGGAGAAGACTTCAACCTCTATGGTAACTCAATAACAGACTTGAGGGTGACAATTTTACAACAGAAAAACTTCAAAGAGAAGCTGCTGAACTGGAATTAATTTGCAAATTGGATACAATTAATTTAGGTTTGAATAGAGACTGGGAGTGGCTGGGTCATTACACAAACTGAATCTATTTTCCCATGTTAAGTATCCTCACACCTTCTTGTCAACTGTCTGATATGGGCCATCTTGATTATCACTACAAAAGATTTTTTTCTCTTGCTCATCTTAATTAAATAGCCTCTTAGAATTGGTATGGCAATGTCCTCCTTTTCATGTTCTCTGCATATATCTTCCTACTATCGTTTCCATTCTATGCATTTCATAAAGTGGGCTTTAGCCTAAAAAAGCTCATGCTTAAATACATTGTTAGTCTCTAATGTTCCACAAGTACTCCTGTTCTTTTTGCGGATACAGACTAACACACACAAACAGATATTACACATCACCAGAACAGGTTATAAATTTTTGCAAAATAATTAGATCGAATTAACAAAGTACTTCCTTAGCAAAACAATTACTAACATTTGTACAAGGTGGCATATTTTTGACATCAGCAAAACCTTTATCAATTAGAGAGAGAGAAAAGGAGAGCACATGTAAATTAGAAAACAAATATTAAGACACTCAACAACTTGAATTAATATCTGACCTGAAAGTCACTACAAAGTGAGCCCCCATTCTAGAGCTTTCCTGATTCCCCTGTCCAAGGCAGGGTCTGAGGCCCTTGGGATAAAACCCCTCGCTGAGGGGAGGTAATGTTCAAGGGGAAGGAGGGTGACGTCACCGCCCAGCTAACAATGAATCCGAAGACGGGAAGAACTCCTGTTCCAGCACTAGGGCTCGTTAGTACGTGACGCGCTGTGACTCCGGATTTGGGTTCGGATGCTGACAAGCCAAATCCCCCTCCCCCAGTATGTGCAGCCCCGTCCTGATCTGCTCCTCCATCACGCTCTGGCGCTGGCCCCCGAGCTCCCACCCAGCTATCGCGCCCCGCTCCGCTCTTGCGTCCCCCGCGGCTCCTAAATCCTCCGCACCTGAGCGCCCGTCCCCCGACTCGCAGGACCGCTTGGCTCTTTCCAGGCCACCCCCGTCTTGCTCCCTCCACCCCCAAATCTGCTGCGCTCCCTGCCCCCCAGCCCCACCTGCGCCTCCATCCCCTATTACGTCATCCCTCCTGCCCGGCAGCAACGCCTCCTCCGGCCCCTTGCTCCGCTCCCCGCGCGGCTCCGCCGGGGCCAGGGCTGCGCTCGGGGAAGCGCGGGGCCGGGGCCGGGCAGCGGCTTCCCGGGCCCACTAGGCATGTGCCGAGGTTGCGCGCGCGCGCGCGCGCGCGGGGTGTGTGTGGGGGGGAGCATGTGCAGCAGCGCGCCGGGTCCCGTCTGAGGCAGGGCAGCTTCTGCTCTGACACCTGCAGCATGTGCCGGGAGCTGCAGCCGCATCAGCAGCCTGCGCGCGGTGCAGCCTCTCGGCTCGCAGTGGGAAGCGGCTGCAGCATCAGCAGCTCCCTCTCTCTGTCTCTCCCCTGCCTTGCACTCTATTTCAGTGGGTGCATGGTGACCTTACAGAGTGTGCATTACCTCACAGGTAAATATCAGCTGATCCGCTGTGGCAGCAGGAGCAGGAGCAGGAGCAAGAGCAAGCAGCAGCCCACAGAGCCTTTCTGGAGGTAGCAATTCATTCATTCCTTCACTCCTCTTGTCCCTCCCCCCTCTTTTCCCATGCCAAAGCCAAAAGGCTTGCAGAGGATGCTGAAACCTCCATTAAGGATGGTTCCCACCACTGCAAAGAGCCTGAGGAGTATTTAATACAGGATGGGGGTGGAGGGAGGAGGGATGAAAATTTCTGAGCCAGAGGCGGTTGCTAGTGTTGCAGTGCACTGCGGTGTCAATGGAGATGGCTAAGGGGAAGGATGTGCTGGCAAGGAGAGGGTTATTCAGCCTGTTGCCCACTTAGATATAAATATATTTTGGCTTGACTCATACTTGTATTGGTGCATTGTTATGCATTCGGTTTTCCAATGTATGAAATACCCAGGCTGGAGTTGTCCTGTTACAGAGAGAGGGGGATGCTGATACCTAATCCTTGAGGGGTAAGAAGGGGGGAAAGAGGGTGATAACTTGGTGTCTGCTATTAAGTAGGTCGCAGTGGGAGAGCTCTCTTTTTGATAAGGTCTGGTGATTATTGGCATTATGCATTTCATTACCAAACATCACCAATATATATTAACGTGCGGACAGGGAGAGTGTGTATGTGAGGATGGAGGGGAGTATAGGGAGTTTTTCATAGGCCTGGGACATATGTTATTTGACTTTTACTGTACTTCAGCTTTTCTGTGGGATTGTTTTTTTTCAATGATGAAGGTGCACATTGCCGGTCACTGGGCTTTTAACATACTTGCTGTTCCATCGATGACCCTGGCAGTTGTAAGACGTTTGTATATGTGTGTACATACAGGCCAATTGGAAGAGGGAGAGAGGAATCTAGCTCTGATTGATAAAATTTTAGCATCTTTGAACACCGGCTCTGTAAGTTTTTTCTATAAATTTAACTTAGTGGAGTCTATAATTTTTACCAAATATATCAGAGAGGACTTTCACAGGTGTGCTATGAAGTATTATCAACTAATTGAAAACTGGCTAAATAAATTATTGAAATATACTTGTTAATGCATTATCTTTGTATTTGTAATGGTCCACTTACTTGCTAATTCACAAACTTCAATAATTTGCAATGAATATCCTAATGAACTGCTGAATAGTTAGATCATACTATATTGTAATAGCATTTATACCATAGAATAATTGTTACCTAAAAATTAAATTAAGCTTTTAGAGGTACTATGGTCAGATGAACCTCATAAATGTGTATAGGAATTCATTTATTAACATACGCAATGTTTCAGATGAAGTTTAAACGTTTGTGTGAATAAATGTCACTTGATACATCCTGATATTTATCAATGACCTAGGAGGCTTTGAAATGAGAGGTTCATGAAATAGAAAGTATTGAAACAACATCATAAGCTTATTATTTCTAGACTTTCAATCCTGTCTCAAGCTTAAAGTTGTGTAAGTTACTGTTCTCTTTTGAACACTTTGCTGCCTTTTTCTTTATTATTCTAGTATTGAAGATAGTTGTAGAATATTTATTTTTTTTAAAAAGGAAAATGTTTTCAACTTTAACTCTATCATTGCTGTAGAATCCAACAATATTTTTCCAAGCTTTCAGCTGAATGTTAGCATATATTGCATATGTACCACCAACACCACTGGACAAACACGTTAAGGGGTCTGTCACACTTTGGCAAGTAGTACACTATTCACTAATGAAGTGATAAAAAGTGTAAAAAATTAGTACTGTATACTTTTTTTTTTTTTAAAGGTGACCTGTTGACAGGAGATGTGTTAGGGTGTGTTCAAATTCAGCTTCATAACTTACGGCTTTGTTTTACCTCTTCAATGATAACCATTGTCAATTCTTAGAGCTTGCTCCTGCTCTCATTAAAGTTAATGGCAAAATTCCCATATCTACCCAATATCAGAACTAAATGCATTTGGTAGTGTTTATTGTTTTACCATAAGACTAGAATTTATGGTCAAGTTATTATTATGATTGCAATTAAAATATGAAAATAAATTCCTCATGTTTATAAGCAATGCATAAAGTACAAAATTCTGTAATCACTCATTAGAGAGAGGTTTAATTATAAACAAAATAAGTAGCTACTCTCATGCAAGAATAGGAATAAATACAAAATTACCCCTCACCCACTGTCTAAGCACATACATTATGAATGTGACACCGTGTATGTGGCCCCCACAATTGTGTCTCAGTGTAATCTGCTCCATGTACAGTTTTTTGTGCGTTATAACTTATACTGATGATAGTCTTCATCAAGTATCAGAGGGGTAGCTGTGTTAGTCTGGATCTGCAAAAGCGACAAAGAGTCTTGTAGCACCTTATAGACAGATCATAGGGACCATGAGATCTGTTAGTCTATAAGGTGCTACAAGACTCTTTGAGTCTTCGTCAAGTTATGCATACTTAAACATTCTTGATTCTGCTCTGACTTATAACAGTATCAGGCCTTGATCCTGGAAGGAGATATGCTGGAGACATCCACATGGAATCCTATTGATTTCGCAACCTAAAAACTGCTGAAAAACAAGAGAGAAGTTTTGGGAATCTGTTACAGGGCAAATATATTAATTTTTTTAGAAGAAAAACATGGGGACTTTTTTGTTTTTGAGGCCTTAGTTCTTCACAATTAGTTTCCGCTGAATTTTATTTGTGCATTATAAATGCCTGTGCAGCTGATTTTCCCCTCACACCCATTTTACACAAGCATAAAATTTGGTTGACTTCAGTATGTAAAGGTCAGCACTTGCACATCTGTTTCCAGGATCAGAGCCTTAATCAGCCTCAGTGCAATGAAGTCAGTGGAAACACACTGGTATAAAATTGGTGTGAGCAGAGAATCATAATCTTTTACACTTGTACAGTTGAAAGTCAGAAGGAATTAGCTGTGAAGAACAAAGGTCACAAACAAACATACCATGTCCTTCTTTAAAAAGTTTAATAAATTTCCATCTAACAGCTGTCCAGAAAGTTTCTCTTTTATTTTCAGTAGTTTTCTGGACTACAGTCTTGGAGTTAACATTGTTCTGGAACAACTTTTTGTTTAAACTGATTAAGCTCTGTGCCCTTAATTTTGTGGTGTTAAGCATAATTTACACACTCATTATTAACAGTTGGCAAAGACTGTTTTTCTTTTAAAAGGCTGCCTAAGTATACTGCCAAGTGTAGCATGGTAAATCCTAATGACTATGTTTTAAACTATTGTTTTTTACATTAATTATATAAGTTCCCACCCACTCAGCACAGTTACAAAATGTAAGTATTGTGGACTGTTACAGACTGTTTAATTGTGCTATGAGATTTAACTAGTCATTAATGTCGGCTACTCAGTTCATGACTAGCTGTGTGGGGTACTACATGAGTGTTTTTACCATCTTGTGTGTGTGTGTAATCTTGGGCTTGAGTCACACAGGCATAAAACTGGACTGATGAGTCAGGCCCCTTACACTGAAGTTTCATATAACGTTGTATGTATGTACTGTGTGTATGACATTCATTAAGAATCCAGGCAAGAAACGAACATAAATGCAGGTGAAAAAGTGACTGAACACTCAGCCTTAATGATGAGCGCTCATATGGGCATTTCTTTATGGGCTTGATCCTGCTTCCATTGAAATCAGTGGTGCAGGATTAGGCCTCATGTCATGATATATTAGTATGTCAAATAATATACAATAAAATAAAAACTCCAGTTTCTTAAACAGTCTGATGTGCCTAGCACTTATATTGCACTGGCTGACATGTAGGTATTAGTGTGCTTGACAAGGCTGGGTCAGTCTCCTTATCTCCATTTTAAAGATGAGGATGCTGATTACAGAAAGGCTAAATGAACTGTCCAAAGGTGTATGCAAGTCAGCGGCAAAAGTAAGACTACAACGCAGGTATACTGACTCCACGGTCTATCCATGTATCAGCCATAGTGTAATATTCAGTTGAGTTTGTCACTGAATAGTACTTTCTGATAATAAGCCTTCCTGGAATTTCACTGCGGGTGGACTGCTTCACCTGCTTGGAGTCCTGTTGACTTCAGTGTAAATTGCTGCTGGGACATTAGTTAGCTTGTACTCATATTAATAAAATCACATTTAAACATGAAACCTTAGGTCACTTTTAAAACACCTTAGATACCAAGGGTAAAAATCCTATATAAGAACATAAGAATGGCCATACTGGGTCAGACCAAAGGTCCATCTAGGCTAGTATCCTGTCTACTGACAGTGGCCAATGCCAGGTATCAGGGAGTGAGTGAACCTATCAAGTAATGATCAAGTGATCTCTCTCCTGCCATCTTCACCCTTCTGACAACAGAGGCGAGGGACACCATTCCTTACCCAGGCTGACTAATAACCATTAATGGACTTAACTTCCATTTATTTATCCAGTTCTTTTTTAAACCCTCTTCTATTCCTAGCCTTCACTGGCTCCTTTAATTCAATGGCAAAGCTCCCATTCATTTAAACTAGAATTTCTCCCCAGTGAATGTCTGCAGGGCTGATGCTAGACACTTGTGCACCCTAAGAAATGTAACATGAGAGAACGACATTGCCCCACAGTTTCACTTTTCTGTCACTCTTTCTCACACCTCTATTGCCTTGTTTCTTCGAGGTCCATGCCTCACTGCTCTTACTAATAGTGCTTAGCACATTGCTAACTTTAACTAATTAGTAGTGTCAGCATCCCTGAGAAGTAAGAAGTATTTAATATCATTGAAGTAACTTGGTCCAGGCCACAAAAGGATTAGAATGCAAGAGTTCCTTGCTCCAGAATCCTAGACCTATGCTTAGACCATTAGACCAGGCTGCCTCTCACAATATTGAGTGGTCTCTCCTTGTGGCCTGAAGCAACATTAATTGCTCTGCAGAGGCAAGCAACTGTCTGGTAGCTGAGGCAGAGCTTTACTCCTGGGGAAATTCTGCACCACTGTACATGCACATAATTAATGAGCTGCACATATTTTACATTTTTTGCACAGAGAAAAGCTTCCACTGAAAAGTTGCTGCAGTTCTGCTTTTTTATACCAGAGTGCGCTGTGAGGATAGAACACAGCAGTTGCTCCCAGCCAACTAGGGAAGAGAAAGAGCCTGCCTTCTTCACAGTGCCTGTCAGGCTAGGTCAGGAGACAGAGAACATGGGGTTCTGGGGGGTTAGACTGGGGCTCATAAGGACTAGGCAGAAGGACAGATTGGGGCAGGGGCTGAATGGGAGTGGAGGTGCAGGGCTACATGGGGGAGGGATGCACAGGGTCACATGGTTACAGGGGAGAAGGTGCAGGGCCACATAGGTACAGGGGTTGCTGAATGGGGGCACAGAGACACATGGGGATGGGGAGAGTGGGTGTCTGAGTGGAGGTGGAGGAATGCATGTGCCTGACTGAATAGGAAAGGCTAGGGGTCAGCCAGGGTCTGCATAAGGGAAGCTTCCCAATAGTCCCTCCCTGCCCACCTCCCCAAAAAAACCCTGTTCCATACTTTTCCCACCCATACTCAGAAACCCTCCAAGTTCACGCTCAGGCTCCTTCCCAGCAATTATTTTCCTCTTTCTCAGCTCCTCTCTTACCCGTGACTCCCCCCAGACTTTGCACTGCTTCTAGGAGGTATGGGAAATACGGTTCTGTATTGTAGTTGAAATGAATTATTATCTCAGAGTTCTGTATTAATATGTCTAGTAAAGAATCTATTTGTCGAAAAAAAAATTCTGAATCTTTTTTTGTTGTCTGTATTGTTACAGACATACTTGCTGACAAGTACTTTGAAAGAAATGACCCAAAAATAATTGAAACTGGTGTGATTATATTGTGTTATTTTGACAAAATATGCAGAATTTTGCAAAATTTTAAAATATTGTGTGCAGAATTTTTAATTTTTTTGAGTAGAATTCCCCTAGGAGTAAGCACATGCTTCAGTTCAGGCAGGCCATTTAGAGCATAGCATGTAGTTTTCAGTTGATCTAGGGTCTTCCAAGAGTGTAGGGAACCATAGTTGAGTGTCTTTCATGGCCCACAAAAACCAATGCTGGAAGCTGCATATGTGACCATGAACAGCATGAACCTGAGTTTTCAGGAAAAATCAGTAACAGACTTTCACGGAGTAAGCAGTTTACACGAGGCTACATCTTCAAGGCTAGGAGTGAAATCCTGGGTCCACTTTTGACATTGACTTCAATGGAGCCACGAGTTCACTCATTTTTGTCAGGAACAACACAGGATTATTGCTCCTGGCACTGGACGACACCGTCTGAACTGTGGCCGGTAAACCGTTATGCTCGGGCACTGCTGCTACTGGTGTGAGGCTGGATTGTGATGTGGCTGATTATAAAGTATAGACTATGATGGTGTTGTGCGGGGAGGTGGCGCCTTACCCAATCCCGGGGGACAGGTAGGCCGTGGTGTTGGGTTGTAGTCTCCCCGAGGTTGTTAGCTTCCAAGGGACGAAGTGCCAATGTCTGTCCTGCGCCCAAACCTCTAAAGGTATGACGGATGACCGAGATTTAGGGTCAGAACTAGTTTATTGCTTATGACTGCTGTGTTCTATCCTCACAGCGCACTCTGGTGTAAAAAAGCAGAACTGCAGCAACTTTTCAGTGGAAGCTTTTCTCTGAACAAAAAATGTAAAATATGTGCAGCTCATTAATTATGTGCTTGTACAGTGGTGCAGAATTTCCCCAGGAGTAAATCAGTCTGGTCTACAATAGACCCAGCTACCACAAGGTTACAATAACATTTACGGCTATGATCACGGACAACACGATGCAACAATGACAACAATTACACATTCAAGATTCTGCATTCATTCTGTACTGCCTCCCTAGAGTTTCTGCCCTGGTGAGGCCTTTGGTCCGCCTGGCCTGACTCTACCGGCTACCAGGTCTCTGTCTGATCAGTTTATGGATGTCCTTATCAGCCCCGTGGTCCTACCGGATGGCGGTTTCAATCCCGTCTCACATACTCCCCCTGACCCGGGTCCCTCCCAGCGTGGCTACCGGCCCCGTATGCTCACCCTCTTGTTGGTATTTGGTGGATGAGATGAGGTTCCCTTCCTTCGGGTTGCGAGTCCAAGTTCGGGTCCTGAGTCTGCTCTCCTGGCTGATCTCTGGGGTGAGTCTGCAATTTGCTGGCTCATTCCCTGCTATATTTATCTAGGTGCCTGCGGGCTTTTGCCTGTTCTGGCCTTCCCTCTAACTGGTCCCTTTTTGGTTCTCCTTTTTTGGGCCCTTCTCTAAGTGGTCCCTTTTTGGTTCCTCTTCTTGGCCCCCTCTCTGAGTGGTCCCTTTTTGGTTCCCCTTCTAACGGGGCCTTCTGTGATTGTTCCCTTTTCTAGGCCGGCTACGGCCTGTTCTCTGATTGGTACCTTTTGGGTGGGCTGTCCTGCACTTTTCGTATCTCCTTTCTGATTGAACTCTTCTCTGGGTGCTCTGGAGGTTCTGGGTTACCGTGACAACGCGACCACAATTGGCCAGGTGCTCTGGAAGTTCCGGGTTACCGTGACAACGCAACCGCAACTGGCCGACCACTGTCAGCATGACGCGTACATCTCGACTGCACAGACCCCCTATGTATACATTCCTACGCCATTGCTACATACTCTTACGCCATTGCTACATATTCTTACACCATTGCTACCTCTGCTATATTGCTAAGTTATTAAGCCTTTCATTAAGCTAGCCTATACACCTAATTCCTGGCCTCTGGATCTTGGCCTGGCCTGAACCAGGAGTCACGACATTCTCCTCACAATTTTCTAAATAATGAAATTGGAGACTGGACTTAATATTTTTTCAAGTTCAAAAACTGGACCCAGGAGATGGGAGTGAGGAGGGACCTCTAGCTTCACCGGCCCCAGTGGTCAGCTTTGGTAAGTGACTTGAATCTGTCTAGGTGATGTTAAGAAATGACAACTTTGTTCCTCTCTCCAGGGAAACTGATATTAGTTCTAAATTAAAGTAAACAACACCCAAGTACTACAGTAATGATAACCTCAGCAATATGTAAAACAGTGACAGGGAAGATTTCACACTAAGCTGTATTCAAGAACAAAACAAGATAACTACAATACAGTTATTTTGAATTAGAAATGTATTCTGAACTTGCTATGGCACTTACCTTCAGCAGATAACCGAGCATGTGAGTTCCTTGTTTTAGAATAATTTGGGAGTGGCTGTTTGAAATAATTTTTTACTGACACAACTACCACAACAATGCAATTTTGTAAGAATCTATGGACCTAAAACCTACAACTATAGAGCCTGGGACAGCTGATATTGCCACTTGGAGACTCTGCAGGTTAATTAGGCACTGCAGGAATGCCAAAGGATCCAAAGTGACAGCACTATAGCCTGTGCTCTCTACTTAGCCCAGGATGTTGTCTGAGTAATCACATGGATTTTTGGCTTGTTGTGGTTCTAGACCTCACCTTTCTGTCTGATCTCCGGTCTCCAACCCCAGACTGACCCTTGCTATCTGATTCCAAGCTAGTAGCTACCTCTGATTTCTGGTTGGGACCCCAGCCTGACACTGACTCTTATCTCCTGATTCCGGGCTGCAGTTACCTCTGGTCTATGATCCTGACCTGGCTCTGACCCTGACTCTTGCCTATTGATCCCAGCCCTAATGACACTGGCCTACAATTTTTTAGAAGTCGTCTGCTTCAGAGATAAAATGTGATATTTATTATGTATTTTGATGTGCTGAATTCAAATATGACAATTAAAACAACTGATTGGCTACTGTTTCTAAGATACTTAAGTTTTTACATTTTATGTCTATGTATATTGTGTAGATAGTAGAGTTTTAATCATAAATTGTAAACCTAGGTCTTTTCATGTGTTTATGGTTGCTTTACATGATAATATTTCACCTGTCCTGTTTATGTAACAAGTTAAAAATCAGCAAAAGGGTTATATAAATAAAATGTATTATGAAACAAAAGGCAAAAAACTATTATGTACATAGTTTAGTCCTATTCAGTGTCTACTCAGCGCTTCTTGGCTTGTCTCTTGTATTCATTAAATGGAGCATCTCTTGTCACTGTCCAGCAATAGTCTGCAAGCATTGATGGGCTCCATTTGCCCTGATAGCGTTTCTCCATTGTTGCAATGTCCTGGTGAAATCACTCGCTGTGCTCGTTGCTCACTGCTCCGCAGTTCGGTGGAAAAAAATCTAGATGAGAATGCAAAAAATGTATCTTTAGTGACACGTTGCAACCAAGGCTTTTGTATGCCTTGAGAAGGTTTTCCACCAACAACCTGTAGTTGTCTGCCTTGTTGTTTCCGAGAAAATGTATTACCACTGACTGGAAGGCTTTCCATGCCGTCTTTTCCTTGCCACGCAGTGCATGGTCAAATGCATCATCTCAAAGAAGTTTACGAATCTGAGGACCAACAAAGACACCTTCCTTTATCTTAGCTTCACTTAACCTTGGAAATTTTCCACGGAGGTACTTGAAAGCTGCTTGTGTTTTGTCAATGGCCTTGACAAAGTTCTTCATCAGACCCAGCTTGATGTGTAAGGGTGGTAACAAAATCTTCCTTGATTCAACAAGTGGTGGATGCTGAACACTTTTCCTCCCAGGCTCCAATGACTGTCGGAGTGGCCAATCTTTCTTGATGTAGTGGGAATCTCTTGCACGACTATCCCATTTGCAGAGCAAACAGCAGTACTTTGTGTATCCAGTCTGCAGACCAAGCAAGAGAGCAACAACCTTCAAATGGCCACAAAGCTGCCACTGATGTTGGTCATAGGTTATGCACCTCAAAAGTTGTTTCATGTTGTCATAGGTTTCCTTCATATGGACTGCATGACCAACTGGAATTGATGGCAAAACATTGCCATTATGCAGCAAAACAGCTTTAAGACTCGTCTTCGATGAATCAATGAAGAGTCTCCACTCATTGGGATCGTGAACGATGTTGAGGGCTGCCATCACACCATCGATGTTGTTTCAGGCTACAAGATCACCTTCCATGAAGAAGAATGGGACAAGATCCTTTTGACAGTCACGGAACATGGAAACCCTAACATCACCTGCCAGGAGATTCCACTGCTGTAGTCTGGAGCCCAAAAGCTCTGCCTTACTCTTAGGTAGTTCCAAATCCCTGACAAGGTCATTCAGTTCAGCTTGTGTTATGAGGTGTGGTTCAGAGGAGGAGGATGGGAGAAAATGTGGCTCCTGTGACACTGATGGTTCAGGACCAGAAGTTTCTTCCTCTTCCTCGTCTGACTCAAGTGAGAATGATTCTGGTGCATCAGGAACCGACAGTCCTTCTCCGTGGGGTATTGGGTGTATAGCTGATGGAATGTTTGGATAATGCACAGTCCACTTTTTCTTCTTTGACACACCTTTCCCAACTGGAGGCACCATGCAGAAGTAACAACTGCTGGTATGATCTGTTGGCTCTCTCCAAATCATTGGCACTGCAAAAGGCATAGATTTCCTTTTCCTGTTCAACCACTGGCAAAGATTTGTTGCACAAGTGTTGCAGCATATGTGTGGGGCCCACCTGTTGTCCTGATCTGCAATTTTGCAGTCAAAATAAAGGTGATAGGCTTTCTTAACCATAGTGGTTATACTGTGCTTTTGTGATGCAAAAGTCACTTCATCACAAACATAGCAGAAGTTATCTGCACTGTTCACGCAAGTACGAGGCATCTCTGCTCACTTTGGCTAAACAGAAATATGTCCCTTTGCAAAATCAAACACTGACAAATAAGAGAGCATGACACTGTATGATTTCTAGAGCTGATATAGGGCAATTTGTTCAGCAGAGTGATGTAAGCTTTGTTATGATTGCATCATCCATGACTTCTAGGAATAACATGATGCAATTCAAATCATGTATGATGCAATACCAGCTTCAGATTGCATCATTCATTGTTTTGCCTAAAAAGCAAGTACTGTCCAAACCCAGTCATAGATTTTATTCATAGATCCAGTCAAAGATGTATTTTAGTCATTTCTGGTTTAAATTGAGATCCCTTCCCTTTATAACTCACTTATCCTCTGCCATTCCCATGTCAAGGATCGTATATACTGACCCAATAGCATATCTTGAAAACTAGAGCCAATCAATAATTTTAAGCATCATTTTCGTTCTCAATGACCCAGAATTAGTAAAGTTTGACTACATTTATTTCAGAAGCATTTTGGCTGTAGAGCAGTGTGATTACTCTGATTCCTGCTCACTGACTACTTCCTTGTGGCCATCCTTGATATGTGGACGCCAGCCCAGTTATGACTGCTGGGCCAGATAGAATCTGTAAGGAACTGGGGCCTAGGCTAATTTAAAATGTAAGAAACAACAATTGTTTGGGGCAATGAGAATTTTCCGGGAGAGTCTAATGTAAGGTATTTCTCTCCTTATTTTCCCTTTACAAGCAGGTTGGAGAATCTAAATTACAAGAAGAATTACCAGTGATAAGTCTAACCGGTTTGGGTTGTTTTTTTTTAAACAACTCTGAAACTTCTGTTTTAAAATCACAGTAAAACATTACTGATCTGTAAATTTTAAAATATATTGTATAAAATATCCATCTGATTTCTGAATATCACAAGTCATCAACCCAATTCTTTTTAAGAGTGTAACCATGCATGTTTTGTAAATCAACTTCCTTTTGAATTTTAATCCATTTCTGGGAGCTCTCGGAGCAGAGGAGAGCTGTCTTTTCAAAGAGTCCTGTGGCACTTAAAGACTAATAAAAGTATTGAAGCATAAGCTTTTGGGGGCTAATACCCACTTCGTCAGAGGCATACAGTGGAAGTACTTCGATGCATGCATCTGACGAAGTGGGTATTAGCCCACAAAAGCTTATGCTTCAATACTTTTGGTAGTCTTTAAGGTGCCACAGGACTCTTTGTTGCTTCTGCAAATCCAGACTAACATGGCTACCTCTCTGATTCTTCTCCTTTCAAAGTATCCGAAACCTGTAGAACTTTAGGACTAGGCTGGTTTAGCAAATGTACAGTAGGAAAACGTCTGGTTACATCATGGTAATTATAGCATATGAACAGTATTGATTTTTAATTTATAAAATATACCTACTGTATTCTCTAAATGCATATATATTGTAAAATTGCATACATTAAAAAAGTTAACCCAATATTGACTCGAGAGAGAGGAAATGAAAAGTTTTGGTAAACATCCCAATCAGGATATACCCCACAGTATGATATGTCTACACAGCAGCTGTGTAGTGTAATTTCCATCCTGGGTAGATGTACCTTTGCTGGCTCTTCTTGAGGTAGTGTGCTAAGACTTACTGTGTCACTGCACCTGAGTATGTTCCTAGAGGTTGGATGGGATTGTACTTAGGTGGCTAGTCTCTCTGTTGTACTAATCTAGATGAAATATATATGGGCCAAAGGTGTTAACATAACCCAGTCACTGTCCATCTTAAACACTGTTAAACAAAGTCTGGGGTTTGATATACGCAGTCCTTAGTGTATTTAATACCATGACAAACACCCTATAACACTTAGACCAAAAGTTAGAAAGTTCTTAATTGAAATACACAAAAGGAAAGGAATCAAAATGAGGTAAAGATCATTAGAATGGAAATTGATTGTTTCTGCCAAACAAACGGAATAAAAACTGATCAAAGTCCTTTCTGGAGATAGTGAATGTTGATTAAAGTCTCTTATTTAGTCAAGCAATCCTTTTTGGTGGGGGAGAAAGTGTTAGTTCTATTGTTCAATTCTGAATTGCAAATGAGTCACTTTCCTGCCTTAGACAAAACAGACACACACAGAAGGGAGAAAAAAGATAGGATGGTGAGTTAAATACAGCTTTTACTGCTGATTTCTGAATACAACGTGGCTAGTCATTCTTGGATGGATGTTGTGGGCTGGCAGGTTGGCCACAGTAGCTGTTGCTCTGGACACTGACTCACGTCCCGGTCAGAAATATCATCTAAAATTGGTCTAGTCAGGTCCCTCTCTTTCACTGATCCTTCTCAGTCTAGGAAGAGCTGGATGGACTGTCTTGTCTCACTGTGCTGGTCAAGATCTAGTGAAAAGCTAAAGTGTATCTGGGGTGGGAGGGAGAAGGACAGAAAGAAGCACACAGAGAAGGGGAATACAGAGCAGGATTTCTTTTGTATCCGGTTGGGGTCCTCACTGTGCAGAGATGATGGTAGGGTGACCAGAGAGCAGGTGTGAAAAATCAGGACGGGTGGGGGGTAACAGGAGCCTATATAAGAAAAAGACCCAAAAATCAGGACTGTCCCTATAAAATTGGGACATCTGGTCAC
Source organism: Dermatemys mawii (assembly GCA_007922305.1). Classification (NCBI taxonomy): domain Eukaryota; kingdom Metazoa; phylum Chordata; order Testudines; family Dermatemydidae; genus Dermatemys; species Dermatemys mawii. The sequence goes on from ML677334.1 coordinate 59,444,412, forward strand.
CCTAGATGATAGTCAGACGTCCTCACTGGAGTATCAAGGTGTGGTGTCATGACAACGATCCTTCTGCCTCAGTGATAGTAAAAGGTCTCCTTGTTCACCCCCAAAGTCTCTTTTTAAAGAGCCAAAAGAATGCAAGGACATGAGAATGAGAGCTGCCCTGCCATTGGAGAAGCATGTGGTGATTGCGCTGTGGAAACTGGGTACTCCAAACTGCTACCTATCAGTCGCTAACGAGTTTGGAGTGGGAAAGTTGACCATTGTGTTGACAGAAGTGTGCAGGATCAATCACATCCTGCTCTGAAGGACTGTGACCGTGGGCAGTGTGCGTGACATTGTGGCTGACTTTGCACAAATGGGCTTCCCTAACTGCGGAGGGATGATAGATGGCACGTGTATTCCAATTCTGGCTCCAGACTGTCTAGCCACTGTGTACATTAGTAGGAAGGGGTATTTGTCTATGGTTCTCCAGGCACTTGTGGATCACCGTGGGCATTTCATGAACATTACCATAGGCTGGTCTGGGAGGTTGATAGGAGTGTGTTGGTGGTGTCTGAGGGTGCCTGGGAAAGAGTTTTGCTACAGCGGCTGCAGGGGAAGGTGGGCACAGAGCTGCTCGGTTTGCAATGCTAGTGACGCCTGGAGCATGTCCACTTGGCGCTCCATAACATTTAAGAGCTGCTTTATTCTGGAGCATCACATTCTCCTTTCAGTCCCTCTTCTCGCTGTCCCGTCACTCCTTCAATTCCTGTTTTTCAGCTGTGGAGTGCATCATAACCTCGCGCAGAAGGTACTCTTTAGTTCTTCGTGGCTGCTTCCTAATTCTGCGCAGCCATTCAGCCACTGATAAAGAGAGGGGTAACATTTTACAAAAGTAGTATTGTTTGCATCACAGACCACACTGATTCAGTGATTTAAAACACAGCTAGTGCTCTCACACCTGTCACTTACTGGCTGACCCCAGGCAAGCGTACATGAGCCACAAGACCCCCAAAATGGTGAGCAGCCGCAGGGGCAGGGAAAATCAGTGTTCCTGGACCCTACTGTACACTGGGCACATGGCTCTTGGGGAGAACCAGCACTGTAGCGGGGGGCTGATAATCATTCCTGTTCCCACATTTTCCACAGGATGTGTTCATTATGGAAGATATCTCACTGCTGAGGGTGAGCAGGAAATCAAGGGAGGTCTCATCTAAGACTGCAGCTTCTGCCCTAGCTTTTATGCAGATCATCTGTTTGCAGCAATGGTCTCTCTTCCCCTCCCGCCACCAAGTGGTGTGGGAAAGTTGCCCTGAATGGGGAAAGAAACAAAGCAGCTCTGCCAAAGAATCTGTGGCAGCGGATTGCCCAGTATCTCCATGAGAGTTTCCTGGAGATCTCTGAGGCAGATTCCCATGAAGTGCATCATACAGACTCAAGCCTGCTTTCTGCAACCTTCCGACTCCCAACAACTCACTTTAGTGATTCTCAAAATCAAATCCACTTACCAAGAGTCTCCTCTCCTGTTTGTGCTTTGCCAAGATCCAACAGGTATGAGTGGCTAGCCTCTTTTGGGGTAGAGAAGAGCTCAAGGCTGCATACATCTCTGACCGCCGAGTTGTCGTCTACCTCTAGGTCCCTCTCCACATTCTCTTCTGAGATTTTCTCCTTCTGGCTTAGTCCATTCTTGACTGGCATTCTTGACTGGCGAGTATTGTGTCCAGCTGTTTGTAGAATCAGCAGCTCTTGAGCATAGCAGGAGAGTGGCAGTTTACTTCCTGTGCCTTGTGATAGGCATTCCACAACTCCTTCACTTTGACCCTGTACTGCAGTGTGTCTTGGTCATGGCCACTTTTCTATCATGCATCATGAAATCTGTCTGTAGGTATCATAATTCCTATGGTTGGATTGCAGCTGGGATTGGACAGCCTTCTCTCCCCAAATGCTGATGAGGTCCAGCAGCTTGGCATTGCTCCATGCGGGGGATCACCTGGTGCATGGAGCAGGCATGGCCACCTGGAAGGATGCGCTAAGACCACTGCACGTGTCACGGAGCAAACAGGAAGGGGACTTTCAAAATTCCAAAGGAATATACAGGGTGGGGATGACAGTTGGTCACCCGAGGACAGGGCAGTAGAGTTCAAACTGAGGACCAGAGAGGCAAGAAGAGGCATCGTGGGACACCTCCCTGAGGCCAATCCCAGAGCTGTAATCAACCAGGGTAACTACACTGGCACTGCAGCGCTATAGCCCGGGTGCAGAAAGCTCTACGTCTCTTGTGGTGATATTTTTACAGTACGGCAACAGCAGAGTTTTTGCTCACTGAGGGGCTTGGCAGTGTGAAAACCTCAGGAGTTACAGCACAGAAAGTTGCTTTACTGTGCAGAAATTTGCCAGTGTAGACAAAGCCTAAGTACTAAAATTATTTTTAAAGATCATCTTGTGGCATATAGTGGTGGTGATGGGAGTGTTAAGGGAGTTCCACAGAAGTAAAGTAGGAAGGTTAGGTTGAAATTTCCTTGGATAGTGCCCTAGAATTTCCCCCCACACGATGTTTAAAAACAAATGTGATCTAAAAAACACTGTGAATTTTCTGTTCTCTTGGTTCTGACAAATTCTGGCTTGGCTTTGTTGTCCAAAATGGTAACAGCAATTAAAAGGTGATGTGACATCAGCTTCTAGAAACTTTTGTGATGTAAGAATCATAATATAAAATACTCCTGACAGGATGAGAATTAAGTGAAGAAAGGAAATCCCTCTGCATTACACAGGGATTTTTAAATTTCTTAGGCATTGCTTCCCCATTACTAAACCCCATAGCTGTGGAGTCCAGCTTTTGGTTTAAGTTAGTATAGCTGGTAAATCCCTGCCAGAAGTAACTTTGGCCATGTCACTTTAAACTAACAGCCTGATTTTCTCCCCTGCCTTTGGGCCTGCTGGGGACAGGGCAGCTGCTAATTTAGTGCCAAAATTGGCTCATCCCACTTATGCATGAATAGCTCCATTGAAGATGCTGAGAAACTTGGAGCCATTCATCTTGGTGCGGGCAAGAGAGGAGAACTGCTTTTGAGCAACACTAACTCCAGGGTAGAGCATGAGTGAGAGCTGTTACTCTGTGGGCAAAGAGAATAAGAAAGAGAAGAGCCACCATGACAAGTGGTTGTGAGGCAGCCTCCTGCCTCATGGTGGTAGTAAAAATAGAAAACAAACAATGTAACACTTTCTGGTGTGCCCTTAAAAACCAAATCAGAAACCGCCTTTTTCTTCAAACTTCAAAGACTAAAAAATGTGTGAAAAATGAAGACCAGATTTAATTAAAGAAAGAATGGATTGTAGGAGTAACTCCTGTAATGTTCTCTCTTCCTGCTCATGATATGGGATGAAATCAAGTTCTGATACTCATTGTGCATGGCTCAAACTCCAGGCTCATGGAATAACTTTGGCCTTCTCCCTTTCCTTGCCTTGCATTAAGCACAAAGTTGATCACCTCAGCGTGTGCATGCATGAAAGATGCTGATGGGCTCAAGCTAACTCATGCAAGTAATTGTATGCCCTTGTGTCTCATGAAACTGCTATTTATGATAGTGGTCCATGTGTATTGAGCTTTGTCAAATCACATACAGTAGAACCTCAGAGTAACGAACTCCAGAGTTACAAACTGACCAATAAACCACATACCTCCTTTGGAACCAGAAGTACACAATCAGGCAGCACCAAAGACCAAAAACAGACAAACAGGTGTTCACAGGGCACTGTTGTAGCCGGCGTTGCAAAGTATTTGTGCCAGATACGCTAAACATTCATATGCCCCTTCATACTTCTACCACCATTCCAGAAGATGTGCTTCCATGCTGATGACAGGTCTACTTGATAACGATCAAAAGCAGTGCAGACTGATGCATGTTCATTTTTATCATCTGAGTCAAATGCTATCAACAGAAGGTTGATTATCTTTTTTGGTGGTTTGGGGTCTGTCGTTTTTGAATCGGAATGTTGCTCTTTTAAGACTTCTAGCAGCATGTTCCACACCTCATCCCTCTCAGATTTTGGAAGGCACTTCAGATTCTTAAACCTTAGGCTGAGTGCTGTAGCTATCTTTAGAAATCTCATATTGGTACTTTCGTTGCGTTTTGTCAAATATGCAATGAAAGTTTTCTTAAACCAATCAACATATGCTGAATCGTTGGTATTCACCCAAGTTTTCTGAAGGAACTCAAATGTGTAAATGCAGGACTACTAACTGTAGTCTGTAACCTGTCATTAAAATCAGCTTCTGTACCAAATGTCTGGAGGATAGCTAATGTGACACCAATTTTTAAAAGGGGTTCCAGAGGTGACCCTGGCAATTAAGGGCAGGTAAACCTGGTTTCAGTACTGGGAAAACTGGTTGAAACTATAAGAAATAACAAAATTGTCAGACAGAGATGAACATAATTTGTTGGGGAAGAGTCAACATGGTTTTTGTAAAGGGAAGTCATGTTTCACCAATCTACTAGAATTCTTTGGGCGGGTCAACAAGCATGTGGACAAGGAAGATCCAGTGAATATAGTGTATTTAGATTTTCAGAAAGTCTTTGACTAGGTCCCTCACCAAAAGCAAAGTAAACAGTCATGGGATAAGAGGAAAAGTTCTCTTATGGATTGGTAACTGGTTAAAAGATAGGAAAACAAAGGGTAGGAATAAATGGTCAGTTTTCAGAATGGAGAGAGGTAAATAGTGGTGTCACCTAGGGGTCTGTACTGGGCCAGTCCTATTTAACATATTCAGAAATGATCTGGGGGAAAGGGGTAAAAAGTGAGGGGCAAAATTTGCAGATGATACTATCTGCAGATGATACAAAACTATTTAAGATAGTTAAGTCCTAGACAGACTATGAAGAGGTACAAAAGTATCTCTCAAAACTGGGTGGATGGGCAACAAAATGGCAGATGAAATTCAGTGCTGATAAATGCAAAGCAATGTACATTGGAAAACATAATCCCAGCTATACATATAAATGATGGGGTCTAAATGAGCTGTTACCACTCAAGAAAGAGATCTTGGAGTCATTGTGGATAATTTTCTGAAAACATCGACTCAGTGTACAGTGGCAGTCAAAAAGCGAACAGAATGTTGGGAGTCATTAAGAAAGAGATAATAAGACAGACAATATCATATTGCCTCTATATAAATCCATGGAACACCCACATCTTGAATACTGCGTGCAGATGTGGTCGCCCCATCTCAAAAAAGATATATTGGAATTGGAAAAGGTTCAGAAGAGGTCAACAAAAATTATTAGGAGTATGGAATGACTTCCATATGAGGAGAGATTAATAAGACTGGGACTTTTCAGCTTGGAAAAGAGATGACTAAGGAGAGATATGATAGAGATCTATAAAATCATGACTGGTGTGGAGAAAGTAAATAAGGAAGTGTTATTTACTCCTCCTCATAACACAAGAACTAAGGACCACCAAATGAAATTAATAGGCAGCAGGTTTAAAAGGAAATACTTTTTCACACAACACACAGTTAATCTGTGGAACTCCTTGCCAGAGGATGTTGTGAAGGCCAACACCATAAGAGGGTTAAAAAAGAACTAGATAAATTCATAGAGGAGAGGTCTATCAATGGCTATTAGCCAGGATGGGCAGGGGTGGTGTCATTAGCTTCTGTTTGCCAGAGGCTGGGAATGGGTGACAGGGGATGGATCACTTGATGATTACCTGTTCTGGTAATTCATTCTGGGGCACCTGGCATTGGCCACTGTTGGAAGACAGGATACTGGGCTAGATGGATCTTTGGTCTGACCCAGTATAGCTGTTCCTATGCTCTAATGAGACTGCCATAACATGAAATATATAGCAGAATGTAGGTAAAATCACAGAGCAGGAGATGTACAATTCTGCCCCGAGGAGATCAGTCATAAATTTAATTAATGCATTATTTTTTTAACAAATGTCATCAGCATGGAAACATGTCCTCTGGAAAGGTGGCCGAAGCATGCAGTGGCATATGAATGGTTAGCATATCTAGCCTGTAAATACTTTGCAATGCCAGCTACAAAAGTGCTATGTGAAGGCCTGTTCTCGCTATCAGGTGACATTGTAAATGAGAAGTGGGAAGTATTCTCTCCTGTAAATGTAAACAAACTTGTTTGTGTTAGTGATTGGCTGAACAAGAAGTAGGACTCTGTAGATTTGTAGGCACTAAAATTTTACATTGTTTTGGTTTTGAGTGCAGGTATGTAACCAAAAAAAATTTACATTTGTAAATTGCACCTTCACGATAACGAGATGGCCCTACGATACTTGTTATGAGATGAACTGAAATATACTATTTCTTTTGGTTATCTTTTTTACAGTGCAAATAGATGTAATAAAAAATAATATAAAGTGAGCACTGTACACTTTGTATTCTGTGTTGTAATTGAAATCAAGATATTTGAAAATGTAGAAAAACAGCAAAAATATTTATAATAAATGTATTCTATTATTGTTTAACAATGTGATTAAAACTGTGATTAATCGTGATTAGATTTTTTAATCTCACGATTAATTGTGATTATTTTTTTTAAATAGTTTGACAACCCTAGTTTATTTCTCTACAAAGGGATTACTTTCTCTCAAAAATGGTGTAATCAGTGGTGTATCTGTTTTGCCACTGAGTCATTTCCCACTGTAACCACAGCAATGCAGTATGCCTTGATTCCTAGCAGAAGTGCCTGTAAACTCTCCTCTTTTCTTTCACTCTTGAAATATTCTTTGAATGGGTTGAGTGTCAACAAGTGCGATCATGTGGCGTGGTGCACAAGCTTCAGTTGTGTTGCCGAGGAATGCCTCTCTAAAGAAAGAGATGGCTGTTGGCTGCCCATCAAAGCCCATCCTAGTTTGGCAGTTGTGCTTTAGTGAAATGGTCCAACCAACTTGTCAGTGGGCAGAGTGCCATCCAAACAGAGAGATGTTAGTGTAAGCAGTCAACAGAACATTTATGTATATCATGCATGTATGGACATGTATTAATAATTGGGGCTCCTTAATGTGAAAATGACAGCTTCTGAACTGAAAGGCTGACCTTTTAAACTACGAGTCAGAATAGACTTTTGGCTGTTAAATTGTTCAAGTGAAGAGTCTGGTCCTCTTCTTGTTGCTTTGTGTTATTTGTAATAAAAAATAAACGGGCTCTTTGGCTTTTTGAATTCGTGCACTCTTGTCACTACAACGGGGAGAGCATTAAGGTCACCGGATGTCCCAATTTTGTAGGGACAGTCCTGATATTTGGAGCTTTGTCTTATATAGGCCCCTATTATGCCCCACCTCCTGTCCCGATTTTTCACATTTGCTGTCTGGTCACCCTAGAGAACATTAACATAGAAAATGTCACTTACTTCAGTAAATGTCCCTCCTTAAACCAGTATGAGGCTTGCTAGGAATTGGGATGCTATCAAAGCATTTACTAATATAACATGAGATCTGGGAGAATCATTGCATGCCATGATTTTGATTATGAAGTAATCACATCATTAAATATTTCATTGAGAGAGCAAGAGTTTGCGTAGAAATGGCAGACACTTGTACAGGGTATAATGAACCTTTCTCATCTGTTTGATTTTCTGTCCTATCACGGGTATTTGTACATATACTTATTGTTTCTCAGCCAGCAAATGGTAACAGCAAATAACTAGCAATTAAAGCAGGGATGGGCAAACATTTTGGCCTGAGGACCACATTGGGGTTGCAAAATTGTATGGTGGATCAGGTAGGGAAGGTTGTGCCTCCCCAAACAGCCTGGCCCTGCCCCTATCTGACCCCTCCCACTTCCTGTTCCCTGACTACCTCCCCTCAGAATCCCTGACCCATCCAACTCCCCCTGCTTCTTGTCTCCTGACCGCCCCCTCCAGAGACCCCTGTCCCTAAGCACCCCACCCCCGGGGACCCCACACCCTATCTAAGCCCCCTGCTCCTTGCCCCTGACTGCCTCTTCCCAAGACCCCCCCCACCTTAACTTCCTCCCCAGGACTCCACAATCTATCCAATCCCTCCTGTTCCCTACCCGACCCTCTATACAATTTTGCAACCCTGACATGGCCATCAGGCCATAAAGTTTGCTCACCCTTGGTCTAGATCCTCAGATGTCTTTACACATTGAACTTTCATTGATTTTAATGGGAGTTAGGCACCTAAACACCTTTGAGGATTGGGGCCTTAGAGCCTAAGTTCCACTGATATCAATGAGACTTAGAAGTCTAAAGCACTTTTGAAAATGGGACTTCTGGTCCTTAGTCACATGAGTGTTTTTGAAAATTTTACCCAAAGTCATCCTGTGCATTTTTGAGTGGGTCTGCAAACAAATTCATTTCTCTGTGCTTTTCCAAAACTTGCAAACAACTCTTCTCCACAATGATCACACCACTATATATGGGTTTGGCCTAAGAGTTTAGGTGGGTTACTGTAATAACTGTGTGGGTTACACCCCAAAATGAACAGATTTGTTTTATATATATGTAGTGTGTGTGTGAGAAAGAGACTATTTCTTCTGCCACAGTGCAGCCCAGATGCTTTTATTGGGGTACATGTGCAGTTGCTGATATTTTAAAAATTTCTGCAATGGACAGTTAAAATATATTTGTGCATGTGTGTCTGGAAACCACTAAGCCTCAGCCATATGGATGCTAGTGAATTTTAGCACGTGTATAGGCTGTGCAAACATTAGGCACAATCATCACCGACCCCTCTCCTGAGGTAAATGTTTGTCCCTCCATCTTAAAATGGGGATAACAAGACAGAAAAGTTAAGGATTTGAGGGAGTGCTTGTGAGAGCAGGGCTTAAAGTGCAGCAGTCCCTGAGTCCTCTGCCTAATCTACTAGATCAATGGTATGGACCTGCCTATCCTTGTGCCAGAAACCTCACTGGCATCTTGGTAGAAGATCCAGCCCTCCTGCTGGGAGAAAGCTTGTGGTGGCCCTCCTGCTATCAGCTGCAAGTCTGCCCCCAAATTGATCTGGGATCATCCCAGAAATCTGACTGGCATGTGACCATAGTGTGCACTGGCCCTAAAGGTATGTGTATAAGCTGTGATCCTTAGGCAAAATCAGTGACAAGCTTTGAACTCTAGAATTCATTGCAAACCTTTCCCAGGCTATCTTCACAACAAAAAAGGCAATAAACATCTTCTGTCTTTAAGAATTAAAGCTGAGATTCTCCATTATATTTCTAGGCCCAGAACATTCAGGGGGACCCATGACTGCTGGTTTCATGGATCCAAAGTCAGGCTCTCTCATCACAAAGATAGGATGAGCTGTTTTGGAGTAGCAAGCTCTATCTCCAAGACTTGGGGGTAAACTGCATCTATGTGATCTGAGGTAACCCTTTTTGTTTAAACGGACAATGTGGCAGCATTCTGTGTGGTTCCGGAGGCCAGACCAGCAATTGCAATCTTCTTTTTCTGAACAAACAGAAGCTATGCAAGCCAGTTTATAAAGCCAGAACACATCCAGGCTGGTATGTTTTGGCCTTCAGTGGAGGATCAGGCCTTTGATGGAAGGTGAGAATTCTCTCCATTCACCAGTGGTGGTATGGAAACATTGGTTACTTTAATAGAAATTATGTATTATGTCTAATGCATTGAAAACTAAAACAAAACAACCACATTTTTGCCTGTATCCAGTGCTTTATACAATCTGACATAGGCATATTGTTATTGATGCTGTAAGATTTATATAACTCTTCTTTTAATCTTTCAGACACATTCATCATGTGGTTCTGTTCTTTTATTTATAAAAGAAACGTGCACACACTCACACACACACACTCACACGCACAGTAGCTCTGGAAAGCAATAAGGACACATCCAGAACAGGCAGTATAATTGTGATATGCATGTTAAGGAAGTTATACAGATTTAAATTTGGTGCATAAAGATTCTGCATTTCCCTGCCTCTTTCATCACCATTCATTGGCCTAATTGCTAATTTTCCCTTGTGAGGAGTACAGGAGGATCACATTTGTGGCTCCTGCGCTTAGTCTTTCCTCAGCAAACCTGGGAGCTTACGGATCCTATAATTTTATCAGTTTTCTTACCAATGTCATTCAACTGCTCCTGGTGGCATTTCTAGGGAAGAATTTTGTTTAGTGAGCACAGGCACAATCCTTCAAAAGGCTGGGTGAGGGTAAGGGAAGAGAAAAACAGGCGGGAAGGTGAGATGTTACAAGAGGAAACTGACTGTAGAAGACCAGAAACAAGGATAATGGGATCAGCTGTGCAGAGGGAAGGCAGAAGGAATGGTAGAGGGAAAGAGATGGGAGACACAAAACAACAACAAAACTAAATAGAGAACGAGGGGAGACAGACAAGAGGCTCATAAAATGAGTAATGCCTGGTGACAATGAATACTAATGTGAGCCCAAACTTGGTTCCATTCTCTGTAGGGCCTAATCCTACAAAGAACTTCTTAGGTGAGTAGTGGCATTACATTGACTGGAACTATTGCCTGAGAAAGGGTTACTGTCTTGAGGAAAAGCTTCAAGGAGTCATGCCCAAAGTGAACAGTCACAGAGATTTAAGCTGTGTTTGCTTATGTCTGCAACTAGAGTGTTGATTTCCTGTTCATTACAAAATCTGTGGAGGTGACGATATATTTGTCCTTAGCTAAATGCTGGAATTAAAGAGGGAAAATATTTTGCTACATAGTTGGGGGCTGTCGACAGCCACATCATTGAAATTTGGATTGAGTCTTATTACACTCCAAATAACACCCTGCAAAGAGAGGTGATAGAAAATTAAAATACTTTAATATCTGAAGGTATTTCTTCTGCAATCCCTGCTTGAGTGAGCAGATAGAACCAGAGTTAAAAGGGATCAATATGTCGGAGATCTTCACCAGCTTATTCCAAGCTGACACTTTATCAGCTTCTCTTTTCCAGCTTCTTCTCTAGCCTCTACTAACAATATTCACATTAAAACTGTGACACTGCCATAGATGATTGTGTGTAAAGCTTGTTTGCTTTACTAAAGTAAACAATAATTGTTGTACAGCATTAATAATTGAATGTGCAACTACTTAGTACATTTCTATGTGCTGAGATTAGCCATTCCTTTTTTACACACTTAAATACACAATACATTCTTGTGACAAATACATTTTCTATGTCCCAGGCTAATCCCCGTATTTTGTTTTAGCAGGAAATGCTACATTTTTTATTACTGATGTGCTAAGAGCACAATATCTTTTCTTTTGTGATTCAGGACCTTTACTATTTCCTTTCAAAGTGTTAAAATGCATGTTGCAGGGCAGCATATAATTCTTACTATTTGTTGTGGGTAATCAGTCTTTTGATGGTCTGGTTGACTATCAGAATAAAAGACTGCAGCCATCTTAACCATAAACACTACTTCAGATAATTAATGTAATGTTATGTGCTTAGTGAAGCAATGTGCTAAGTTATGGTGGATACATCACCCTAGCATGGGAACATACTGTGTCCTTCTATCATAAAAAGGCGCTGCTTGTGCTATAGATCTTATGAGGAATTCGTAGAGATATTTGAAAGGATAAAACACCATATTAATTCTTCAAGATCAAAGAGAAATACCATTCAGGGGGAAATGGGGAGCTTAGCCCAGCATAGCTTAACCGTACATGACAGATCCAGTGCTAAGTCCTGAACCATTAGTGCACCTGCCTGTGGAGCTCAACAAGAAGCCCAATGGAAGAGCTAGGAAAAACCTTTGCAGAACTCTGTCTTTACAGGTCTAGAGAGAGGCAACTGTGTGCCCTACATGTGGTTCTGATTCTGCTGGCAGAGGAAGTATATGGGGAGGAGAGGTTTAACTCCTTTGTGTGACTCTGGTTTGTGATGTACTTTCTGTGAGAATTTCTTTTAATCGGATGAATACATAGTTTATATGATGCACCTGAGGTAAGTCCAGGACAGCAGGTATATTCTTTTAAAATAGGGACATGGCATACAAGGCATGGGTAGTACTTTTGAGAGGTGGTGCTTTGTGCAACCAGAGCAACATCAAGTGCATAGGGACAGTATCGCCAACTCTAAAGACTTCAAAAACCATAAGTTAGATCGCCCAAAAAATCATGAAACTGGCTTAAAAATAATGAATCTTGGCCTGAGCCTGTCTTATGATGTTTTCACTTTTAGGGGAAGCTGCCCACCCATGACTTGTGTGCAGTCATTTCAGCTGCTAAAGTCAACTTTAAATACACACACCTTGTTTACTGCTCTGTTATCCTATCCTATCCCTTGGGGCATGGGGAGCTGCCGTTCTGTCCCTCTGCCTAGCTTTGCAGAATAGGCGGCTGGCCCATTCACATCCTACCTCCATGTTCCACACAGTTTCCTGGCCTGCACCTCACACACATTCACTGGCACACTCCGACGCCACATTTTCTTTCACCAAAGCATTCCAGACAGAACTAGAGATGAAGGAAGCCCAGCAGCATTTTCACAACCAACAGCTAAAGAAAGAGGATGATGAAGTGATTATCCTTGCTGGAAAATTTGCTGTTTTTTTCTGTAATCCTAGTACAGCACCTGGACCCAGTCACCCACCACTCAGCTTCCCCTGCATATCTCTGTCACCCCCACCCATCCCAACTTCCCACCCAGATATCCTCAGCAACCAACCACTTCCCACACACACACATACCAGATTCCCTTCCTGGTGCATCCAGCTAGTACCCAGCTCTTCCCACAAACACTCTCCAGAATGCATCCTACTTCCCCTCCCATCTCACCGACTGTGCCAAATTTTGTGCAGCTCGGTGTTTTACTTCCAGCATAGCTTTGGGGTAGCATTTGGTGAAGTTAAACTGAAGTGCATGGTTACAAGCAAATTATTCACAAAGATGCAAATCACTGAATAAAATAACTTGCATAAAATCTCCCATAGAGTAGCACAAACCTTGGCAGCTATGGCAGCGTACTGTTGTTGCAGGAGATGTGCTGGGATAGCTGCTGAGTTATTCTGAGGCACGAAATTACACAGAAGCATTTTAGCAGTCTTAGTGACAGAAATCACAGTGAAACTGGACAGTGTTTCAGACTATTTATCAAAGATTTGCAGTTACCATTTCAAGAAGGAAACAGTTTAAAGTTAGAAAATGTATCCAGAGTATTTTAATGTTAAATAAAATTAATATAGAGACATTGAGCTAAATTCAACCTAGGTAAATGGCGTACTGTAAGAACATTGCTCATTGAAGTTGCACATGCTTATGAGGCCTCAGATTGGACTTTTAGATCATGCTAGCTTGTGTGGGCCTCCAGTTTTGTTTGTAAGTGAGAGAGGGGGCATGGATTTATATCTTTATTTTGAGGCTAAAGTAAAGGGTACATCAAGTTTAAGGGTAACTTCTTAGCTTTTTTACTGTTTTTTTTCTTTGTTTTTTAAAAGTCTGTGCAATAACGTATATTGAGCATTCACAGCAGATTAAAAATGATTGTTATTTTGTCTGAGAGTCAGCATCGGACAGTTTCAAGGACATGATCTAATGCAGTCCTTTGGATCTTCTCTTGTTTAAGAAGGCATCAGGACATTTTGCATCCCACCGAGACACACACGTTAGCTGTTCTTTTAACAGGGAGTACAGCAAGACCCATTTCTTCATGTGTGTTTTATTTTGGTGACTTGTTTCTTCATGTATTTCTAATGCATCTATGACTATAGTCATATTAGTAACCAGACAGCAAATATGAAAAATGTGCAGTGAGGGTTAATAGGAACCTGTATAAGAAAAAGACCCAAAAATCTGGACTGTCCGTATAAAATTGGGACATCTGGTCACCCTACATCATATATGCAATTAAGTACGTAATTAAGAAACACATTAGTTCTGTCCAAACAGGATGTTAGTAGAAACAAGCCAGGCTTGCCAGGTGTCTGGTTTTCGACCGGAAAGCCTAATAAAAAAGGGGACCTGGCAGCATCCAGTTAGGTGTACCGACCAGACACCAGAAGTCCAGTTACCACAGGCAAGGGAGAGCGGGGAGGTGCTGGGTCACCAACCTGTACCAGCCCCTGCTCACCTGAGGCCACCTCCTACCTGTATCCTGTGGGCAGGCAGGCATCAGGCTCTGTATCAGGCTGCAGCTCTGATCTCAGCACCAGAGCAGAGGGAGCCCAGCTGGCAGTGGGGGAATTGGGGTGGAGGGGAAGAGGAGAGGATCAAGTGACAGGGGTAGGGGAGAGATGACCACGTGGGGGATGAGGCCTTGGGGACCACGTGTGGAGCCTGGCGGGGAAGAGGCAGGGCAGGGGGATCTGTTTTTCAAAAATTAGTAAATTGGTAACCCTAGAATTAACGCTACCAGAAACCTTAATATTCCTGCTGTGTGAGTGGATAAAGTGCCTTGTTTGATTCTTCAAAACTAAGTGGAAACTTTTAAAATTTAAATTAGGTTCTCTCTGATGACAGGCTTTTGCCTAAAAGTTTCTGTTCATAATGATCAACTCTTGAGAAGATTTGCCCTTGAAACCTGAATTTCCTCTCCATGAACTGACATGCATTTTGCAAGACCTTCAAATTCAATAGAACAAAAGCAGAAATCTGCTGCCAAACATACTAGATGGTCATGGTTATTTAGAACTGACCAGAAGCTTTAATTTCATGCACTGGTGTTCTTCAAATTGAAAACCCCGAAACTACCATGCAGGGCAGTAATCAGGCAGAGCATGTTTTGGTGCCTCCTTGGTCATGTTGGGTAATGTAGCTTTGCCAGAGAGAACAGGACACAGATGCATCATTACTTCAACTTGAGCAGATTGTTTAATCAATTTTGTCTTAATGAATCCAGAGGTTATTACAATATGTGCTCTTTATGTCAGTGTTGTCACAGGTATGGGTAGTCAGACAGTGAAACAAATGCCGCCGCATTTAGTTTTGTGTGCATATATCTGTACAAATGGAAGGATGCGTACAGGTATCTGAGTAACTGTGTTGAGTATGTGCATAAATCATTGGTGTATTAAATCAAAGTTATATAGTCCTACTGCACTGTTTGTCTGAAACACCCCACCCTCTTATCAGAAGATGATCTTGGTAGAAAAGGGTTCATTAGAGTCTGCTCTCTCAAGGGCACAGGTTCTCACTGTCCCACTCAAATGGAAGGAAGGTGGTAAGGGCTGATTAGGGGAGAGGGCAAGAGAAGATCAAAGACATGCACTGAGCAGTCCTAAGCTAGGAGCCCTAAGAGCAGCCAAGTCTGGGTGAAGGTTTGACCTGAACTTTAACATTGTTAATTTTTTTAAATAAAGCCAACTCACCAAGAAGGGTTGAGTACTGGCTGTAACACAGTGTGTGAACTTTGTTTTAGAGGAGGATAGCAAAGGCACCCACTCACTCACAGATTAACATTACTGATATGATTAATTAATTTTAAAGTATTGAACTAGGCTTTTATATCAAGCCCCTCACCAGATAATCTGATCATCTAATTCTATAAATATTTTCTCAACATTGCTTTCTTCCTTCTAGCAAATCATAATATCATAGAATCATAGAATATCAGGGTTGGGAGGGACGTCAGGAGGTTAGTCCAACCCCCTGCACAAAGGAGGACCAATCCCCAATTAAATCATCCCAGCGAGGGCTTTGTCAAGCCTGACCTTAAAAACCACTAAGGAAGGAGATTCCAACACCTCCTTAGGTAGCTCATTCCAGTGCTTCACCACCCTTCTAATGAAAATGTTTTCCTAATATCCAACCTAAACATCCCCCACTGCAAGTTGAGACCATTATTCCTTGTTCTGTCATCTGGTACCACTGAGAACAGTCTTGATCCATTCTCTTTGGAACCCCCTTTCAGGTAGTTGAAAGCAGCTATCAAATCCCGCCTCATTCTTCTGCAGACTAAACAATCCCAGTTCCCTCAGTCTCTCTTCATAAATCATGTTCTCCAGCCCTCTAATCATTTTTATTGCCCTCCGTTGGACTCTTTCCAATTTTTCCAGATCCTTCTTGTACAGTGGGGCCCAAAATGGGACACAGTACTCCAAATGAGGCCTCACCAATGCTGAATAGAGGGGAATGATCACATCCCTCGATCTGCTGACAATGACTCTACTTATACGGCCCAAAATGCCGTTAGCCTTCTTGGCAACAAAGGCACAGTGTTGACTCATATCCAGGTTCTCGTCCACTGTAACCCCTAGGTCCTTTTCTGCAGAACTGCTGCCTAGTCATTCGGTCCCTAGTCTGTAGCAGTGCATGAGATTCTTCTGTCCTAAGTGCAGGACTCTGCACTTGTCCTTGCTGAACC
This sequence comes from Dermatemys mawii, assembly GCA_007922305.1. Taxonomy (NCBI): domain Eukaryota; kingdom Metazoa; phylum Chordata; order Testudines; family Dermatemydidae; genus Dermatemys; species Dermatemys mawii. The sequence continues at coordinate 59,460,646 of ML677334.1, forward strand.
TCATCAGATTTCTTTTGGCCCAATCTCAGGTGAGAGCCATTTACAGGGGCTGCTATTAAAAAAAAAACTTGTGATAAACAGCTATCACACTAATCCTGTTGTTGTTGTTTTTTCCTATTCTTTTTTAAAATTTATTTTCAAAACAAAACAAAAGGAACAGTTAACAGCAGATGCAGCAAAAAGCACCACAATCCAGAAAACTGTATGGCAGAATACAAAGCAGTAAAGCTATTGTAATTCCACACGTACAAGTGCTGTATGATATATATATTTATATTCTATGGGACAGATCCTATGCTGGTGCCAGTTATCATAGCTTCACTGAAATCTGTAGAGATTGCCCTGGGTTTCATCCTGTTCCCACTGAAATTATTAATGCCTAAACCCCAGTGAGTTCAATGGAGCAGGACTGGAACCTAAGTACATCTCTCAAAATGAAGCAGGGAAACGAATGCCTGGGTCTGTACACGGATGTGCGCGTGCAAACACAATGATTGGGGGGTGGCGGAGTACAGTATTAGTGATGAAAAAGGGAAGATGATCATACATTTTTAAAAAATCATTAAAATTAGGTACAAATATTCGAGCTGCCTCTTTGAAATATATTCTCTTTGCAGTGAATCAGAAAGAATGACAAAAATCAGGTCAAAGTCTGAAGCATGATCTTCTTTGAAATGATAAGAGGCCCTTTCAAATATAAGCGGTCCAGCCCCATATTAATCCCCAACTGGCTTGTTAAAGGGGGCAGGGATATTTTGATTTCCAAGGAATTGTTATATCACGTTGGCCATCAGTTAAAGATAAATTAAAAGTACACTTGTGTCAGATGGAGACATGTCTGAGAAGAAAGTTAATCAGATCTGGTAAAAACAAAACTGGAAAACATTTGACAGACTTTTTGGTTTTTGTTGATTTCAAACTTTTTGACAAATTTCAGCCAGATCTAATGTATTTTAAGTGTAAGGGAAAACAGTGGTATCACAGTTAATGCTGTTTGATAACTTGTCAAATACTGATTTTAAATGACAATCATGGTACATTTCATACTTTATAAAAACTAAGCTGATTTGGAATGATCCAAATGCAAAGAAAGCCACTGATTTTGTGTTTGTGTGCGTTTTCCCTTTAGAGGCTGAATGGTAGTAAGATGGAAGTTTGCACATTTCATCTGGTGATTTCTTTTTTCTTTTTATGGCCCCTCAAATAACCAAAAATAACTCCAAACTGTTCTTAAAAGACACCTTTTGAATTGACGACAAGCATGAAAAAAGGGTGTGTTTTCCCATAGGATTACAAGCACTAATGCCTTAGCCATATTTTCTCAGCCATGGTTAAGGTGTCATGACTCTGGTGCTCTAGTATACTTTAGGACCATAGTGAGCCTGAGTTTACATCAGTTTGTGCTGGCTTAAATTCAGGTATGGTACAATGGTACAACAGGAGAAGGGCTGTGGCTGTGCAAAGTGTTTCAAATCTCCCTTCGACCAGCAGACCAGCAGAGCTCGAAAAGTGAGTGGCACTGGGTGGAAACAGGATATGGCCAGGGCAGCTAAAAAACCCTGATCCAAACATACATAAGTCAATGGGAATCTTTGTTGACTTCAGTGAGCTTTCGATCACATTGTTTAATGTAGCCATCCAGCAGTCAGTACCTCTAGGGCTTCTGTGGAGTCAGTGAGCAATTTAAAACCATCGGTGCTGGAACTAGGGGTGCAGCAGCACTTCCTGACTTGAAGTGGTTTCTATCTGGGTTCACATTTTGGTACAGTGGCTCAGCACCCCCACTATAAAAACTGTTCCTGCACCCCTGCTTAAAACTAGCCTCTCCCCACAGGACTAACCCAACATAGAGTACTGAGGGAGGGGGCAGGCAGACATTTCACTGCTGCCTCCCTTTTGGGTGACTATCCCCTGGGGAAGAGGCCAGGCTGGGGCAAGGAGGAGTAATTCGCATTTCTGGATACCACATACCACTGAATGTGGCCCTGTGTAACTTATGGACAAGGGGAAAATAAAGTTCTAGGCTGAAAAGGAACTGGAAAATGACAAAAAGATAATAAGCAGGAACCATGGTTATTTACCCTGTTAACTGACCAATGCCCTTTTCCTTCAAGTCTTTTGATTTTGATTGCCATATTTGAGCTTGTATTAACCAAAAGTGTATGAACTCTGTGAGTAATGCCCACCTGCACAATTTACAGTGTGTGCCCTTCATCCTCTTACTCACAAAGCAATCATTATGTCTCTGCTCTTAACCTCCAGTAAGTGCAGCAGAAGTGCTCCTGAACAAGTACAGCTTGCCCTAAAGGTCACCCAACCATACAGTATGAACACCTAAAGCAATCCCTTAGTGTTCCCCACTGCAGAAGTGTCTTCAAAGACTGGAGTTTAACTACTACAATTAGATGAGTCATTTGTAGTGCTTATTTTCTAAAAATTGTATCGTTTTCAAAGCAGAGAAAGAAGCAGCTGTGATGAAAAGGAAGGAACAATCATACACAGTGGATTTCATGATACAGAAATACACTGTCGGGCTACAAAATTGCCATATTTTAGTCTTGAAAAAATTAGACACAGAGTTGTTGTTTAGAGGTGTTACTAATACTTTAGATCAGTGGTTCTCAAACTTTTTTTTTCCCCACAAACTACTTGAAAATTGCAGAGGGTCTCGGCGGACCACATAATGATCTTTCTAATGTTGTTTGTACTGTTAGCTACCTATTGTAAAGTGCGTTGGATAAAAGCAGTATATAAAAAACCCTATAATAATTGGTTTTTGTTCCACAAATAAAAGCACACAACTCATATTTTAATATCAGTAGTCTTGCCTCTCCTCCCCCACGCAGGAGCAGCCCCGAGCTGGGGCAGGGAAGGATGGGGGTCTCTTCCTCTCTCCTCACTGCGGCAGCTCCAAGCTGGGGCTGGGAAGGAGCGGGGTCTCTCCCCTGCCATGGCAGCCCCCGAGCTGAGGCTGGGTAGGAGGGCCATCTCTCCTCTGCATCTGCAGCCCTGGAGCTGGGGAAACTCGCCTCTTTCTCTGGCCGCCGCATCCCTACTGTCATAAGTGTGAAGTAGCCTAGAATTAGTGTTTACCTGTAAGGGGTTAAGCTAAAGGTAACCTAAGAGGTGGACAACTGACCAATGAGAAATTCCTCAGGAGACAAAGGATTTTAAGTTTCAGTTTCTCTCTGGGTCTCTCTCTGTTCACCTCGGCTATGGGGGGAACACAGCTATGTCTTTCACTATAACTATAAGATTCTATTAAGTATTGTAGTCAGTAAGTTTACCTTCTCTTTATCACTTGGAGAGTTCTCAGTGGTGAGTGTTGGTTGGGTGCTTCTTGATATTGTAAGCTTCAGCAGAGATATCAACTGTGGGAGAAAATTGCCTCAGGGGAGAGGTTTGGTTTCTGAATCCTTTTGTTGATTATGGTAGATGCTGTTCTATTGATGGTTATAAGGGATTTATTCCTTTCTTTTTTTCTTTTATTAAAATCTTTCTTTTAAGAAGCTGACTGCTTGTTTTCCATTGTGTAAGATCCTGGTTTTGGATCGGGCACGTCTCGCAGGATCAGGCGAGGTTTGGTGTTTTTTTTTTCTCTCAAGCTTCCCAGGGAAGGAAGAAGTTTGGGAGGTTAGTGGAAAGGGAAAGAAGGGTCCCCAAACTACCCTAGACCTAGTTTGGTGGTGGCAGCGTACCAGGTCCAAATACAAAAGAATTTGTGTTCTGGGGAAAAACATTTTAACCCAAGCTGGTAAAATAAGCTTGTGGGGGTTATTTCTTTTTTCATGCGGGTCCCCACATCTGTACCCTAGAGTTCAGAGTGGGGAGGCAATCCTGACACCTACATGTCCCAAATTCCCCTCAGCCCCTCTTCTTACCCCACTGCTCTCTATTCTCCCTTCCTCCTATTTCCCCCCAGGCCACCATCTCATCTGACATGTGCATCTTTCCCACGGTCCAAGCACCTAATTAGTGGAACCATGCCTGTGCAGCTCCACTAATTAGGTGGGTGGCCCTTCATTCTCTTGTATGCAGTCGCCTCGGTACTCACCATAGAGGAAACTATCCGCAGACCACCTGAATAGAGCTCACAGACCTGGAGACAGTTTGAGAACCTCTGCTTCAGGCACTTACCAGCAAACACATGCCACTCTGAACATACAGAATTAAAGTTCTGTCCTAAGTTATGTTCCATTGCAACATTATTGACTTCAACTGGGATTCACTGGGTATAAACAAGAACAAAATTTGTCCTTCTGCAGATGAATATGGTTTTATGTTTAGTTCTGGGGATTTTCAAGTATCTTGTGTTGTTATTGAAGTAAATACGTGGCTTTTTGGTGTATGAATGATCAGAACTGATGGATCAAATTTTTCTGTTATACTTCTGAAAATGAAGATTAACTCCATTGATTTTGGTTTTACATTAATGCAAATGGCAGCAGGTTTTCTCTGAATGAGTACAGAGTAAGGCTGATCAGAAATTTGAGTTTTCAACCATATTAAGTTTTCAGGAAAAATGTCTGCTTTTCCGAGAAAATTTCGACTTTCTCTTGAAATCAGAACACTCAAAAACCAAAACTTTCAGCTGAAAACTGATACTTTCACTTTGGAAATGTCAACATGTTTCATTTTGACTAATTTGATTGAAAAACATTTCTGAATTAAAATGTTTTGTTTCAGTTTGATTTGAAATTAGACTATGTCCTTCTGAGCCACTGTGGTGCTTCATGGGAGTTGTAGTTCAGATGCTTCATGCTTCCATTTTCCTCTGTGGGTGGGCTTCCCAGTCAGGCTATATTTCCCATGATGAACCGTGGGCATGTGACTCACATGATATACACCAGTGGGTCAGCAAGAGAGAAGACTGCAGTGAATCACAGTAGATGTAGTCTAGCCAAGGAACCCAGCCCATGACAGAGAATGTGGCACCCAAACTCCCATGAGGCACTGAGGCAGCACAGACAGATACAGTTCAGTGTGGAACTGCCCCAGAACAAAACATTTTGATTAGGTTTGACAAACCGAAATGTTTCATTCTGTTCAAACTAATTTGGAATGAAATACAGTAAAACCTGCCTTAGAGACTCCCTGTTATGAGTGACTATTTGCAGAGGCCACGGAACACCACTACTCTCTGCGTGCAAATCTTTGAAGAGAGAGAACCTCTTAGCAAAAGTGATCTCTTGTAACTCCCATAAGTGGTTGCTCTCGGCAGGTTTTACTGTACTTTGTTTAGATTTTTCCAAGGGAAACTTAGTTTGCAAAGGAAAGTTGAAATTTTCCACAAAGTAGAACCACCGTTTTCTGGCCAGCTCTAATCTACCAACTTCTTATCCTTCTTAAAATGGTTGCACGTAAAAAGGTTCTTTTGTTTTTGAAAGAGTCTGCTCTTTTCAGAGGTGTTCCCGGTATCTGTAAAACAGGGAACACTAACAGAACCAATGCCGTCTCTTACAATGGAAGAAACGTTTGAAGGGCAAAGACTGTATTTTACTAGCAACATGCTATTCAGTTATTGAAACCTTGGCCAAGTCTGTGTTCAAAGAACTCAAAATTGCAGTGTGTGTATGAAAGAGACAAACCCCACAGATGAGTCATAAATACTGCATTACTAATGACTCTGCCCACACCACAGCAGCTGAACCTTTCTGCAAGGCAAAGTGAGCTCCCTGCCTCCCCAACTGCTGAGCACCTCTCTTCAACCTCCCCTCCAGCTAACTAACTCTGACAGGCATTCAAACCTGGCCCCAGCCTTCCAGCTGAGGAGCCCATTCACAGAGACTTTCAGAGCTATCTACCCTGCGTCCACACTGTCAGACAAAGCTTACATGAGTGTACTCACCTCATTACTGAGCCAGACCACAGCACTGAGCCAGCTTTCCTTGAGCTCCACCTCCCATGTGTTGAACCCTTCTGAATGACAGTTCTGATGCCAAATTCACACGTAAGCTGTGAAACTGGGGAGAAAGAAAAGAAGTATGAGAATGTATAAAATTACAATAAAACACCATAGAGGATGTGGAAATTCAGTGATTCAGGCAGGGTCTTAATTATGCGATTATATGCCCAATATTATACTTTGATGTGATAGCTTTGCTTGGATAAAGGAAGTTGAATAGCTTTGATGACCTTTATATGGGCATGTTATTAAATGAAGGTCAACTATTAAAATATTCATTTGAGTTAGATAAAATCTCTTTCAACTGTACTCACTAAACAAACAACTTTTCTTCCAGGACAGGAGGAAATGTGAATTGAAAGCAGGATTGTAGAAGATAAGATCCAGGGAAAGGCATTCACAATGCTAGGAACAGAGAATAAACAAAGTGCATTTTCAGCCTGGAAAGAAAAGACCAATAGTACAAAAGGAAATGTTTGCTGTATACAAAATGTAAATAGTGGGAAACATAAATTTCAGTTTGGTTTAAAACATTCATTTTAGTAGCAGTAAGTTTTTTGTTCGGGGTTATAAAGAGTAAAGCTCCTTTGTCTGAAAGATATTTCGTTTGCTGTGGATGATGATTTAAAAAATAGATATGAGTGAGGGTTTTGTGCCTCTGTAGACCTTCACCCATATGACCATATGTTCTCTCTTCATGTTTAGTCTAGGTATGGTACTGAGTTCTTGCCCCTTATTTTAGGTTTATATTTATCTTACGTGTGTGTTTAGATATTTTATTTAGTGTCTGAATTGTTGCATGTCTTAAATTCCCAGACCAACCCTGCTCTGGGGTCCAGTATCACCATGGCTAATTTGCGATTACAGAAAATGAGTTTAAGCTTTGTGCTTTGTGACCCTTTGTATTCCTAAAGTCAGATCTGTGCACGCCTGCTAGTTGATATATCTTGAAGAAGGCTGTTCCCTGGTTCTGTGTGGCAGGCCATTACCCGAAAGGACAGGCACACCACTTCACCTGACCTTCCTCATGCTGGAGGCCACATGAGCCTGACCCTCAAATCCCTCCTAAATTAAGGAAGCAAAATCCTTCAGTGCAAAGGTAGTAGTCCCAAGCATACTGAGCTCCAGTATGCTTAGGTTAACCCTTTGGTATATGTTGTTGTGTTTTCCCCCCATATTTATGTTTAAGAAATTACGGCAGGAATTTATTCCGTTTCTTCCTTCTAGCACACTTATTTGAAAACAGGATCACTTTGGTTTGAAAGGGACACTGGGCATCTAAAACCAAAAAGTAGTAGTCTTATTTTAAAAGGCAAATGAAAATCACTGCCAGCTCCACTCTTTGCTGATGGAGCTGAGCTTTGATTATTATATATTGTATATGGGATGGTTTGAACTGCAGGTTAGAGCAGAGAATTATCTGGCGTGTTTGTGAATGTATTCAGCAGAGGAGAGCTGGGAACTGGAGAAGTGAGTGGTGAGTTGGGGTGCTGGATTTCAGTTCTGTCTTCAGAGAAAGCTACCGCAGCAAGAAGAAAAATGATTTTCCCCTGACATTTTTTAGCTTTAGACAAAATATCAATTTAGAATGATTTCCAGTCTTGGCTGAAGATGGATTTAGGAGTTGGAGAGCAAGGGGAATTGTAGGGAGAATTGCTGTGCATGGGCAGAGCTGTGTGGAGAAACCTGCACTAAGTCTGACCTTACCAGTACTATCAATCTGTCATTTTTCATGAACATTAGACACACCATCAACTTGAAAAATCACAGTTAAAATTTGTACCCTCTGTTGTTACATATGATGCCTAAGGCAAATGTAGCCAACAGAGATCAGAGAGAAGGATTTTTTCCTCTCTGTCTCTCTCCCCTTCTTCTGTGTATATTTTAGTTTGTGTATTTGACAGCACTTTATGCCTAGTCAGTTTCATTTCCCGTCTTGTGCACTCACATCATGACATCACCCTCCTGGACTGCTCTGGGGTGAGCGCACATCCCAGTAACAGCAGCAAAACTGAAAAGGGTAGCATAGGCAGATAAGTGACCCGAAAAGGAGAGCGGCATAGGGTGACCAGATAGCAAGTGTAAAAAAAAATCTGTGGGTTGGGGGGTAATAGGAGCTTATATCAGTGGTCTTCAAACTGGGGTGCGCGCACCCCCGGGGGTGTGCAAGACCCTGGTACCACCACTGAGCCCGCCTGGGAGACCACCGAATTCCCGGGCGGGCTATTTAAGTCCCACCAAAATGCCGCCGCGGAAAGTGGAAGCTTTCGCTTTCTGCGGTGGCATTTCAGCAGACATCCCCCCCAGGGGTTGCCAGACTCTTCCCTCCGCGAAAAGGGGCCACGGGGGCAGGGGAGGAAGTTTGAAGACCCCTGGCCTATATAAGAAAAAGCCCAAAAAATCGGGACTGTCCCAATAAAATCAGGACATCTGGTCACCCTAAGAGGGGTCAGAGCAGGATTGGTGGTGATCTCAGCACTGCCCTATTTTCCCTTGCTGCAAGAACCTTTGTAAATATCAGTTGATGAGCAGAAAAATCCTTATCCTATTAACAATGACAAACTACAAGCTATTGAAGGAGCCGCCTATTAGAAACTTGATTTTTTTTCAAACACAAGTTTTCAAAGGCAATAAAAAAACTAGACGCTTTTTGAAAAATTCACAGTGTGTCTTTAATTATACTTAATTCACCTGAATATTTAGAATACTGAAAAAATATACTTGGGGAATAGACATGAGCAGGACAAACAGAATCTAGGCCCCTGTCATGGAAAGACCTACACACATGCTTAACTTTTTGCAGTAAGTAGACCCATTGACCTCAGTGGGACTACTCAGATGGTGTCAAATTAAGCACATGAGTGTTCTTTTGAAGGATTGGGGCCAAGTGTGTAGCTGAACACCTTTATCCTTATTTTTGCAAGAGTTGCTTGTGCTGAAAAATACCACTGAAGGATATTGTTTCTGATGCCTTTTAGATGAAATCTAATATTGGTTTTTTACTGTTCCTCATTAGAGATCTTACAACTGAATTGCTATTGATTGCCTTTTAAGCCTGATTCTGCATTTAAAAAATGGCAGTGTTGTATATCTGCCCTAATAGCCTTGGTCAGATATAAAAGCAAAAGCAATTCATCAGTGACTTGTTAACGTCAGAAGAGTTAATGGCAGTTCACTACCCAGGGCTCTGATCCTGCAGACATTTAAGCATTTACATGGCTTAGTCTTTGCTCACATGAATAGCCACACTGAACCCTCTGGGCTTGCTAACATGGGTAAATTTATACATATGCTTAAATGTCTGCACAATCAGGACCTTAAATACTTCTCATGTATCAAAAAACTGTGATCAGGTAATGCAAACCAAAGACTGGAGGTCATAGGTTATAGTCTTGGGGTTTAATATGATGATAGCTGTCATAAACGTAAAGATTTGACTGTCCTTTCCATATTATAAACCAGACCACACTGGCCATATTACAAGGATAATGCATAAATGATGTAAAGAAAGCAGGGATTCATTATGCAGTTTATTGCCAGGATCATGCCTAGTTAAAGACCCTGGTGATAATCTGGCTCCATCGAAGTCAGTGAGAGTTTTGTAATTGACTTTGATAGGGTCATGAGTTTATCCAGCTGTTCCGTATTCTATATTGGTCATTGTATCAAGCGTTCATGATCTTTTCACTATTGCTGACATCTCTCTATTTTACTCAGCAGTATAATAATATCAAACACATTCTTGGAAAATGCTGAATTTCCTTCCACTCCCAGTGCAGCCAAAAGGAGATAAGAGAGGCAAAGGGGGTCTTTTATTGGACCATCTTCTGTTGCTGAGAGAGAAAAGCTTTCGATCTTACACAGAAAACTTAAATTTTCCAGAACTGAAGATTGTTGTGAAGTTGGTCCAGTAAAAGATGTTACCTCACTTACCTTGTGTCTCTAATATCGTGGGACCAGTATGACTGCACATAATAAAAGGAGTTAAGGGCATTTGGCACATCACAGAAAGTATTCAGCATCTTGCATGATCAACTCATTCTTAACTTCCTTTTGCATATATACATTATACTAGAGCTGGTCAAAATTTGTCATTTGAAACATTGTTTTCAATAAAAAAAAGTACAGGCATGTCGCGTCTTAGGCCTATTGAACATACGCGATTTCTGCTTTACACGGTCGGCAAAAAAAGGGGGCAGGGATTTTTTTCAAAATAACTTCCTATAGGGGGCGCAGTTTCGCTTGCCATTGAAGTCAATGGGTTCTGGCTACACGCGGTTTCCGCTTTATGTGGTAACCGCGGAACGGAACCCTCGCGCAAGACGCAACATGCCTGTATTTGCTGCTTTCTGTATTTGGCATCTGATAAAGTGGGTTATATCCCATGAAAGCTTATGCCCAAATAAATTTGTTAGTTTCTAAGGTGCCACAAGGACTCCTCGTTGTTTTTATTGATACAGACTAACACGGCTGCCCCTTTGAAACCATTCTACAGTCTAGCAATTAAATGACATTCACACATCAGAACAGTTCTCTAACCAGCCTGTAGTATCACAACATTTTTGGGAAAGTAAAAATTGCCACTGAGAATATAAGCAAGGGTTAACTGTGGAATCACAGCATAAAGATTTCATTTTGATGTAACCCAGAGGTCTCATACTCCTGGCCCAAGGGCCACCTGAAGCCGGCAAATCTCCCAAATGTAGTCCGTGGGGCTCCAATAGTTTGGGCGCTGGGTCTCTCCCTTGCCCCTCACCCCAGCCGTCCCCAGGCACTTCCCGCAAGGGGCCCCGGCAACACACTGGAGCTGAGTGGCATCTGCTTGCTCACTCCAGTGGCTGCCGGCCCCTCCCTGCGGCCCCGGAGCAGGGTGGGCTGTGCCTCTGTGTGCTGCCCCCACCCCAAGTGCCCCTGCAGGCAACGGGAAGCTGCAGGGGCGGTGCCTGGGGACAGCAGCACGCGGAGGCTCCCCAGCCTGCCCCACCCTGCCTTGGAGCCCCAGGTAAGCACCGCAGCCCTGACCTCCTCCCAGAGCCTGCACCCTCTTCCCACACACCCCCTTCTGCTCCCAAACACCCACCCAGAGCCTGCACCCAAACTCTCTCCCAGAGCCTGCACCCCAATCCCCTGCCCCAGACCTCTTCCCCCATACAAACTCCCTCCCAGAGCCTTAGGCAGATGGGGGGGTGGAGTTTTTTGGGGGCAGGTTCTAGGTGGCATGAGTGACATTATTGGCCTGCTGGGAGGATTTGAGGACTGGCACTGACCCTAAGGTAAATTGAGTTTGAGACCCCTGATGTTACCTAATACCTTTGGAGATTTAATTAATGATCAAGAGCATTTTTAGCTTTCAAAGTAAACAATAATTCACTACCCAAACAATAAAACTGAATATATTCAGTTCAAGTAAATGAAAAAGTGCTTTTTTTGCAAAAACCTTTTAAAATTTTCTAAATACATTTTGTTCCACAAATTTTAAAAAGAAACATTTTTCAATTTTTCACATTTTGATTACTTTTTTTTACCGCATCTGTTAAGTTTGTCAAAAAATGTTCAACAAAAGTCTTTCATTTTTTGTCCCCCCTCCCTCTTCTTCCTTTTGCAATTTGTGCTGAAAAAGGGGTGAGGAGAAGAGATTGAAAAGGGGACCAAGGAGGAAAAAATAAATCCCAGAAAATAAGAAATTAAAAAATGCTTCTTTTATCTATATAAATTTCATGAATATTTTCATTTTTGGGCATAAGCTTTCATGGGATATAACCCACTTTATCAGATGCCTGGAGTGTCAAATACATATTCAGCACATGAAAAGATGGGAGTTGCCTTACCAAGCGGGGTGTGGGGGAGGTCAATGTTAACAAGGCCAGTTCAGTTAGGGTGGATGTGGCCCATTCCCAACAGTTGACAAGAAGGGGTGAATATTAACAGAGGGAAAATTATTTTTTGTAGTGACCCAGTTACTCCCAGTCTTTATTCAGGCCTAATTTAATGGCGTCAAGTTTTCAAATTAATTCTAGTTTGGCAGTTTATCATTGAAGTCTGTTTTTGAAGTTTTTTTGTTGAAGAATGGTGACTTTTAAGTTTGTTCTTGAGTGACCAGGGAGATTGAAGTATTTTCCTACTGGTTTTTGAATGTTACATTCTTGATGTCTGATTTGTGTCCATTTATTCTTTTGCATAGAGACTCTCCAGTTTGGCCAGTGTACATGATAGAGGGACATTGCTGGCACATGATGGCAAATATCACATTGGTAGATGTGCTGGTGAACGTGCCCCTGATGGTGTGGCTGATCTGGTTAGGTCCTGTGATGGTGTCTCTTGAATAGATGTGGACAGAGTTGGCAACAGAGTTTGTTGCAGGGTTTGGTTCCTGGGTTAGTGTTTCTGTTGTGTGGTGTGTAGTTGCTGGTGAGTGTTTGCTTCAGGTTGGAGGGTTGTCTATAAGCGAGGACTGGTCTTTCTCCCAAGGCTGTGAGGGTGAGGGATTGTCCTTCAGGATAGGTTGTAGTTCCTTGATGATGTACTGGAGAGATTCTAGAATGGTGTTTGAGTGCAAAGGCCCAGGACTGGGCAGATTATTTCAACTAGCACTTGTCTGCCCACACTGGTGTAGATAACACCTGAAACAAGGTGGGGAGAATGAAAAAAAGAAGTGGGAAAAAATTGGCTGCATTTCCTCCTCTCACCTGACTTCTATTCAAAATCATTTAAATCATTCTGAACATGTAAAGGTAAATTATTGTTTTAAAGTATACGACCTTAATAAGGAATTGAGAAAGAAACTTGAGTGGAATAGACAGCGTAGCACATGACCAAGCTCTCTCACCTCTAGTTGCATGCATGTGGTTATTTCACAATCATGGCAAAGTGTGTTTTTTCTTACTGTATAATATTACATCAAGAATGACATCCAAAAATAACCATTAGAGCTGGTCAAACGTTTTTTTCACCACAGAAAATTAAGTGAAAAAAATCAAAATCTGAAATATTTTGACTTACAACCAAAATATTTCAATTCTAAAATGCCACTGCAGTGCCTCATCGGAAGGTAGTTATAGTTCAAGTGCCTCTTACTCCCATTCTCTTGTATAGACCAGGCTCCCTGGTTAGACTACATCTCCGATAATGCCCCGTGGTTTTCCCTGTTGATGAGGGGAGGCATTTGCGCTCTCTCTCACACACACATCCCCTCTCTCACAACAAATGTAGCTCAGAATTTTGATCTATATGGTCTATCAGCTAAGAGAGCATAACATACTATTGTCAGTAAAATAAGACTACATCTGTTATAGTGGAACCAGCAGTGGATGTAGTGGTGGTATGTTTTTTTTAAAGTGAAACTTCATTATAAGAGCTCTCCGTAGACTTTAAGCAGACCTTAACATTTGTATTTATGGTTTATTGCATTTAAAAAATTGGCTCCTCCAACTGTTACTAGCTAGTACCATGTGATAGCCTATCTGTCTGAATTACCATCCACGCACAGAGACTACATTGTCAACCCCAGGCAAGCTCGCATGAATCAGATGTTAGAGACGGAAAAGACTTAGTCATCTAGTTCATTGCCCTGCCTGTATAGAATTATTCTATATTGTGCTGTACAATTACTATTTTTTTGCTAGTGTAGTTTTAAATGATCAAAGTGATGTGGCTCCCACCACTTCCCTTGGGAGACTGTTCCAAAGTATAATAGATCTCACTGTCAAGACATATTTGTTGATACTCATGTTTCTTTTTATTAACTTAATCCCCTTCTTCCCTGTAGTACCCCCTGTGCATTTTTCCATGATGACACTTCAGATTTTTTGAAAGGCTCAGTTCTGCTAATATATGCATATATTTGCAGTAACTTTCTATGCACATATGGGTCTCTATGGTGTACAAATGGGTCTCTAAGGTTATTACAAATGTGGTATATGTCTAGTGGTCATGGATAAATGAAGCCACTAAAATGAATTACCTCATTTTAGAGCTGCATGTTTTCATGACAGTTCTAGAAGTAATTACAAATGATGGCTAAAATTTTCAAAAGGGTGAGCCAGAACTTAGTTTCCTAAGGCCTTGTCTACACAAGAAAGTTGTCAGTTTAAGTTGATACAGTTAAACTGATGTAAACCCCTCTCTCGATACCGCTATTTGTTTTTAGAGTGGCTTGTTCTGTTTAACTTAAATCTGTACCCAACTAATTTAAGTTAAACCAATAAGAGGCACACTTACATTGAAGTAAAAGTGTCCACATGAGGCTTGTGTCAGTTTAACTATATCACTTTTAAAACTGATTTAAGTCAAACTGGTGCAACTCTCCCACGTAGATAATCCCGTGTTCCTATGCAGGCATGTAATTAAACGGATTGTCATCCAGAAGTGCTCAGCAAATCTGATTTCTCTCTGTCCCATCTGTGGAACACGTCTGCATCATCAGCCTCCTGACAAACTCGAGATCCTCTGTCCCTCCTAACCTTAGCCTCTCCTGCCCTGCAAAATTTTTCTCCTTGCTGCCAAACCCTTATTCTGCATCTATGGTTCACGCCCACACCAGTAGAGACTTTCCTCATGCTCATAACTAGGCAGCTCTTGACTCCTTCATGAAATTCCAGTTTCCAGCTACTCCCAATTTCTTCTCTTCCCACTCCAACAAGAAACTGATGTCTTAACCTTGGAGGTAGATCTGACTAGCAGGTGTCATCCAGTTGGAAAATAGGAATTGTTCTAAGAGGTAAAACTCAACAGTTCTTGAGCTATGATGTTTGCCTAGTGAAGTGATTTTAATCTAAACTACATAAAAGATACTCTAGAAAATTCTTACAATAGAAATGAAGAATTTAGAAAAGGGTATATTGATAACTGTGGCTAAAACTGAGAATTCAAATGAATGGAACTTGATGTTATGTGACATCCTCTTTAGTTACAGCATTCATCTTACAGTGAATGAGAGAAATACTGGTACTGGAGACTGGGAAGGCATATACAGCTACTCTCATATGCTCTGCAACAGCTGTCACATAGCCCTGCAACTTTAGAACTTTTTAAATGCCTGATTCAAAGCCCATTGAAGTAAATGAGAATATTCCTATTGTCACGGGGTTACTCAACACACTGGGAATTTTGGGATTTAGCTCAGTCCCAGTGGATGCGCCCTCAGGTGGTGGTGGCTCTTCTGTCCTTGCCTCTGCCTGCAGACCCCACTACAGCTCCTTTCTCTCGGTGTCTGCTTTGTGGCACAGCCCCTCCAGCTGTGTCACCATCCAGTCTCCCCCGTTCTGGGGGACTCCTCCAACAAGAGTCCAGCCACTCCTCACAGCAGTTTTGCAGTCCACAGCTGGGCCACTCCTTCAGCGGCTACTTGTTGGGGGACAGAGGGGGCAAGTTCGCCCACTATTCTCGGTCTGAGCCCAGGCACCCTGCAAACAGCAGCTTCCTGGTCCCTCTTGCTAACAGCTCATTGTCTCTATTCCCTGGGCCCCTTCCCTGCAGCCTCAGTACATTCTGCTGCTGCCTCTGGCTCCAGCTCCTTTGCCTTCGTCCCAGGGCCTTGAGCCTGTAAGTCCTGGCATCCCATCAGGAGCTGTCCCAATTCCTGCTAGCACCTGCCTTTTGCCAGGTGCTGGTCTCTCTGTAGCCCTCTAGGAAGCCAATCTTCTCTCTAAGGCCCCTTGTAGCTCCTCCCCTCTGGTTTGCAGCTTCCTTTTATATGGGCTGGCTGAGCCCTGATTGACTGGTTCAGTCGTCTCTCTAATTGTCTGCAGCCCCTGCCCTAATTGACTGTTTTCCCTTCAGCCGTTCCTTTGGCTGCTTGCCAGTCAGCCTCCCTAGGCTGGTTTTAACCCTCTCAGAGCCAGCACAGGGCAGGCACCTTGTCACACTACTGAATTCTATTGGCTTTGGAGCTGCTCCTTGCTGAAAATGAGAATGTTGATCAGGGCTAAGATCTACTTGCTTTAAATGTTCTGAGCAAGCTGTGCCATGGATCCTGGAGGTAGAGAGAGAGGACTTTGGTTTCATTCAAATATGAGAGAGAGCTCTGAGTTACTACAGAGAATTCTTTCCCAAATGCCTGGCTGCTGCTCTTGCCCACAAGGAAGGGATTTTTCCCTGGTTAGATTGCCAGAGACCATGGTGGGTTTTCACATTCCTCTGCAGCATGGGGCACGGGTCACTTGCAGGTTTAAACTAATGTAAATGGTGGATTCTTTGTAACTTGAAGTCTTTAAACCATAATTTGAAGACTTCAGTAACTCAGGCAGAGGTTAGGGGTCTATTACAGGATTGAGTGGGCAATGTGCAGCAGATCAAACTAGATGATCGTGATGGTCGATTCTGGTCTTAAAGTCTATGAGTCTAAGACAACAAGTTAAAAAACAGAGCATCCTAAAGGTCTGTCTACTTAACCCGAATAAGCTGTATTACAAATGGAAAATCTCTCTTCTGAAACAATAACCATGGGCCTAATCCTAAAGTGCTTGCTCAGTCTTTATTCAGAAGTCAGCATATGTTTGCCTGAGCAAAGGCAGAGTAAAAAGGAAGTGAAAAGTGAGTAAGACCTTCTGGGATTTGGCTCAATATCTTTTCAAATTGGCACTGCTGAGGTTACTGTGAATATTTTACAAAATGTTCATTGTTTGAACAGGATTTCCCACAGCTTAGCTGCACACTCTATATTTACCTAGAATATGATCATGTTGTCATTCGATAACCATACTGTTCCTTCTGTTAACGAGATATATTATTTAAAAGGTAATTGTTCTTTACAAATTAATTGGATCTTTAAACATTATCTGATATAGCTGACTGTATACAACAGTATTAGTGTGTATAGTGTAACTGACCAACCATAAAATTCATGAAGTCAATTAAATCCTGATGAATGATTCTTCAATCTCTTTTCTTTTGATTTTGAAATCTGGGTGTACATAATATACAGTAACTCCAAATACTTACAGGCTTAATAGGATCCATGCTAAACTTTTTAAAAATATGTATTTTGGGATTTTCAAAAGCACTCAGTGTTGGCTTAATTTTGCTTCCACTGAAGTCTAACATAGGCTTCAGTGGGAGCAGTTAGCCCATCACTGAGTGCTTTTGAATATCTCAGCCATAATGTAATTATTGCTCATTGGAGTGGTTGCCAGGCAAGGAGTTACACAAAGCAAGTTTGATATTGAGCCGGGTGAATTGGTTTAGAAGATGATGGATAATTTGCTGGGGTGCACCTTTCTCTGAAAGAATGTGCGGATGAAGGATGAGAAGGAGGAGTTGGCTTTGCAAGCCACATCACCCCTAATGGTGAAAGTTACTTCAGTGTAATGGGCTTGTGCAGCTTTCATTATCTGTTTGTAGCCTCCATATATATTCAAAGATATGTCTGCGTTTAGAAAAGGGTGAATTTGAAGACCTGCAGGAATTCTGCATTTAGGTTGGTACATGAGTGCAGGTCTTAGCAGGATTGGGTCTAAGTCTGAATCTTTGAAAAATGGCAAAAAGTAAGAAAATATGTAAAAATCTGTGTAACAATGAACAAATAAAAGTGGTAGAATTGGCCCTATAATAGTCTGCAGTATTAAACCTTCTACCTATGTTGAAAGTAAATATTCTCTTTTGATAACACAGTTTCCCCAAAAAATAGATTCAGTAGTGAAGTCATTGTGGTGAATTTATGACCTCACAGTAAACTCTGTGGCAAACCACTGATGCCTACGATAATGGAGGTATTGGAAGATTAAGAGGAAACTGTGAGTTCAGAACAGCGATTGTTCAAACATAGCAATCTGCAGTCTAAACTACAGAACAGTTCAATGAAAAATTACTTGCAAAGTAATTTGCATGCTTAGTTTGCTCCAGGAAAATTCTTCTTCAGATATCGTCAAAGAGTTTAATAGAACAATAATAACAATTTTCAGTCCTTTTTTGATTCAAAGAGAACAATTTTTTTTAACGTGAAAAAGCTCCTTGTCTCATGTACAAATGAAGTGACATGTTTTTAAAGAAAGAGAATACTTCTGTTATTTATCCATCTGTCTTTCCATAAAATTACAGACTGAGCTCGATTGCACATTCTCAACAGTTGTATGTCAGAATATAGAGCTATATGTCAGAAATTCAGAGATCAGCAAATTACTTTAATTCAGCCATTTGGATTCTTTATATGCAAATAATCCATATGATTCAGTATGTATGGAACCTTCTGTTGGTACTTCTGCCATGTCACTAAAACATTGACCCTCAGCAAACAAGGTTAATTTTTTTTTATGCCTTTTGTATAACAGATATCAAGTAGAGAATTACTGAACAGAATTTTCAATACGTTCTGGTTGGATTGTTCAAAATGTTTTTACAGAACTCAACAAATAAACTTTCTCTAGCATCTGATACAAATAAACTATACTGCCGTCTTCATTTTCTTTTAAGAGCAAATTATTTGTGTTTTGGTGAAAAGACCTTTATTCAATCACATCAGAAATAACTATTTATAGTAGTTAGTAAGCTACAAGTAGATATTTATTACTAGCACAGTCACAGCAAATGATGGGAAAATGTCAATAAAAAAATTACTTGAATAGAATCATAGAATATTTGGGTTGGAAGAGACCTCAGGAGGTCATCTAGTCCAATCCCTTGCTAAAAGCAGGGCCAATACCAACTAAATCATTCCAACTTTGGCTTTGTCAAGCCAGGCCTTAAAAACCTCTAAAGATGGAGATTTCACAACTTCCCTAGGTAACCCATTCCAGTGCTTTGACATCCTCCTAGTGAAATAGTGTTTCCTAATATCCAACCTAGAATTCCCCCACTGCAACTTGTGACCATTGCTTCTTGTTCTGTCATCTGCCACCACTGAGAATAGCCTAGCTCCATTCTCTTTGGAACCCCTCTTAGGTAGTTGAAGGCTGCTATCAAATCCCCCCTCACTTTTCTTTCTGCATATTAAATAACCCCAGTTCCCTTAGCCTCTCTTTGTACGTCATGTGCCGCAGCCCCTTAATAATTTTCATTGCTCTCTGCTGGATTCTCTCCAGGGAACAAAACTATACACAAATACTCCAGGTGTGGCTTCACCAGTGCTGAATAGAGGGGAATAATCACTTCCCTCAGTCTGCTGGCAATGCTTCTACTAATACAGCCTGATATGCTGTTGGCCTTCTTAGCAATGAGGGCACACTGCTGACTCATATACAGCTTCTCGTCCACTGTAACGCCCAGGTCCTTTTCTACAGAACTGCTGCTTAGCCAGTAGGTCCCCAGCCTGTAGCAGTGCATGGGATTCTTCAATCCTAAGTGCAGGACTCTGCACTTGTCCTTGTTGAACCCCATCAGATTTCTTTTGGCTCAATTCTCCAATTTGTCTAGGTTGCTCTGGACCCTATCCCTACCTTCCAGCATATCTACCTCTTCCCCCAGCTTAGTGTCATACGCAGACTTGCTGAGGGTGCAATTCATCCCATCATCAATAAAGATGTTGAACAAAACTGGCCCCAGGACTGACCCCTGCACTCTCTGCTTGATACTGGCTGCCAACTAGACATCAAACCATTGATCACTACCTGCTGAGCCCAAGAATCTAGCCAGCTTTCTATCCACCTTATAGTCCATTCATCCAATCCATACTACTTTAACTTACTGGCAAGAATACTGTGGGAGACCATATCAAAAGCTTTGCTAAATTAAGATATATCACATTCACCACTTTCTCCATACCCACAGAGCCAGTTATCTCATCATAGAAGGAAATCAGGTTGGTCAGGCATGACTTGCCCTTGGTGAATCCATGTTGACTGTTCCTGATCACCATCATCTCCTCCAAGTGCTTCAAAATTGATTCCTTGAGGACCTGATCCATGATTTTGCAAAGAATAGAAGTAAGACTGACTGGTCTGTAGTTCCCTGGATTCTTTTTCTTCCTTTTTTAAAATATGGGCATTATATTTGCTTTTTTCTAATCATCCGGTTCCTCCCCCAATCACCATGAATTTTCAAAGATAATGGCCAATGGCTTTGCAATCACATCAGCCAACTCCTGAGCACCTTTGGATGCATTAGATTTGAACCCATGGGCTGGTGCATGTCCAGCTTTTCTAAAGAGTCCTTAGCATGTTCTTTCACCACTGAGGGCTGTTTACCTCCTCCCCATACTGTCATTATCTGATTAAAATGACTAGAATCATCTCCCTGGAGACTATAGACCTGATTTTCTACTCAGACCCTAGTAAATAAGTCCACTCAAATAAAACCTGTCTATCTGAGAGAGAATTGAATCCTATGAATGCTATGGACAAAACTAGAGGTAATAAATACACTAATTTTTTAAAATACACTTGTCTAAGGTGTTCAGAGAAAGGTCCCAAACTGATCTGTGTCAGATAGGGTGGATGTAGGCATATGGGTGGATTTCACCCCTCCAATGAAAGTCAGAATAAATGGGCTTTGTGTTGGACATTAAGCAGAGAATGGGAGAGAATTTGCCCACCTTCCAGTCCATGGGCAGGACTCCTATTGCTACTGCTTTGTAGTCATTATCATTACTAATGAACATGAATAAAATAATAACATTGTAGTAGGGCCTAGGAGCTCCAGTCATGGGCCAGAACCCCATTGTGCCAAGCACTGAACAAACACAGAACAAAAAAATAGTTTAGAATGGAGGCCTGCTGCTATGTATTTGTGGGACAGTAAGTCCATGTGGTCACAGATCCTATGGTGCTCCCTTTAGCCTGCCCCTAAATCTTCCTACATGTCAACTTGTTTGTGATTGGCAAGAGTCCCTCCTTTGTGATGTACTAAGGGCTGCAGAGTGCCCCGCTGTGTGGAAGCTCTTCCCCTTATCTTCCTCTGCAGCACCCCATTCTTGGTCTTATATGATGCAGGAGGCCTTGAGAACCCTGGGTGAACCTCACCCCTATTGTAAATTCATTAGCATTAATGGGAATGACACACCTACATTTCTTGCAGAATTACTGCCATTTCTGTGTGATGTAGATAAATCCTCTGGACATCACTAGGGAGAATATACCATTAAGCAAACACAAGTGGAATTTAACTGTGGCTGTTAACCCATGAGACACAGAGTCCCTATGCAGATTGCCACTTTCCCTATTTTATCCACTCTTTCTATATCTTGGACCTGTCTCTGATCTAAGGGCTTGTTACACAGGGAATTATTCCAGAATTGCTATTCCTGATTAACTGTATGTGTGGACACTTGTATTCTGGAATAAAAGCACCATATTCTGAATTAGTTGAATCTGATATGGATTATATTCATTCAGAATAAGGCACTCTTATTCCAGAATAAGTGTGTCTATACATGCAGTTAATCAGAAATAGTTAATTTGCTTTCAAATCAAACCCTGTCATATTCTGGATGACCTTTAATGTGCAGAGAAGGCCTTAGATACACAAATACATCTTTCTTTCAGTTTTGTGAAATCTGCCACTGGACACAGGTCTGTGTGCTTGAGACCCAAACTGAGCCTTTATAGTTCCTGGGTGATACCGTATATATCAAAGATAAAAATCCCATCTTGTGTTGATATTGCTGACATTCAGGTTGACCAATTATTTTAAATGAACTGATATCCTCATATGAATCATTCAAGTCTTTTTTTCTTAAAAGTAATGTTATGTTCTTTTGTTTTTAAGAAAGCTGGTGTGCACGAAAGGGGTTGTCTCCATTTATGGGAATCCTAATGCCCTTGAATTGTATGATATGGCGTCATCATTACAGGTTTCCTCAAACTCTCTTGCTAATGCCTCAACATCCTGACTTGGAGACAACACCACTTTTAGGGATCTGGGATGGTGGGGAAGGAGTGAATGGGCTATGGAGTTGTATATCATCCCCCTTCCCTCCTCAACAACAGTATGCACTGAATGTTTGAGGATAACTTCTCTTACCTTCTCTTAAAAACATCATTCATCAGGCCAATTGTGCAATGCCCCACCCTTTCGAGTAGAGCGTGGAGAGGCACATTCTTTCTAGGCCCCTGCTAGCAAAGCATTTGTGCCCTGGAGCATGAAGTTTGAAGCTCTTTTTAACCTGCTCCCATAACTGCAAATATTACTGTTTTTGCATAAAGATACACGTTCACCCATGGGCTCATGCAAGCCCCTTCATACTGTCCAATGGCTGTGATAATCGCAACAGAAGAGAGGGAGGCCATGGTGCAGTGATGACCGAGGGTAACCTCTGAACAGACGGCATGCCACAGAGGTAGCCTCATGCTGGCTTTGACTAGGATGAGATGCAGATGTGCATGGAGGGTACACTTGTAGAAGGGGCATGCTTTGTGGATCCATTGCATGGTGTAATGGAGGAGCAGCAGGCTGAGGGTCTGTGCAGCAGCCTCATAGTCCTGCACAACTGGGGGATGGAAGGAGCTGTGCAGTGGAGGAATCTCCTGGCCCTACCCATTCGTGCTGTGCGCTGCTGCTGCACAAGGGGGATACATGGATAAGGTTGACGTAAATGGGTGCTTTTGCACTGAAATCTATAGAGGGACTGTCTGTCCCTGGCAGAATTTGGCTCTGTCTTCAAATGCTGCTAGACATCAAGGGGTTATAATTTCATGGATTAAAATAATTTATTAGAAAACTATGCTTCATTTTGCATCCATAGGACTGTAATTTTTCCTTGAAATTTAGGAAACAAAGTTTTATAAATAAATCTTTTTAGATGAATGTCATCTTCAGTTATAATTTAACCCAAAATTTTATCCATAAAATGTTGCTGAATAAAGAATTGCTCTACTATTTTAGACCAGTGGTCCCATCTAATTCAGTATTCTGTCCCTGACAGTGACCGGTGTCAGATGTTTCTAAAGAAAGCACAAGAAACCTTGTAATGGCAATTATGGAATAACCTACTAAAAGGGGAAGTTTCTTCTGAATCCTTGACAGTTAGTGATTGGTTTATGTCTTAAAGCACAAAGATGTTTATCCCATCTCATAAAAAAAACTAAAACCAAAAATTTATAATATAATCCTGGGTGATCTCATGATCCATATAAGTGTCTAACTTCTACAATTCCCTGGGCTACTTCCCGACAGCAGTCCCTGCTTCTTCAAACTCCACTTCACCCTTACCTCAGGGCCTCCTTCCTTCAGTATGATATGTTGTCCAACACTCAGTCCCACCAACAGCATAACTTCCTTCCACAGCTCCTGACACCCACAGCCCACCTGACTAACTGGGAGGTTTTTATCTGGATTCAGCCAGTCCCTGATTGGCTTCAGGAGTCCCAATTAGGCTAGCTGTTTCTACTCCTTTCTAGAAGGTTCTTAATTGGCCCCAGGTGTCTTGATTGGTCTGGAGTAGCCTTTGTTTGGCTATCCAGGGAACAAGGACCTGGACATCCTAAGGCTGATATACCTGCCTTCCAGCACTCTCCTATTTCCTTCTGGTCTGACTCCGTCACACTATGTTTCTAATGATTTACGTCATCCATCTCTGAACTCCTTATATTGCTCCTTTGTTCTTTTTGGGCTAGTGTTGCCAGAACTGAACATAGTATTCCAGGAGAAGGCATATCAGGTTTCTAGCCGTTATTTTTAAATGACGAGCATTTCCATACATCCCTTAAATTCAGAGCTGTACACTTTACATTGTCACTATTATCACCAATGGTATGTATTTTGAGTTAAAATAGGTGGTATAGTTGGTCTGCCATCACGCTGGGTGGGATCGTACATTCATTCTGTCTCAGTGATGAATTTGTCTGACTTGCTCCAACTAGAGCTGACTTCGTTCCCACACAATGAAAAGTCTTAAAATAGAAAACAAAAGAGAACAAAGAAGAGTTTTAATTATTTACCTGGCAGGTAGACTCCATCCCTTTTGTAAGGAAGCTTTTTTTGTCTTCCTTGATTTATTCACTTTTCATTCAGCAAAATTTTCATCTCTGTGCTTCAGATGCTGAGGCTGATTACAAAGATTTATTGATTTCCCCTCCCCCATTCTATTTTCTTAAGTTAGTTGATTTTCAGTTCAATAGACTGAGTAAAAGCTACTCTCCAAGCTATTTTCTTTGTTATTTTCATGACCTAGTGATTAGGTCCTAACAAAGATCATTGTCCCATTGTTCTAAGCCAAGGATGGGCAAACTACAGCCCGCGGGCTGCCTGCCCAGCCCCTGAGCTCCTGACTGCGGAGGCTAGCCCCTGGCCCATCCCCTGCTGTCCTCTCTCCCTTGGAGCCTCACCACTGTGCGCTCCTGTGGATCTGCACGGCCGCATGTCTGGCTCCAGCCAAACATGCCACTCTGAGCGGTGTGGTAAGGGGGTCGGAGTCAGGGCCGGGGCCAGAGGGGTTGGATAAGGGGCAGATGGTCTCAGGAGGGGCAGACAGGGGACAGGGAATGGGGGGGTTGGATAGGTGTGGGAGTCCCAGGGGGGGCTGTCAGATGGCGGGGGTGTGGATAGGGGTCGTGGCAATCAGGGGACAGGGAGCAGAGGCGGGTGGGTTGGACGGGGGTGGATTCTGAGGGGGGCAATTGGGACAGGAAGCGGGGGGGTTGAATGAGGATGGGGTCCTGGGGAGGTGGTTAGGGATGGGGGTCCTGGGAGCAGGTGATTAGGGAAGGGGGGTCTCTGGAGGGGGCAGTCAGGGGACAAAGAGCGAAGGGGGGTTGGATGGCTCAGGTGTTCTGAGGAGAGCAGTCAGGGGGCTGGAAGTCGGAGGGGGTCAGATGGGGGAGGGGCCAGGCTTTTTGGGGAGGCACAGCTTTCCCTACCTGGCCCTCCATACAGTTTTGCAACCCTGAAGTAGCCCTCGGGCCAAAAAGTTTGCCCACCCCTGTTCTAAGCACTGGCCAAACACACAGTAAGATAGTCCCTGCCCTAAAGAATTTACAGTCTAAAGAAAGAAGGCAGACAGAGGGTTGGAGAAAAGAAGTGGTGTTCTCACATCACAGATCGGGAATTGAGGCAAAGAGCCTTCACCAAAGTCACAGGGACGTTGTTGAGAATTGGACCCAAGTATCCTAGGTCCCTGTGCAGTATCTTAACCACAGACCCTCCTTCCTCCACTATATTCAGCCACATTTGTAAGAGAGCCCCTTTGATTACAAGGCAGCTGGCGTTGAAGCTATGTACTTATTTGGCTGATCATGGTACCCAGTAACTGCCTGCACTTTGGAGTGATATTGCAGTTACACAAATGTTAAATCTCACAAAGCAGCTTTCAAATCACTCCTGAGGCTTTGATGGCACCTCCCAGCCTTCCCATGAAAGCAGTGGAGATGTCTACCTTTTTGTGACACTGGAGGAGTTAATACAGTGCATACAGAGAAAGAAAGCTAATCTAAAAAGGGATAAGTAGATTACTCTAAACATCCACTACTGATAACAAGAGAAAATGAGGAGTCCTGGGCTACAGTGAAGGCTAAAAATGTTGTATACAGCCCTTGGATCTTAAATATTAGTTATACTTTTAGGCCCACGTTGTGACATTTAACTATTGGCCTGCACTGGGGGGTGAGGTGAAGCTGCACAGCCCCAGGCGGAGCTCAAGCAGAGACACTTCCTCCTTAGGCACAATCCCTGTCACAGTTCCCTTGCCTACAGAAGAGAGCCCCTTTGGGTGATGCAGCCTGTCTCCCCTTTCTGTGACTAGCTAGGGTCAAGTCTGTAGACAGCCATACATAGTGGGCAGAGCCAGAGTCCACAGTCAGGAGTCAACTTGGTGAGGATACCAGGAGATCAGAAGCAGGAGACAAACTGGAGATCAGAAACACAAGTCAGAGGTCAGGAGTCAGACCAGGTCAGGACAGTGGGAAGTCAAGCCTGGGGGAAAGGAGGCATGAGGTACAGTCCTGAGCATATGGATCCCACTTGTTCAGACAGCTTCCTGTTCCTGGCTTAAATGGGGCCAGCAGGTTGCTCTGTGACTGTGACTCTGCCAATAGTATCTCAGGGCCGAGCCTCAGTTTGGAGCTGGTCATCATGGGTCTTAGGTGAGGAGTTGGCAATAGGTTGCCAAGCGGAGGGTTGAAGTATGGCTGCTCCTGTGGACCTGGGTTTGAGGCTAATGGGGTAACCATGACAGCTAGCACTGTAATGTGATACAGAGAGGGGGCTGGCTCCATGGACTCTCTTCCTTCCCATCCATCTTTCATCCAGGGAGAAAAGTGTACCTCCCTGGGACACATGAAGGGAATATCCCCTTGTAAAAGGGCAAGAAAGGAACAAACAGAAAGGGAAGAAGGAGCAGCAGGCAGAAGGTTTCTTAGACTCCACCCCTTTGTGCACACATATTTAAACCCAGGGACAACTCTGAGCAGTGTTAGACAAACAATTCCTTTTGTATTTTTAACCTGAAGCTCATATTTTATTTACTTTAAGAACCAATATCTGCACGACATGTATGGTTTGAAAAGCTGTCTCCTGGATTGCATGACATGCCTCGAGGAACCTGAATGCCTATCAATATTGTCATGTCATCTCCTCTTTTAAAAAAAAATTCAGATAACCGGAACAGTGAAATATGATGGTGTCTTAGAGAAAAGGCCTTGCATTATCCTCACCATCATAGTGCCTGTCGATATGTTAACTCTCTACTGTATGCATGGGAAACCATGCCTTTAATAAATCTATCCCAGCTGCCTTTAACTTCAACTCCCCAAGATATTCAGTGTTCATTCACAAAGTCCTTGGGCAAGGGTTCCATAGCAGCAACCATAAATAACAGTTTACATTGCGGTGTCTAGGGCTCTTAGATCAACTGTACAGTATTCAAAGCTGAGAAAAAATAATTCTTTCTTTCATTTGGGATAAAAACTCTACTGATTTAGGAAACACATGATGAAGCACTGTAATACAGGAGTGTGTTCTTCAGGATAGTTTCCTGCCATCTGAATGAAAACTGCCTGTTGTGTATGAGTGCTGTTTACGTGTGGGTTTTATAATGGCGTTTCTTTAAGGAGACAGCATTAAGATAAGATATTTTTTAAAAGTCCTAACCTGGACTAATAGTGTTACCTCACATTATTAACAATAGAAAAATTTATCAAATGTAACTTTTCACCATCCATGCTATTAACTAACTTTTTGTACTTCATTTAGCTTCACCAGTGAAACTGGATCCAACTGGTTTTTGACAGTGCTAGTTTAAGCAAATCTGGGCAACCTGAATTGGGCCCCCTGTGCCCAGACTGAAACCAAACTCTGCAATTATTTGCAGTCATGTAAATCTGGAGTAACTCCACTGAACTGGATTATCTCCACCTGTAGCCTACCCCAGATCTGCAGAGACATGTTACCTTCCACTTGAAGAACTTCTCATTCTCCTGTTGGGGGGCAGCTGCTTTAAAAGTGAAATTTTAAACAGTGCACAGCATTGGCCTAGCCCTTGAACCATTGAAGTTAATAGAATTTAAATTGACTTCACTGGGAGCAGAGTTAGGCGAATGTGAGCACTTTTCAAAATCCCATGCTAAATATTCACGAACTACTGAACCAGTTTTCTTCACACTTCCCTTGTTTGGTAGATCCCATTGATATTTCATCAAGCCAAGCCTGATGACTCTAAGTAATGTGGTATAATTCACTTTATGAAGGTTCTATAGGAAACATCAATTTTATTTTATTCTGTTAACTGATAAATGAGACAATATTTTAAGGCATACAAACAAGGGAACACAGCTGAACACTTGATTGTAACATTGCATTTCCACACTTCAGTAATTTATTACTCAGTCTCAGCATAGTACTCATAGTAGATTTGAGGGGTTTCTTGTATAGAGTATTTATAATTTCACTGAAAGTGTGAAATGTGTGTATGATGATTCTTTCGAGGCAAACAAATCTGAATTGATGCATTCCACTCCAACCTTCAGCATCCCTTTCATGTCCACATCCCCTTCCTATAACTACTGCATGATAAATAAAGTATTTCATATATTTATTCCTTCTCATTTGAGTTACTTTGCACTTTCTCACAAAACTTGTTAAAAAGATTATTTCTGTCTTTGAAATGGTCTCAAAAGTAGCTTGGATTATTAAAAAATCAGCAGATCAAATGGGGAAGTTTAATATAACTGAAAGATTACTCTAAAGATCAGCTGAGAACTAATATGCAGCCTAAATATATCTTTTTAAAGCACAAGATCTCCAATGGATTCACAGGGAAGCTTGTATGTCAACTGCTGATCTGGATTATGGTTAGTATGTAACATCACAGTTTCTCCACCTTCCAAAATGTTGTGTGCAATAGGTTTATTGACTGAACACATTCAGGTTGTTACAGGTTGAAAAATCATCTTCTCTGTAAATCAGACCGTTAATTTCCAAAATATTAATTAAATTCTTTTTTGTCTTTCCCCTTTTTTGTTTAAACTTCATTTTTTAAATCCAACATGGCATTCATGTGACTCATGTTTTTTTTCCCTTTTAATGCCTGCAGTGAACCACAGAATGTGAAGCATTTACTGACTATATTATATAACTTGTCATTTTACAGCTATCAGCAACTATGCTTCACCAGCTTCAAGCGAATTCCTTCACAGAGTGAGCAGTGCAGCTAATCATGACATCCATCTTGATCTTAAGATGAGATCATTATATATAATAAGACACCTATTGTAAAGAGAGGAGTTCAAGCTCAAGAAAAGGCATTTTCTGCTACCTGCCTTTCACACTTTAGGACTGTGGGGTTAGCTCCCTGCCAGGAAGTAGAGAGAGAGAGTCACAGCTTTAAACACATAAAAATCTGTTAAGCATAATCTCATTGTTTTTTTCATTGATCTTGATTTTCTTTATCCTCTTTTCAGATCTATCTGTCTGTCTGTCCTGTCTTTATGAAAGGTATCAGACAGCCCCAAATACTGACATCTGGGTTTTATCTGCAGAATTGGTACAGCAGAGGGAGCAATAGTGTAAGATTCCTTCAGATTTAGCCCATCTGCAGCAACTTTGGCCTGGACCCTTAGGAGAGAGAGAGAATAGTTCATTCTAAAACAGTGGTTCTCAAACTGGGGTTTGGGAACCCCTGGGATTTGCAAAGTGTTACAGCAGGTTCTTGGGGGAAAAAATCTCTAATGGCAGACAGCTGTCCATAGGGACACCAGGCAGCATGAGGCCAGCACCCCGGAGCCCCTGGACTTCAAAGAGCTAAGCAAGCATCTCTATCACACTGAGGAAATTTAAACTTCAAGACTCCTTATAAGAAATGGAAAGGGAGGTGAATACTTTTTGTGTTTTTTAAAATTAAATAGGTAGCTAGTGTTTTTAAAATTATTATGAAGAACAAGTTTTAGCTTTATTATAATGTGCATTGTTTGCCTGGACTGCTCAAGACCTGAATGCTTCTGTAGGAGGAACTCTTTGAGTTGGCTTCTTAAATACTTTCATACTGTTTCATCTCTGATACTCTTTGATGAAAAACAAGAGCCTTGTCTTGTAACATGCTTATTCAAAGTGATACAAGCTTCGAAAGTGAGATCTTGGAAGAGTGATGCCATTTTCATAATATAATAAAAATACTGCAATGATACATGATAATTGTTAGTGTATAATAAGCATGTCATAAAAACAAATTTTATATTTCCAGGATCACTGCTCTTATAATTTATACGCAGGTAAAGGAGAAAATTCTTGGAAATATTCATTTTTAGGAGAGGGTTTGTGAGATTTGACCCTTTTAGTGAAAGGGGGTCACAGGTTGTTAAAGTTTGGGAACCACTGGTCTAAAACATTCATTAAGTCCTTGCTTCCCCATCAGAGGCAAGGGTGTGTGGTGTATGTATGTCTTTCTGGGTACCAGTGGGAATTAGGAAGGGTGACCAGATGTCCAAGTTTTATAGAGACAGTCCCAATATTTTGGGCTTTTTCTTATATAGGCACCTATTACTCCCCATTCCCCGTCCCAATTTTTCACACTTGCTGGTCACTCTAGAGCTGGGGAGGAGGTTTGGACAGATGTACTCGTCTACTAAAAACTAGATGGAGAACATCAATTGGTATCACAGATCTGTTCAGCTGGTAGAGACTTGGGCTTGGTCTACACTGGGACGGGGGGTCAACCTAAGATACGCAATTTCAGCTACATGAATAACATAGCTGAAGTCGATGCATCTTAGGCCGACTTACCTGCTGACCTCATGGTGGAAGCGGTCGGCAGCGGGCTCCCCCTTCGACTCTGCCTTGCGCCTTTTGGCGAGCTGGAATTCCGGAGTCGACGGGAGTGCCTTTGGGGATCAATTTATTGCATCTTGATGAGACGCAATAAATCCATCGTGAACAGATCGATCACTACCTGCCGGTCCGGCAGGTAGTGAAGACCTAGGTAGGCAGGCAAATAAATACATTTACACACACACACAACTGTCTAGAATGGAAAGGGGATAATCCCTGAAACAGTTCAAATGAGCCTCTCTTCTACTTGGCCCAGGGACAAAACAAAACAAACAAAACAACCTCCCACTAATTATCTAATATAAAATTTGATATTAACTTTATTCAACTTCCCAGTGGGAGAGCTTGAGAAAGAAGGAAAAACAATGAGCTTTTTTTACTAGGGGGGAAAAAATGTAAGAAATCAGACCGTAAGTGATAATGGGAAGTCTCAGGACACTAGTATTGGAGTATGCCTTTTAGCTATAGAACCTGACTGTCATCTAGGTGCACTGTAATTTAGGATACCTGCGTACATTCCTACTTAGGGCTTGGTTACACTTACAGTTGTATGGCGGTTTTGGTTATACCTGTCTTTGTATACAGCTATAGGAATAGCGCTATAGCGTGTCCACACTGAGACCCGCCAGCGGTATTGCATGGCCACCTTTGCGGCACTTGCAGCAGCACGGGGAGTGGTGCATTATGGGCAGCTATCCCAGCATTCAGCTGGGTGCAACGTGCTTTTCAAACGAGGGGGACGAGGGGGAATGTGTTGTGTGTATGCGGACAGAGAGAGTGAGGAGATTTTCTTCGTTTTGAGAGCCTGTCTGCAAATATCCTTTGAAATACAGAGCCTCCTAGTCTTCTCTGGCACACAGCTCCCTCTGTAAATATTTGCATTGCTTATCTGCTGAGTTAAGAGAGAAACTCTGAAAACGTACTTCCACATTCCTCCAGCCAACTTCAAAACAAAGGAAAGAGATGTCAATTGCCTTAAATGTCTTGGGGCTTCGCCAGAGATCACTTGTAGCGCTTGGAGTGTTAATGCCCATTCACACTTGCAATAATACGCAACAATGAATACGATATAGCTGTTAATCCTTGGGGAAGAGAGGATTACCAGGACCAGTATAAATGTGGATTTATAGCACTCTACGTGCCTCGCCAATGTGGATGGGTAGGAGGTTATAGCGCTCCTGGAGGCTTTATAGCACTATAAAGTGCCAGTGTAACCAAGCCCTTAGTCCTACCATGAGCGCAGGGGACTGGAATAGATGACCTCTCGAGGTTCCCTCCAGTCCTATTATTCTATGACTCTGGCCAGATTTCCAGCGAGAGCCTTTGGTCATCTGTCCAGGCAAAAATAAACAAATGGCATTTGTTGCTTCTGCTGTGATAGCACATACTGGGAGTCTTTCTTCTGTGCGAAAGACAGCACTTCATTGACAAATGTGTGTTAGGTTCAAAGATAAGTGAGAACCATTTGCGTGACAAAGCAGTTCTCACTCTGCTCTTTATCTCTGATGTGGCTAGTTCTAGTGCTTTGATTCCTGCTTACTCAGGTCTTTCAGTCTCTCTCTCAGGTGTGGATTGCAATGTGGTATCTCCTTTAGCAGTGTGATGTTTTATGCCAGGTGTTCTCAAACTTCATTGCACTGTGACCCGCTCCTGACAACAAAAATTACTACATGACCTCAGGAGCGGGAACTGAAACCTTAGCCCACCCAGGCCCCGCTACCTCGGGTGTGGGAGCCAAAGCCCAAGGGCTTCAACTATGGGTGTGTGTATGTGGGGAAGCCTGTAATGTGAGCACTGCCACCCAGAGCTGAAGCCTGAGCCCCGGGTTCTGGGGCTCAGACTTCAGCTTCGGCCCCGGGTCCCAGCAAACATAATGCCAGCCTTGGTGACCCCATGAAAACATGGCTGCAAACCGCTTTGAGGACCCGACCCATAGTTTGAGAACTGCTGCTTTATGTTGTCTTCACAACCTTTTGTAAGCATGCTTGGTTGCAGTGGAACCTTTAGAGCAACAAAGATTCCCAGGGTGCTGAGTAGAAAGGAGACGTGCTCTAGTTAGCACTTCTTTGAAACTTATTAATTGTCTTTTTTCATAGCCTCTTTTACAGTTTCCACTTTTGGCCTTTCGAGGCATGGAACCAACAGTTGAGGATATGCTTTTGTTACTTATCCACAGGCCCCTCCAGCACAGAAAAGACTTAGTGGTATGGGACTCTGTGTACTCATACTAATGATTTATTTTCAATAGACCACTTATTTCTTTCAATTTTATAAAATCAAAAATTCACCTGCCACACACCATTGTGTCTGAAATTTTATTATATTGGAGAGACATTAGATCTTGCATTTGCCTATCAATGTGATCAGTTTCCAAATACAATTTTCTTCTCATTGCAGTGGAAGATTTAGAGTTAGTGGGGCCCTGTGCGCAGCTTCATTTTTGCCCCTTCCCCCCTTGGGACCCAGCCAAGAAAAAGAACATTCTCTCTTATCCCTCCCGCCCCCCGTTTTCATTCTTTTTTTTCTTTATCCTTCTCCTATAAGTAATGGGAAGTAAATGAAAATGAAGTGTGGTACCTTGATTGGGGCTGGGGATTGGGGTGCAGGATGAGATTTGGGTGCTGGATGCAGGTTCTGGGTTGGGGTGCAGAAGGTAAGGGGGAGGCAGTGCTTACCTTGGGCATCGCGGCTCCCAAAGACACTTGCCCACTCCCACTGGCAGCAGTTTCTAGGTGTATGATGGGGGGATCAGGGGTTCTCTGTCTGCCGCTGCCCACAGGTGCTGGCCCCACAGTTCCCATTGGCTGCAGACACACTCCCCTACTCCGGGGGCCATGCCATCTGCTTCTGGGAGTGAAGCCACAGGGAGAGAGGAAGGCAGAGCGGGCAGGAAGCCACCTTAGCCTTGCTGCTGCCACGGCTCTTAACAGCCCCTCGGGGGAGGAGGTTAGTGGGTCTCTGTGAGCTGCCCGGGGTGGAGGCAGTGCACTGAGCTGCCTCTCTCCCCCTCCCTCCTCCTGCTAGGGGCTCGCAGAGACATGCCAGCAGCCAGCCACTTCCGGGAGTGACATGGAGCAATCGGCCACAGCATGCAGGCAGCCTACCTGCCTGAGCCCTGCTGCGCTGCTGGCCGGGACTCGGGGGCAGGTTGTCAGATATTTGTCCTGCATTTTGGGGGGCCCACGTCACTGCACGTTTTGTTTCATGGTAAATCTAGTCCTGCCTCATGAGCGTTTCGAGCAGGTGTAACTGAAGCAGGAGTTCTCTGGTAGTTCTGTCAGGGAAACATTGATACTTAGTTTCTAAAGACTAGCTCCTTTGGAACAGTGCTGCTCTTATTGCCTGTATAGGGAAATCTTGCCTTGATATGAAAATGTATCAAAATGTAGTAAGTGAGTTACAAACAAATTGAGTGTACAGCTGCATCTGGTAAATATTGGTTTGATTTTGCAACGTACAAGGTATGTTCTCATGGTCTTTCAGTAGCTGCTGGTTTCTTCTTTATATTTTGTTGTATTTTGTTGCTGGGTCAGTAGTGAGCAGTGTTATCACGGCCTCATGCAGATTTGATAAGTTTTGCCTCTTGTAGAAAAGAAAGTGCCCACTATTTCTATGGCATCTTCTGGGTTGGCAGAAAGGGTGCTAAGGACTACTCTGTGTGCTTTTTCCATTTTTGTTAGTTTTGGTTGCTTAAAGATGTGGAGAGAATATTAGTATCTTTTTAAAAGTTGGGTAATGTTGGATTTTTTAATATAATAAATGCTGTATTTTACTAAGGAATATATTTTTTTAAAGCTGTGTATGTATTTGATATGTATTTGGCAAATAGCTCTATAACACTAATCCTCCTCTTTGTCACTCTACGACAGAAAGCTGCTCCATTCATGGCTCCTAATTAGCTGGAAAAATACTTGCTTAGTATAACTAAGAGTGTGTTTCGTCCCTGAACATTTGGTTGTTAGTCTGCTGAGGACCTTGATTTAGCACAGTAGTCTGATGGCTCATGCATGCCACATTGTAATCTTGCAACATTTGTATGATTCTGGTGCATAACAGAGTCTCTTTACTTAACCTGGGAAAACTTAATATTGGTAATCAAGAATGGCTGCATCTTTAGAAGCAATGTGGATTTAGAAAATAGAGTTAGCTATTTGGTGAAGGGAGGAAATGAGATCTGTGTTTTAAAAAGAGAGCTTGATCTTCAGCTGCTCTGCCTTTCCACCTCCCCTGTTTCTAGGCAGTCAGGAGGAGAGCCAGCCCAAGCACAAGATAGAGCAGCCTCAGGGCTTGTCTAACACTGGCAGCAAAATCTGGGCATACTTCGTACAGATATGTCTCCATTTCAGACTATCTTGACATATCCACTACACAGAGATAGTGAGCAGGTGGTCTAAAGCCTACTACCTGGAGATTCCCTTAAATCAGGGGAATTATCAATTGCTCCCATAAGGCAGCTTTACATCCTCTTTGAACTTCTGGAGAGGTGTGAATGGGATTAGTGTGGGCTGAATTTGTGGCCCAATGTTTGGGAAACATATAAAAAGGGTAGAATTGCTTGAACATAAGCCATTTATTCATATTTTTCAGTTCAACAAAATTAATGACCTGAAAATATGATTCATTCTGGGCAGGTTACAGTTATGACCTTGGGCATCTTAAATTTATGCCACTATGATTGAATCCATTCACAGAATCATAGAAATTGGAAATGAAAAAATCCAGCTCCAACCCCGTCAATGCACAATTGCTCCATAAAGTATATTGTTAAGTGCTTTGTCCCATCTGGTTATTAGCATGTATTATTATTATTAATAATAATATAACTTGGATAGCACCTTAACTTTAAATACATAGTATAAATATAGGATATGACCCTACAAAACTGTTCAATTGGCTGTCAGGAGATGCTCCTACTGGAAAATGGTGAGTGGATTTTATTGATTCACTGGTGAAGATGGGTCAATATCTCACTTGGATATTAAAGAGGTCAGAGTAGCTGAGTAGTCCTTGGGGAGGAACTCTGAGTCTCAGAGTGGACTGCAGAGGAGCTTGTCTAGATTAATTTAAAGTAACCATGAATAAAGTCAGGAGGGGATATGTTTGAATCATATGGTGGAAGTCTCCTACTCACAACTTATTCTTAAAAGAACTCGTTGAGGCATTCACTGAACCATTAATGTTAATTTTGTGTAAGGGCAGGTCTATACTATAGCTAGGATTGACACTCTGAGATCGATCCACCAGCAGTCGATTTAGCGGGGTCTAGTGAGGACCCGCCAAATTGACAGCAGATCGCTCTCCAGTTGACCCCTGTACTCCATTCCCAATCAGAAGAGTAAGGTAAGTCAAAGGGAGAGTTTCTCCTGTCGACCCTTTGCAGTGTAGACCCTGCGGTAAGTCGATCTAAAATACGTCTACTCCAGCTACGTTATTCACATAACTGGAGTTGCTTAGCGTAGGTTGACTTAGCGCAGTAGTGTAGACATAGCCTAAGTCTTGGAACATTGGGGAAGTTCCAGAAGTCTGGAAGAACACTAATGTGCCTATATTTTAAAAGGGCAAATGGAGTGACCTGGGTAATTATAGTCCTGTCAGTCTGACATCAGTCCCGGCCATGATAATGGAGCAGCTGATATAGGATTTGTTTCCTAAAGAATTAAAGGAGTGTAATACGATTAATGCCAATTAACATAGGTTTATGGAAAATATATCCTGTCAAGGTAACTTGATTTTTTTTAATGAGATTACAATTTTGGTTGATAAACATTATAGCGTTGATGTTATAGACTTCTCTAAGGCATTTGACTTGATACCACACAACATTTTGATTAAAAAATTAGAACAATATAAAATTAACCCGACACACATTAGATGTATTAAAAGCTGGCTAACTTACAGGTCTCAGAATGTGATTGTAAATAAGGAATCATTGTCGAGTGTGTGTGTTTCTAGGGACTGGTTCTTGGTCCAACTCTGTTGAATATTTTTATCAATGCCCTGGAAGAAAACATAAAATCATCACTGAAGTTTGCAGGGGACACAAAAATTGAGAGAATGGTAAAGAAGGAACAGGACAGGCCACTGATACAGAATGATCTGGACTGTTTCATAAGTGGGCATAAGCAAACAATATGTATTTTAATATGGGCAAATGTAAACGTATGCATCTAAGAACAAAAAATGTAGGCAACGCTTACCAGATGGGAGACTCTATCTTGGGAAGCTGTGATTCTGAAAAAGATTTGTGTGTTGTGGTGGATAATGAGCTGAACACGAGCTCCCAGAGTGATGCTGTGGTCAAAAGAGCTAATGCGATCCTGGGATGAATAAAAAGGGAATCTTGAGCAGGAACAGAGAGGTTATCTTACCTCTATATTAATTACCACTGCTGGAATACTGTGTTCAGTTCTGGTGTCTATAATTCAAGAATGATGTTGATAATTTGCTGAAGATTCAGAGAAGAGCCATAAGAATGATTAAAGGATTAGAAAACATGCCTTACCGTGATAGATTCAAAGATCTCAATCTCATAGATTCATAGACTTTAAGGCCAGAAGAGATCATTGTGATTATCTAGTCTGATCAGCACATGGCAGGCCAAATAACCTCACAACTCCTGTAGTCGACCCCAACCTCTGCCTGAGTTACTGATGTCCTCAAATCATGATTTAAATACTTCAAGTTACAAAGAACCCACCATTTACTCTAGTTTAAATGTGCAAGTGATTCATGCCCCATGCTGCAGAGGAAGGTAAAAAGCCCCCAGGGTCTCTGCCAATGTGACTTGGGGAAAATTCCTTCCCGACCCCAAATATGATGATCAGTTAGACCAGCGTGTCACAAAGTTTCCCCTCTGCAGCCCCTTCGTGGTTTCTCGTGTCCTCTGGCGGCCCAGGGGTATGTCCGCTGAAATGCTGCTGAATAGAAAGCTTCCACTTTTGGCGGCACTTTGGCGGACACAAATAGAACACTTCCCCATTTTGGCGGTGTTCCAGGGCCGATCCTGCAGCGGTGTGAGGACACCGCGGCTCCCTGTGGGGGGTCCTGCGCACCCCACTTTGAAGACCACTGAGTTAGACCCTGAGCATGTGGGCAAGACCCACCAGGCAGATACCTGGGAAAGAATTCTCTGTAGTAACTCAGAGCCCTCCCCATCTAGTGCCCCATCTCTGGCCACGGGGGATTTTTGCTACAAGCAGTCGCAGATGGGCCACATACCATTGTAAGCAGTCTCATCATTCCATTCCCTCCATAAACTTATCAAGCTCAGTCTTGAAGTCAGTAGCTTTTTTGCAGCCGCTGTTCCCCTTGAAAGAGTGTTCCAGAACTTCCCTCTTCTGATAGGTAGAAATCTTCATCTAATTTCAACCCTAAAGAGATTGATGACCAGTTTATATTTGTTTGTTCTTGTGTCAACATTGGCACTTAAATAACTCCTCTCCCTCCCTGATATTTATCCCTGTGATATATTTATAGGGCTGGTCTTCACTAGGGGTGGGGATCGACTGCAGATACGGAATTTCAGCTACGTGAATCACGTAGCTGAAGTTTGTGTATCTGCAGCCGACTTACCTCCTGTCCTCAGGGCGAGGGCAGTCGGCGGCGCGCTCCCCCGTCGACTCCAGCTTACTCCTCTGGGGGAGCTGGAGTTCCGGAGTCGATGGGGGCAGCACTGGCGATTGATTTATCGCGTCCTCACAAGACACGATAAATTGATCGCCATAAAATCGATCTTTCCCCGTGGTAGTGAAGACAAGCTCATAGACAGCAATCATATCTCACCTAGCCTTCATTTGGGTAGGGTAAACAAGCCAGACTCCCTGAGTCTCCTCTCATAAGGCAGGTTATCCATTCCTTTGAGCATCCTATTTAGTTTAACAAAGAGGAGATTAAGGGAAGACTTGATTACAGTATATAACTACCTAGATGAGGAACAAATATTGATAATGGGCTCTTCATTCTAGCAGAGACAGGCATAATTCAATCCAGTGTCTAGAAGTCGAAACTAGACAAATCAGACCGGAAATAAGGTAATGGATTTTTAACAATGACAATAATTAATAATTGGAACAATTCCAAGGGTTGTGGTGGATTCTCCATCACTGGCAACTTTGAAATCAAGAGTGGCAGTTTTTCTATAAAATATGCTCTGGGAATTGTTCTGAGGAAGTTCGCTGGTCTGTATTATACATGAGGTCAGCATAGTCGATTGCAAAGGTCCCTTCTGGCCTTGGAATCTGTAAATCTTATAAGCAATCCTCACTCAAGTCATCCCATTGAGGTTAATGGGACTACTTGTAAGAGCAAAGACTACTCTTGTGAGTAAGATTTTTGCAAGATATGGCCATAGGGTAATTCACATTCCCTGCTCCAGTAAACTCAAAATCTAAGATTGTCGAGACAAATAAATTCAAGACATTGGAAAACAAGGGAAGACAAGGAATGAATTCTGTGCACTTTGTAAATAGTTGTACACAAAGGGACAGATTGTGCCAATTAGGCATAGGCCTAAATTAGGGGTGATACAACAGCCATACCGTCCTCAGGCACTGGAGAGACTGTGACATGTCTATGCTTGTTTTTCCTATTAAGAGAAACTTGTTATCAGCATATATTCTAATACATATTGATCAATTCCAGTAGCATAATGAGCACTGATGTGCGATAATGCTTTGCAATTCTAAGCCTTGCACCCTGCTACAAGGTAAGTAAACTTTATTCACAAGTCACAATTTTAGGAAACTAAGACAAAGAGAAGTTAAACGACTTCTGCAGTTCTGCAAGTCCATGGCATGCTTTTCATTTGCTGGTGTTTTTAAAGCTCTGTGTTCACAGATGTGCAATGAACTTGTTTAAGGCAATGTTTGCTAAAGGTAGCAAAGGCTGGGGATTTGAAACCGCTTGTTTGACTCTTGAGGAGTCTTCTTGTCAGCTAGAACAGCCTTCGATATTTGTATAATACTGCCAGTTCTTCCAGAGTAATGGAAAGCAAACTGTAGTAGACTCTTAATTTGTAAGGAGCTGTTAGCTTAGCATACATGGGACTTGAAGTGGAAATGGCTATGCAGTCCTTGGTTTTCTTATCAAATCTTATCTCCCCCAATTGCTTGCAGAAGAGTAGTACAAGATTTGCACATTTTCAACAGTGAGGACTGACAGCTGCAGTAATGGTTATTAGCTCACAGGAGATAGTGCAGGTGCACCGCCTTCCCTACAAATGCACACACCTTTACATTACTAAGATGACTGCCCTTTGGGTCTTGTCATGAGACATTTCTGTTCAGAGGATCAAGAATCTCCATTGACTAACAGTCTTTTATATGTGCGGCAACAAAATGATGATGTTTATTACCAGAGTGATATTCTGTGGAACTCTGAGCACTTTCCACTATAGATTTGTAACCCACGCACCTCCTGGGTGTGCTACTCTGTCCCCTCTAGTGGCACTGAGATCACTTACAGATTAATGAGTCTGCTACAACCTCAGATAAGGACTAAATGGCTTTTAGCTCATGCAGTAGAGCAGCAGTCTTCAAAGTTTTTCCTCCTCAGCCCCTTTCTGTGGAGGAAAAACTCGCACGGCCCCCGAGGAGTATGTCCGCTGAAATGCCGCCGCAGAAAGCGGAAGCTTCCGCTTTCCGCAGCGGCATTTTGGCAGGATAAAATAGACCATCCAGGAGTTCGGCATTCTCCTGGGCAAGATCGGCGGTGGCGGCTGGGTCTCGAGCACCCCTTGGGGTGGTCTTGCTCACCCCCAGGGGTGCACACAC
Source organism: Dermatemys mawii (assembly GCA_007922305.1). Taxonomy (NCBI): domain Eukaryota; kingdom Metazoa; phylum Chordata; order Testudines; family Dermatemydidae; genus Dermatemys; species Dermatemys mawii. The sequence continues at coordinate 59,500,441 of ML677334.1, forward strand.
CCCACTTTGAAGATCACTGTAGTAGAGGCTCCTGAGGCCCTGGTTTCAATCCCAACCACTGAGGTCTGTCAGTGTTACAAACTCACTTGCAAAAACCTGAGCTGTTTTCTTTGTTAGCATGAATTATTGCAAATACACGATCATTTTTGTTATGCAGACAGTTCGGTCCCTCAGCCCTAGTGTTCTGAGATATTTGGGACTTTGCCTGTACTACAAAACAGAGCTATTGCTGACAACAGTTGTTTGCAGCTGAAGGGGTGCTGAGCACCGTTTGTCTACCCCTGTCTACAGTTGAACTTTGCCTGCGTTCATCTCTGGTTCAGCTGAAAACTTGGTCAGCATCTGCTGTCAGCAACAGTTCTATTTTGTAGATCAGACAAAGGCCTAAGATTCTGTAAAAAACAAAGCTTTGCCATGTTATCATTGTGTGCAAATTGGCTTGATTACAAACTTACATTTTCCAAGATCCATCTGAAAATGTTCAGTAATTCAAATGTTTCACACACAATCTTGTGGCTTGAGCATTCTCACTTAGTGTGAGCTTTGAGATAAGAAACTCGATTTTGCAAGCAATATCTGACTGAATGCATATTTACAAATTAAAAACATGGTGCTTCAAATGGGTAATGTTAAAAGGTTTGTATCAGCACACATGACTGCTGATTATTGCTATTATCTGCTTTATTATTGACTTTCTGGGTTGTCACCTTGCATGCGATCATTAATCAGCAGTCTGTATATCTCATATGCAGTATCAGGGTGCTGGCTTCTGAACAAATATCTAATTTGTGATAGTAATTTATCTGTAGGCAGATAAAAATGTACTAAGGGATATTTCCTAGATGTTTTGTGTTTGATAACTGGTAAGATGATCTTTTTGTTTTTTACACACTGTCCCTTGATACAGATCTCTTTGCACAGAGAGGGCTGCTGAAAGCTTCCAAATATGATCCACTGCCAAAGCCTGATATGACAGCTATGCTCCTCCTTCCCTCCCTCTGGAGCTGCCTGCATTAGTAACCATCTGTAGATAATGCTGACTTGTGATCCTATTTCGTATAGCTATACAATCAGTGATTCCAGGATTCAAACTCAAAGGCATTGCCTTTGACTAATATTAGACCTGGCAGGAGCAGTACTAGCAGCTACCTCTCCACTGCACATAGGCAGGCATTCACAGTTTGCCATTTTAGTTTTGATGTGCTGCCACAACATGTTTCAAAATCCTATGTATTTTTAAAACAATTTTGAAAGGAAGGCTTGGTTTTTTTAGTTTATCTATGCAAGCTATGATAGTTTCCTAACTGTAAAACACCATGTTCAGTGGAAAATGTGATTAAAATTGCAATTTGATTTTTGTAAATAACGCTTTTTGTAATTTGTGAAAGGGGTATTGTTTTATTTAAATAAATACCTTTGAAAAACCTGAGTACAGACTGCAGTGTAGTAATTCTGCAGGTTTAGTGTTCTGGGAAAGAATAGCTGCTGAGCTCTGTTGCTGCAGGCTCTCAGGAATGTCACTCACAGAACATTCCTTCCCTGGGCAGCCAAGTTTGGAAGTCAGTTAATTCCTGGGTGCAAAAGAGTGTGTATGTGTGGAGGGGAGACAATGAGAACAGAAGGCTTTGTTTTCCATCTCTGTCTATAACAGCAATCGGGGAAAGCATCTCCTTTCATCCTGCAGAAGACAGGTAAAAGACAGCTGAATGAACAGACTGTATTAGATATCTAAGAGGAAGTAGAAGAAAGGTGGGGGTGGGTATGGGGCTGGAGTGGCAGGGGAAGAGAGAAAGGGAGTGTACCAGAGTGCCTGTGATTGGTAAGCTTTGCGAAGGCATCTGCCAGCGGGACTTCAGTGGAATGTGAAACCAAATCATTTACAAGTTAAAGATAGACACAGAATACACACAGCATGTTGAGCCAGGATTAAATTCATTCCTCTCTGCCTGGCTTCTCACAGAGTTCTGTTTTGTCAGCTTTCCTCTGTCTACGTTAAGGACTTTATTAGTACTTCTTTAAATATAAAACAACTCTGGATTCATTGGAATTATTAAGGTGGGCATAGAAAACCATGGTGCATGCTGAAGGGTAAGTAGAAAGTTGTCTTTTGGCTACAACTTCATTAAAGCAAGTTCATGGGGCTTTTCTGTTTGGGATTCAGGACAGTTCAACAGTATATTTAAGATGAGGTATGTTTTTAGGTAATGTTCCTTGTTGCCATTTATGACTTATTTGGATTTTATGTTTCACTGAGCTGGAATTACACAACTGTACTTGTTTTGACATGTTTAATACATTTTATACTTTCATAATCCCAGCATTATAGTTGTGAATGGAGTTTTCCTGTGAATTTTTTCCCCTACACATACTTTGTCTATTCATCAGGAAGATTTGCTGTTTGTTGTTGTAAATCATGCTTCACCAAAGTTGAAATAAACATAGTTTTCCATGGTTAGAAGGAAGGTAATCATTACTGTAGTGTTCTGATTGTGAATTGTTCATCATTTCACTTATCTGCCATTTTCTAGTGTGTAAATTGCAAATACAAGACAGGTTTCATTCCTTATACTAGTCGTCTTGGCTCTCCCCCCCCCCCCCCCCGCAATGCTATTACTTGTCATTGTATAGCTTTCACTGTGGGCTGTTTTGTTTTCTCTGAACAGACATTTTTAGGTTAATTCAAAAATATGGTGATATTTCCTTAAAAAGTGTGGAAATATAGAAAGGTTTAGGATGGCCTTGTTCTATTTAACAATTTATCAAAAATAAGTAGGTACTATATCTCACAGATGTGCCATTTTACTGCGCAGATACTTTGCACTTGTATTATATAATTTCTTATATGTTTCTAACAAAGCTGATGTTATTGTATGAGCCAAAATGGGCTACTTAATATCAGAAAATCAGCGAGGCATTTGTTTCCTAATAACTTATATTCCAAGGATTTCATATAAAACTGCTTTTTGATCAGAATTTTGGAAGTGCATGTCTCATTTTTCAGTGTACTGTGTGAGAATTTGACTTTTGTAAAATGTAACTCCTGGCTTAAACTTTTGAGACAGCATACCCAAACTTATACAGAATTTCTCTTGCATAAATGCTACCCATAATAGTCATAGGGAGCAGCGTGCTTTTTATAGAAAAATGTCCTGCCATTCTTGTTTATAGACAGTGTGTAGCTTAGGAGTTATTTAATGCTACAAGTCAGTCTTTGCCTGGCAAAATACACTGTGCTACACTTGACTGAAATAGAAACATCTCTCTTTCATTTGAAGGAAAGATGAGGTGCCTCATAGCTGTTACCCCTTTGGTGATTGACTAATTTCATTTATATCAGTCAACTTGCTAGAATTTTGTAATATTGTTGGCATCTTTTGTGTCAGCAAGTCAATAAAGGATAATTTCTGCTTTGATTATGTAGGTTGTATTGAATTGCATGTGTTAAATCAAGAATTGGGGGCATGAGAGAAACTGCAGAACACTTCAGGCAAATCTGAAAACAAATGTAAGAGAAAGTAATGACAAATATGCTACTATGGTTTTAGGGTAGATGCTCAGCATAGAGGTCCACGGAGCTATGACAGTTCACACCCACGGAGGATCTGCCCCAATGGTGCTCTTGTTGCTAGGTTTTATTCTACAATGGTTATTTACATAATAGCATCATTGTAAAAAAGTATTATTTCTTAGCTGTGATGAAACATAATGAAACAGACGTAACCTTGACAAGAAAGAATGATATTGTGTGTGAAGCAATGAACTGGGACACAGGAGATCTCTGTGCCTTTGGACAAGTCATATAATCTCTCTAAGCCCCTGTGAAAAGAACAATAATACCTTTCTCACACTTTGTCCATTTTGTCTATTTAAATTGCAAGGTCTGTGGGCCAGACACTGTCTCTTATAGCGCCTAGCACAATGGGGTTCTGTTCTCAGGTGGAGCCTCAAGGTACTATTGTAATACACATATAATAAGAGACTAGGGTTGTTGGCTCGCTAGATGAGTGTGTGGATTTCTGTGGTTTCTTGTTAGCTCTCAAACTTGAAAGAGGGAGGCTGACAATTAGAGCTGAGAGAAAATCAGAATTTCCATCTCTTGAGAAATTCTGATGTTTTAATAATGTTGTTTTCATCTCAAATTGGAATGAAAATTTTTGATATTTCAATTTGTCATGGAACAAAATATTCCTAACAATTTTGAAAACATGAAACAAAATCAAACATTGTGGACAGACAAGGTGGGTGAGGTAATATCTTTCATTGGACCAGTTTCTTTTGGTGTGTGTGAGAAAATTCTGAGCTATCCCGAGCTGCTCTTCTGCATCACACATTTTGATGTTCCTAAAATATTTTGTTTCAGTTTTGTTGAATGTTTTATTTTGAGTCAGTTCAACATTAAACTTCATTGCTCCATTGCGGTTTTTTGCCTCACGGGAGTTGTAGTACTGAAGCATGATATTCCCATTCTTCCTTACGGGCGAGGCTCCTTGGCTGGACTATCCCCCATGAAGCATCCACCGTCACGTAACACTCATGGTGCACCACACAGCTTTGTCAGAGGGAAGTTGACATTGCATCCTGAGAGATGTAACCCCCCTATGGAATCTAGCCCATGTGAGAGAATGGAGGCCAAAACTACAACTTCCATGAGGCAATGCTCACAAAATAGAAGTGCGGGTGGCAGGTTGAGTCAATTCACATTAAGCATTTTGGGTCAGTTCAACACAATGAAATATTCCAAATTGGATGGAACCCACTTGAAACAAAATATTTCATTTAGAGTTTTCCACCAAAAAATTGAGAAGTATTGGCAAAATTGAAATTTTCCAATGGAAAATTTTGATTGTGCAGAAACTGCATTTTTCTGTTGGAAAGTTGTTATGATAGAAAAATCCTGAGCAGCTCTGCAAAAAATATTGTAGTGAACCAGCTGGTTTATAGGTGTACTACTGAGCTCTAGTGGAAGGGATTAACTGTTGCTGTAACTTTGCAATGCTGTCACCTAGTGAAGATTATTTTTCTAAAGTAGTAAAGACTTGTGCTTTTGGAGCGGGAAGTTCTGAATCCCTCCCCTCCCACATCAGTCACCAAGAACTTCTGAATGGCCATGGTGTAAGACACAGGGAGAACTATGCAATCCAAAGTAACTGCAGATTATTTATATTTTGTACTAAAGTCTATTAATTCAGTCCTTGAGAACCATCACTAGCTGCAGTGTAGGAATATGAAAATCTTTCTTCTCTGGGTTCCACATCTTTTCTTTTAGTCCCCACATTCTCCCTTTCCCTCCTCTGCATCCATTCTTTCTCTTCCCTTCTTGGCACTTTATGTAACTCTTCCTTTCTTTCTGGCTTCAGATCTTCCAGTTACTACTTCCCTGAGTGTCTTAAACCTCTTTTTGCCTCTTCCCTCACCGTCACTCTGGTTAGCTGAGCACCAAGTATAAGGTGCCTGGAGGTAACAGGAGTTTTTTTAAGACTCCACTGCTTATATGTAAGTTCCCAACATCTTCAGAAATTGATGTGTAAGATGGGTCTTCAAGGCCCTTGTTCTCTGTCTCTGGGAATGGAACCTTGAGAATGCAGGTATTTGTTCTGGGCCTCAATGTCCCTAAAATACCTCTGCAGTAACAGTTTCCTTCAGATATTGACAAATTTCTACTCCCAGAGCCAGTGCCATGTTTATTTTGGCAGGATCTGACATGCAGTGCCTGCTGGGGTTCACTGCATCCTGGAGAATCTCAGATTTATAAACTCAGAGGTATTTCAGTACAGTCTCAAAATATGATACCTACATGGTCATCTTTCTAATCCCTAATTCTATGTGCTTTCTCAAGTTCATTCACTAGAGAGAGAGCACCATTGAAATTTCTCAGTCCATCAAGTGGTTTTCAGTTTCCGACTGGTTAGTGATTGTTTTTGTAGCAAGCAATGAGGTACTTACTGAGCTAGCGCAGAGACTTGATGCTATTTTATTTGGGGGCAGGACATGAACGTATTCCTCCCATTAATGGGATGCTGAATATTACAGTTATGGTAGGTGAGAGAGATCCTAATATGCTTTGTTTTGCAGGGGAAATGTGACAGAGACAGCAAAATCTGAGTCTATGAACTGTCTCTGTTTGAGTCCTGGCTTGGTGTGTCATCTCTTATTGTATCTGGCAGTAACAACAGGATTTTGGGATCTTTTTGAAGAACCAAGGTCACGATGGATAAGCTGTGAAAATAGTCCCTCTAAATATTCCATTATGTATCTTAGTATCATTGATCTGTGTGCTGAATTATATCATTTTTGAGACAGAACTGTTCAGTGGATGTAGGCAGTAGACTGAGAGTCAGAGTTTCTGTTTCTGTCTTTGGCTTTAGGCAGGTCATTTAAGTAATTTGTGTCTCAGTTTCCCATTCTGTAAAGATGAGGATCATTAGGTTTGCCAACCTTTGTAAAGTGCTTTGAAACCTATGGCTGAAAAATCACTTCTTTTTTTTTGTTATCACAATAAAATCCCTCTCCAATAATATGCTTTGCTGTTCAGTTGTCAAAGCTCGAACACTGCACTGTAATATAAAGAAAAGGAAGTGCATAATACTGAAGCCTTATACACGTAATTAGACTTAAAAACACATGCTTGAGCTCTGACATGGTAACCTGGTTTTTTTTGAAAGAAAACTAAGGTAAAATAGAGGAGAATCTGAGTTAGCAGAGCTACCCTTTGAATAGCCATTAACAAAGCAGAACAACGATTTGCAGATTAAAATCAGTCAACAAGCTTATCCTGACTTGCCACATTTTAAAAATATAATATTTTAACAAGAATTAATACTTTCTACTAGCGATTACCTTTTCTGTCACTGTTCCTACGTGATGGGATGTTTTCTCTGGAAAGTGAGCAAGCACTGGTATTACATTGGAATGTTCTTGATTCCTAGGAGATTTTCAGGACAGGAATATGTTGGCTGCAGCTCCGTGTTTTTGTGTTTCTCATCTGTACCTGAGTGAGAGAGATGCTGTATCATTCATTTTAAATAAAAATGAATCTCCATTCCTTGGTGGCGGTAGCTTACTCTTTATTCCTGTAAACTGACATCAAATTTGACAGCTATTACTAAAAAACCCGAGTAGGTTACATTGCACGGGCAACCTTAACATGGGCATTTCCTACCTTTTGAGTACTTGACTTTGCAACCTTAACATTCTATTTAACATAGTGTCTTTGAACATAATTTCATATTATTTAAAAAACAAACAAACTGAAGAAACAGAAATTCTATCATAGGTCAATGCAATTCTACGTAACTTGGGTCATATGCAGAGTTTGGACCACTATACCCAGAGCACAGACTTCTACCTGAATTAATGGTGTCTCTGATGTCCTCTGTGTGGACCAGCACTAGAGATGGATGAGACACTCACTTTGCCAGTGAAACTCAGCATGCTTGGATTCAATTCCACATCCTGGAGTGGAGTGAACTCTAGTGACTCTTCTGCCTCTGTGCGCCCCAGTCTGTCTGTCTTCCCCTGCACCTACCCTGTCCCCCTTCTCCTCCTACCCTGGTTCCTGCTCCTTTCCCCTCAGTGCTCCTGCCCTGCCTCCCGCTCTCCAGCTCCTGCCTCCCTCCCAGGATGAATTCCTGGAGGTTTCATTACATGGCATATTTTTAATTAAAGATTAATCTTTAATTCCTGGAGACTCCAGGACAACCCTGGAGGGTTGGAAACCTAATTGCTTACCTTTCTGCATCTCTGGTTTTCCCTTTCTCCTTCACACTGTCTGTGCCCCAGTAGCAGGACCTCATTCAGAGTGTCTCCCTGTTCCCATCTCCAGTGTCCCTCAGCTGCTGGGAGGAGCAATTGCAGGGAATGTCTGTCTCAACCCCTGCAGCTCTAGGCTGGAGCATACTCAGTGCAAACAGTGTTCAATGAATTTAGCTGCCAAACTCTGAAAAGTCTCCAATGAGCATCTACAAACAGATTTTTTTCAAAGTCTTATAACTTGGCCAAATTTGTTTTCATGGGGATGGCAAAAGACTCGTCCCTAACACCAGGGCAGCAGTCCCAAATAATTTCAAGATCCTGATTCAAAAGGAGGCTTCTCAACAAAACAGTGGTGAGATATTTTTTTTTGAACATGGACAAAACAATGTATTATTCTTTACCCTGCTTCTTAAAAATGGCTGAATTGTTTTAGCTTAAACTTTAGAAAAATTCAGTCTGATCCCGTCACCCAGACTGGGAAACTTCAACCTGAATAGTTTGACAAAGGAATTGAAAACAGTTCTAATAATGGGTCCTAATAATAAATAATAATAAACAGTAATAAACAGTCCTAATAAACAATAATAAACAGTCCTAATAATGGGAAGTGTCAGGCATCCTTAATTCTTAACTATAGGTCGCTACCAGCTACACCTGTATTTTGTCTGAGATTTTAGTAAAGGAAGGAATCATGCCAGTCCAATAGGTAATAAATACAATCTATTGGAATAAATTGCCCAGGGAGGTTGTGGAATCTCCATCACTGAAGAGTTTTAAGAGCAGGTTAGACAAACACTGGTCAGGGATGGTCTAGATAATACTGAGTTCTGCCATGAGTGCAGGGAACTGGACTAGATGACCTTTTGAAGTCCCTTCTGGTCGTGTGATTCTACGATTGTATGAATTTTTAAACTCTTATTAGGTTATATCTGAATTAAAAATGCTTACATGGAACAGCTAAATAAAGTGGTTGACCATGTCAGTTTTTGAGAACCCAGGCATATATGACAGCTGTACATCCACTGCAAAGTTACTGAGACTCCTGAGATGGACTTTGAAATCCACCATTTGGAAGCCAAATATTATTTTTCCATCTTCAGCTAAATCCATGACAAGATGATGCATTTCACTGGAAGATGTCAGAAGATGGTTACTGGAAAAGTGAGAGCCACTTTAGGTAACTTCTCTGCATTGTGAATGAAGTGCATCAAATACCATATGGTGATGAGTGCATTATAAAGCAGATTTCCTTCTGAGTTTCAAAGTCACAGTAAAGAAGATAACAACAAGCCAGCATGGGTAAGCAACTGACATGTCCTCCCTCCTTCCCCCCCCCCCCCCAAACACCTCTAACAGGCAAAATCACCACCTGAGAAAAAAGGCCTTTACACCTTAAGAATGACAGTCAACACTGACACCCCCTTCTACTCAATAAACCCCTTCCAACCAACCAAAACCAGGACATTAATAAAATCTAAAAAACCGAAAATGAAACCCCAACCCTAAGCAGAGTTTTTGTTTCAAAAAGGGAGAAATGCCAGAACCTCCATGAGTCACTAGAGACTTCCCTAGTGGAAAGGAAGGTGCTCATGTGTGAAAGGTGCTCACATACTACTGTGAAAACCTTAACTAGAAAGAAAAGGAAACATTTGCTCTTTGGGGCAATTTAAACACACACCTGTCTTAATCTATTAAATTAGGCATTTACAAACAGACTGGAATTGAACTACGCAGGGGCAGAGATTTTGGACTTGGTCATCCTTATCTGTCCTGAGTTTACATTCAAAGCATTTTAAGAAAGAGTGTTTGGGGCAGAGGGAAAATGGCTGCAATCCACTTATCTCCAGCTGGGAGCTAAAATGGCCTTTGACATAACTATAAGTACTGTAGAGGCCACTCTAAATAGCTCCACATGTTGAGGTTCAGGAAGAGTGTGTTGTGCTTGGGCATACCACTGCTCTAACCTTGGGATGCCCACTTGGTTGCAGGAATCCTTTTGAGCAGCTTACTGGATGCTTTGTGCTTCTAAGGTAGCACACAATAGCTGTATCAGCGACTGGGGATTAAGCCCCATGTCTGTCCCAGTATCTGAGAACTCTCTTAGGGTATGTCTGCAATACCATTAGACACTTATGTGGCTGACTTGGGCTCAGACTAAGGGGCTGCTTTATTGCAGTGTAGACATTCAGCCTTGGGCTGCAGTCTGAGTTTTAAGACCCTCCCACCTCACAGGGTCCTAGAGCCCAGGCTCCAGCCCCAGCCTGGAGATCTGAACCAGAATTAAACAGTCCCCTAATGCAAGTCAGCTGGCACCAGGCCAGCCATGGGTTTTTAATTACAATGTAGACAGTACTGTAGTGAACAGTCCAGCACTTTCAGCAGCATGGACTGCTTGATCTAAAAGGTCTCTTCCATCTCTAACTTCTATGGCTGTATATGTGCCTGTGCAAGCTGAGAAACCTACAGATTTATTCATGAGAAGTCCTTGCTCTAATCTGCAAGTAAATTAGCTTAATCTGTGCTGGTTTTGCTATTTAATATCAAGAATATATTCTCTAGGAAATGTGCATATGATAAATAAAGAGACTAGGATAATATATCATACTCACTTCTTCCCTAAAATGGAAATAACTCCCTGAGTACAAGTTTCTTGCCTACTTAGTATTCATAACTGAGCACGAAAGCTACTATATCAGCCGGCTACTGTGTTATGTCTATGGGATACTCAAGCTTTGGGATAAACCAAGCATAGATTAACCAGCTCTGACTGTACCTATTTCACAGGTTATTAATCTTGCCCTTTCTCTGTTGCATACCACTGTAGATGAATGTTAGGGTTTATTTTACACGTAACCACATCTGCTGGTGAGCTCAATGAAGAGCAAGGAAATAAAAATTGGATTCTTGTCCTTTGAAGAAAATATTTTTAAAAGCTTTTTCCACCCTGTCTCAAGCTGATTAAGCACCAGAATGAAAGAGGTGAAGGTTGTTCAAATATTGGCCAAGTCCTTGCCGGATTTGTAATGGATTTGACTGTTTTATGTAAGAGCTCCAAAGGGATGTCTTTGAACACAAATCAGATTCTTTCATGAAACACCATTGCAATGGCACACTTGGCTCACTATGAAAATAGTGAGCTTATTTTGTCCAAGTTGAGAAGGGTACTCACAGCGCTATGCTGATAGTTCCTGATGTTGTCGATAATGCTGCAAATTGAATCTGTTTTGTCGTTGCTGCTGCTGCTGCTCAACAAAACATATGCCCCAAAGTCAGGTTTCAAAGATCCCTGAGCAACAGGGACACAATGTGTGGCACGTATGAACTGATATGCACAGGAATTTAACTATCATACACACTCCTCACTTTAAAAGTTACTTAGTTGGTCCTTACTAAAGTTATCACATTTCTGGTTTTGCAGTTCAGTTCGTATATGATCAGTCTCAAATATCTGTGGACACCAGTCTCTGAGCCACTTAATAACGAATCCTGAATTTGAAAAAAATCTGGGGATTCTTAGAATTAAATCCTGCCCCTTCTGAAATCAATGAGAGTTTTGCTGTTGATTTCTTTAGGGCTAGAATTCCACCCATAGATTCTGATCCTACAAACTGTGATGCTGATGCTTAACTTCACTGCTGTGGCCCCAAACAGTGAATGTAGAAAGCAAACAAGCAGCACACATTTTTAAACTTTAAATTTAGATTTAATTAGACTTGTGTTTTAGATTTTGATATTTCATTTAATGTAATGTTTCATTATTAAAAGAGGGAAGGATTTTTTTTCCAAATGTGTTTTCTGTTGACAGTGACCATATTATTTGAATTTAATATTCCTGACTGGTATAAATTTAAATTAAATAGTTCTTTAGGTTATGATTAATACTTAGTAGTAAAATTAATGTGTTCAGATCCTCAACTGGTGTAAATTGGAATAGTTCAGTCGAAAACATTTAGCTCTTGGTTACACCAGTAAAGCCAGAGTAAATCCATTGACTTTAGTGAGGTTATTTTGTACACTGGTGTGACTAAAGTCAGAGTTTGGCCTTTAAATGTACAGTATTTTAATATAAAGTCTTGGTGCTGATCTCAAATATGTGGGTTTACATGTTTCATTTGTCAAAATCCACAATTGCATATGAGCAAATTTGTGTCAGGTTTTTCTAACTCTGCAATGCTGTGTCTTGCATAAGAGGAAAACATACATACATAAGGTTAGAATGAAACCCATAATGCACAAATGTCAGAATTTGGGACCACAGGGTATCAGTTGTTAATAACCATATAATGTTGTTATCTCTGACATTAGAAACATAATTAAATCAGAATGATTTGAAACGACCATTGGGAGAAGAGGACAGAGAGAAACAGTTTAATCCTCACCACAACATGTTTTCATTGACCTACTTATGGTAGTGAAGAAAGTGTCCCTTTCCATTACAACAAAATGGATTTGTTCAGCAATTTTATAATGTAGCTGCACATGAGGGGATTGGTTGATCCAGCTATTCCAGGAGGACTTAGAAAGGAGAATCACATTATTTCAAACTCTTTATACTAGGAAGTAGAATTTCTTGTCCAATCTGTAATGTTGCTAATCGAAGCAGTTCTGGTTTAAACGCTCACTGATGAAAACAAAAGTATTGAGAGGAATAGGGAGAGTTTCAAGAATTACAAAAAATATTTTATTCTGGATTGGCAAAATATGTCATGTGGGCTAACACCAGCAGAAAGCATATTACTGGGTCAGGATTTTTCCCCATTGTTTTGAAAGAGTGAGTAGCTGATTATGAACCAGATTCATGCAAGTGAACCTTCTACTGGTAATCACTTTTTCATTCTCTGTATTTTCCTGGAGGTTAAGTTCCTGTCTCTCCTATTATCTCTTTCCTAAAATATGCTGCATTTTCAGTATTTCAGTGTTTCCTTTTAAAAGTTGATGTGAATAGGCTTAATTGGAGATTCTGCTATTGTTTCCAGCTCCAGTTCAGTTACATAGCTAAGCTCATGCTTAATTTTTAAGTACATGAGTAGCCCAGTGAATTCAGTGGGACCACGTATGGGTTTAAAATTGAGCACATGCTTAAGTACCTTGCTAAATCAGTGCTGTAATGCAAAGCCTCTGTAGGGTTGCCACTGGTAGCAATTTGTCCTGTATGATAACTATGGCATTATAATGTGCACAATGACGCTGTCTGAATTCTTCTTTCTTCTTTTACATCCCACAAACTTTCACTCACTTCAAAAGCCCTTTGACTGCAGTATGGCTTCATGCATGAATGAAGATTTGCAGAGTTGGGCTCCAGGCCTGCAGGATGAAGGACAGGCTTCCCCAGCATAATGCTCTTTTGAAATTTGGAATAAATGACATGAACATCCCCAATCCTGTCTGATGAGGCATCCCACTTCCAGAACAACACATCACAGTGCATATGCTTGGAAACCTACGGGCATAGCAAGGTTATTCCCTTCATAAAAACTTTAGTTCTGCCATTTTTCCACAGCATGTGGGGTATAGTCTGTTGTGTGATTGGCCACCCTCCATCCTGTGCTAGAGATAAGTGTATGTCAGAGCAGTTGTATGTATGTAGTCTGCACTGGGACCCTGAAGATTGAAAGATGTTATAGAAATGTAGTTATTTTATTACTGTGTTAGTCCTTCTGAACCTTTATTGAAAACGAGGAATACTTGTGGCATCTTAGAGATGAACATTTATTGTGTCCTACTCCCAGACTAAAATGGCAGAACCTGGGGCTCTGGTTGAGGAAAACCTTCAAAGCATGAAACTGTGCCTTTGAGCGCTCCTAAGTGCTACTGCCAGGCTAGAAGCCGCACAATGGCCAAATAATGCTTGTGGCAATACCTGTTAAGTGCCTGTCCTGTGCTTGGAAGCAGATGTCTGATTCATCCCAGGAAAAGTGAATATTAATTAACATTTTACAGATGCTGCATGAACTCATAACAGGATTAGAAAAAAACAGAACCTGTGCAGGCTGTTTTCAAGGCTGCCTTGTGAATAGGAGACACCTGCACTGATTCAGGTCGATGGTTGTGTTAGGAAAGATATACAGACCTTCTGTGGCAATTTATAGAGATCCAGGTCAGTGCCTGTAAAAGGTTAGTTAATATTTCCACCTTTGGGCATATTGCTGGTGCAAAGTCGGCACAGGGCAGGCTCTGTTAGCATTTTGAATGGTTTGTGCTACAGAGGCGATTTCACGTGAGGAGGGTCTTTGGCGGGTAATTCCGCATGATTTCCTTTCTAAAGGAATAATAGATTTTGAAAGTTCCCCCTCGCAGCAGCAGCAACCCAAGTGTCATGGCTGCTTTGTCAAGTGCCAGCTGGCTCAAAACCTTCATTGTGCATTGTCTTAAAGTGGCCCAGATGCATATGAAGTCTAGGACAATGCTATTTAGCAGCATATTTTAGCCTTCCAAAAACATCAAGGTAAAGGGTTCTCTTAGCTAGGGAGAAGCCAGGAATGGGAAGAGAGGATAAGGTAAGAGAGTTAATGGATAAGAATAGTTTTTCTACAAAAATCTGATGCTCCTTTAGGAGCCAGACATGCTTGGAAAGCTGGCTGAAGTAATTATTGGACAGCTCACTTGGGCATTCTAGGTCAAATGTTCAGTAATGAGGAACAATGGGTGCGGTGTGCCCACTAATCAAGCGGGCTTTTGCATGCAAGTCTGGTAATAACTCATGCAAACCAGTGCTTATGTGTGTAGCACTCCATATGCACCTGTAATGCAGGGTTTTCCATCACACCTAAGCTTGGAGATTCATGTAGGCATGAGAGAAATTAAGTAAAAGTTACACAGAAGAGCTGACTTTTTGTTTTAAGGCTATTGTGGAGCTTCGAGTGTGCAACAGTTTGTATTTATTATTGCATGCCAGGGTTAATATGCCATCTGTATTTGAAAATAAACACTTGCAGTTAATCCTTTTTATGCCAATCAGATCACATTCCTTACGAGGTACTTTTTGCTAATTTAGTATTGTCAGAAACATTAGTCATTGCAGCGTTCACTTAATAAGACACAGTAGGAGTGAGCTGGAATTAACAAACAAAAAAGATTTTATGCATTTATCTCCAGTGTTTCACATGTAGACAAAAATAATTAGAAACAGAGCAGTTCAGCCATTTCAGACAGTTGCATGTATTTTAAAAATATCCAGCCATGTTAGGCAGTGGTCAGCTAGGGCTGCCTTGCCCCCGCCCCCCACACCAAGGTTCAGAAACCCCACATGAGAGTTGTGAATTGGGGAGGGGAGAGAGCAACTTATTATTAATTGTGTCTTCTTTAATGTCCCCATTAAATGGCTATCTAGCGTGGCTGTTTTTTGTGGCTAACACATCGTTATAG
Organism: Dermatemys mawii; assembly: GCA_007922305.1. Lineage (NCBI taxonomy): Eukaryota > Metazoa > Chordata > Testudines > Dermatemydidae > Dermatemys > Dermatemys mawii. The sequence goes on from ML677334.1 coordinate 59,515,558, forward strand.
GGCTGAGCTGTTGTTTTCTCAACCAAGCTTCTTTTGCATGGGAAATGTTTTCGATCTGAGGCGTGTGGGTGGGTGTAATATAACCTTTTAAAATGGTAACCTATTGATGCACTGACATGGAATTAAATTAATGGACATGCTATTAAAACTACAGAACTGGGGAAAGCACTGGAATATGAACAGCTTTTAGGTGGGATTTATTATATACTTTAAAAAATGTTCTGGTACGTCACTTTGTTTTAACCTAATTGGGTTTTTTTTATTTTATTGCCAGATGGTGTCCAGCAATTTCAGATTAAGATACTCTCAGTTACCCGTACTTCCATCCCTGAGTGATTGTGCACTCTGATGGATCAGTTTAATGCTTCTTTAGCTCAGTATTTCAAGACCTTCCTGTATCCTGACTCCAGCCCTAGGACTCAACTACCCTCAGCAATTGATTCCACTTACCCTGTTGGGTGGGTCCGATCTGAGGAAGGAAGAGAGCTCTCAGAGAAGCATCATTTTCATGGGTTGGGTGTGCATCAGTTAAGCTATCTTCATCTTGAATTCTTGGGGATGGGCAATAACTTAAAGAAATACAATTTACACTTGCCCATTCAGAGTGACCACAAAGTCTGTGTCAAACACCATGAGAGCAGAGTGGCAAAGTTTGACATCCCACTTTGAAATGGTGGTTGTCACGGTGACTGGCGTGGCTCACAACTGTGAGTGCTAGTCTCAGGACAGACACCCCTAACTGGTGGTATGTTCTATAATTAGATATTACCAATCCAGTAAACAATGCAAACTCCTAAAGCACTATAACTGTCTTACAGTGGAGCCACAGACAATCCTCTTGGGCATTCCAGTCTATTTTGCCACTCAGGCAAGATGGATTAGGTGATAAATGGTCGCTTACACTAAAGATCACAGAAGACTCAGGTTGCTTCCAGTCCCAAGAGACTACTTACTTACCCCAGGTCAATATGTACCTCAGATCTCACACAAAAGACAACGCTTGTAGCCAATCCTTTAGTAAACTAAGGATTTATTGACTAGAAAAAAGAAATTAGTTATGTACAGTTTAAAACAGGCAAGGCATATACACAAATGAGTTACAGTCTATGGTTCCAAAAAGTGACAGAGATGTAGTAATCTGTCAGACCTGAATGTCTTTTAGAGCTAAGCCAGGTTGACCCTGAGGAACTCTACTTTTCTTTCCTACCTTCAGCCCTGTGAGAGTCCAAACAGTAAAGAGAGAAAGAATTTTCATGTCAGCTATGTTTATTTCCTTCTTCCAGAATTCAAGCTGGGGGGATGAGTTTTCTTGCACGTAGCACCTCCATGTGCGTGAGAGGGCCATTGACCCAGTGCTTGTATCATGAGGTTTTTCAATGGCCCACTTAGTTTTCAGAGTTCTGATTGCAGGGCGGAGTATTCTACTCCTCGTTCCTGGGTCCAAAAATTCAGAGCAGGCATTTTTACAGTTCTAAAGTAAAACTTACATATTACCTTATAGCATGAAATACAGACATTTACAAGTAAGAATAATGCATGCAGCAACTTACAAGCATTTTATAGTTAAACACTAAACGCATCTTTAAAAGTCTAATGCATGCCTTAAACAATGCTAGCATACAGGTGAGCTGTCTGATTTCCAGCTATGTATTTGTCAGTGCACAGCTGATGCCTACAGTCTTGGCAAGAGCTGGCAACTGGTGTACCAGAGTCACACTGGCACACATGTGAATGACTTCACAATGTAGTGGAAGCAGTAGAGAATGCCCCAGAGTGCCTTTATTTTTGATTCATTTATCCACCCATGTGTAGTTTCATAGGAAAACACTGGAGTTTTCAAAGGATGTAGTTCTAAGGCTTATGAAGCATAAGGTGTTCCCTGTGCAGTTTCTACAGAGGCTTTTCATCTCATAGGGTCAGATTCTGAGAGTTGCTTAACCCTTCTCAGGCCCTTTTGGGACTATTATATAGAAATTAGATCATCACCACCATGCTGCTGACAGAGTAGGTTTGTTCCATGATTTTTTAATGCTTTGTCCATTGATTTAATGTCCTCAGCAATGAGCTTCCATGATTATTACTTATATTATGGTAGTTCCTAGAGCCCCAACTAAGATTGGGCCATATTATGCATAAACATATAGTGATAGACAGTCCTTGCTCCTTTACAGTCTAGAATAGACAAGACAGGCTAAGAATCAGAGAGAAAACAGAACCACGGGAAAGCAGAGTTCTGTTCTCAGCTGAGCCACTAGCCTGCTGTAAGCCTGGTATCATACTGCAGGCTAGTGACTCAGCTGGGGATATAACCCAGTTTTCCTAGAGCCTGGTCTAGTTCAGCTATCCAGTAGATAGCATTTCTCAACAAGTGGGTTGTGATCCACAAGAGGAGGCATGAAAAGCAGTCGTGGGGTTGCAAGGCATTGAACGTTTCATTACATTCTAAACCAGTGGTCACCAGCCTGTCACTCACGACCGACTGGTCGATCCTGGAGCCTTGGCCAGTTGATCGCTGTCGCTGTCTCTGGGCCGCTAAAAGTCTGACGGCACAGTGGAGCTCAGAGGCTGGCTGCTGCCAAGTCTCTGCAGTCCCTGGAGGAAGGAGGGGTCAGGTAGTTTCGTACGCTGCCCCCACCCTCAGCACTGTCCCTGCAGCTCCCATTGGCTGGGAACAGGCTAATGGGAGCTTCGGGGTAGCGCTTGCAGGTGCAAGCAACACATGGAGATCTGCTGCCGCCTTCTCCCCCAGGGGCCACTCGCAGAGACATGGCAGCAGCCTGCTGCTTCTGGGAGCGGTGGGGGCAGCCTGCCTGCCTGCTGAGCCCCACGGCGCTGCCGGCCAGGAGCCTCCTGTGGCAAGCACCTCCAGGCCGGAACCTGCACTGCTGCACCCTCCTGCATCCAAACCCCCATCCCAGAGCTCCCTCCCAGACTCCACAGCCCCTCCCACACCCCAACACTCTGCCCCAGACGGAGCCTCCTTCTGCACCTAAACTCCCCCCAGAGCCCACATCCCTTATCCCCTTCTTCACCCCAATCCCCTGCACCAGTCTGGAGTCCCCTCCTGCACCAAGCTCCCTCCCCTACTCCAACACTCTGCCCCAGCCCGAAGCCCCCTCCTGCATCCAAACTCCCCCCGAGAGCCCATAACCCTCACCCTCTCTGCACCTCAATCCCTTGCCCCAGCCGGGAGCCCCCACCCCTGCACTCAAACTCCCTCCCAGAGCTTGCAGCCCTCATTCGTACACTCCAGTCACCTGTCCCAGGCTCAGTCAATGCACACCCCCAGTTGAGAATGTTTACACTGAGCTGTGACAATCCCTGAAGGATTTTGGATCTATAAACCACCAATGACACTAATAAAAAGTAGAACTCATGAAATGCGCAGTGGAGTCTATGAGATTAGGTGCAGTGTGACCATATGATGCCTGCACCCAAACTCCCTCCCAGAGCTTGCATCCCTCCCTCCTGCACCCCTCAACCCCCTACCCCAAACTCAGTCCCAAGCCCCCTCTCACACTCTGAACGCCTTGGCCCCAGCCCAGAGCTGACACACCAACCCCCTGCCCCAGCCCAGTGAAAGTGTGTGAGGGTGGGGGAGAGCGAGCGATGGAGGAGGGGGGAATGGAGTGAGTGGGGTGGGGCCTAGGGGAAGGGGCAAGGTAGATCCTGGGTTGATTTTAAGTTTAAAAAGGGATCTTTGGCATAAAAGGGTTGGAGACCACTGTTCTAAAGCAAAGAAAATCTCTCCTCCAATCCTTATACCCCTTTGCCCTTACAAGTCAAGTATACTCTGTCAATCTTTCCAAACACACACTCAAATTATATAGACTTATCAGTGATATTTTTGTAGTAAATGTAAGGGAATTGTGAAAATCTGACTTCAAACAATGGGATGCCAACCCGTTGCTCCACCAGATCACACTGCCAACTCTGAAGAGCCATCACTTCCCTGGGGAGACTAGACCATTGGTTTTCAAAGTTCAGGTCGTGACCCAGTACTGGGTCACAGAATGCAAGGCACTGGGTCGCCTTGCTCAGCATCCAGGGACCTTGGCAGCTGGCCAGTAAAACTAGTAGTCTCTACCTGTTCTGATACTGTGCTGCATCCTGGAAGCGGCCAGCAGTAGGTCTGGCTCGTAGGCAGGGAGGCCACAGGTCTACATGCGCTGGCCCCACCTTAAGCACCAGCTCTGGACTCCCATTGGCTGGTTCCCGGCCAAAGAGAGATGGGGTGGGGGTGCCTGCGGGCAAGAGCTGCGCAGAGTCACTTGCATGCCTCCACCTAGGAGCCTCACCTGCTGGCTGCTTCCGGGATGCAGCATGTTCTGCGGTGCCAGGACAGGAGGGGAAGCCTGCCTTAGCACCCCCGCTGTGTCACTGACCAGGAGCCATTGGAGGTAAGCTTTTACCCCAATTCCCTGCCCCAGCTCTGAGCCCACCCCCAAACCTAGAGCCACTTCCTGCACCCCAACCTCTTCATCTCCAGCCCCACCCCAGAGCCCGCACCCCCAGTCCAGAGTCCTGAGCCCCTCCTGCACCCCAACACCATGCCCCAGCCCTGAGCCTCCGCCGCCCACCCCCAACCTGGAACCCCCTCCTGCATCAATTTTTTTTCAACTAGGTCACCAGAGAAAAAGTTTGAAAACCACTGGACTAGACCACACTGTAAGAAATCTCACTGTTAAGGGAAATAAGATAATTTCTCCTCTTCTTGGGTGCTAGCATTTTTCAAATACTTGTTTGAAAAATATATAAATATCTTCAGATTTAATTTTGACGGCTGCTGTTTCATTTATCCCACATGTTCCTTTTAAAGAGTATGTTACAGATTGGTACTTCTGCAATTGGCATATTCAGATACAGAGTTCTCTGGGCAGTTTAGACCTCAAAGAATTCTTCCTCTCTCCCCTTCACATTACATTACCTTAAATAAAGACATTGGTGTGTATAAAATATGCACAATTATGGATCAAAAGAGCACAATGGCATTTTGCTACTATTTTCAACTTTGTATTTCTCTTTAACAGATCTAGTGTGACCTTGCTATAGGTAAAATGTGTTCTGCCTCTCATTTTGGTGTTTGCATAATAAACTCTCTTTAAAACTCTTATGTTGGCTATCGTAGTATTCTGGTAAAATGTTTAATCCTAGATTGTTTTTGCTCCGTTGGTAGTTTATATTCATGTCAGTCAGTCTTTTTTAGGGTGGGAACTCCCACAGATGATGGACACGATTACTGAGAAATGCTTCAAGAATCATTGCTTGCGATTTGGTCACTGCTGCCTGTGTCGTTTTTATTGAGATAAATGGGGAAGCCTTGCAACTGAAATCTTAAATTTGGAAAATAAAGTTACAGGTATAAATACACTTATTTTCCAATTATTAGCACTGTCATGGTAATAACTCAGAATCCCCATCAAGTTTATGTCGGCAATGACAGTAGAACTAACTACTCCAGTTACTACCACGACTTTTGATTGCATTGGTTCTTTAAAAGCTATTAGCGCTATTCTGAATTCTACTAAGCCACATGCCTTGGGAATGTAATTTTTTTAGATAAGTGAAATAGCAGTAGTTCTTTCCTGATTCTCATCAGTCGTTATCATCAATATCGTGTGACTGCACTGGTAAATTTTCATAAGACTTCTACTTCTTAGTATAGGTTTGGGAAGCAACAAAAGGGTCAATCCATTGCATCCAGATTCCACGGGCCAACCGGATACATATTGTATGTATGCTTCCTTAAATAATGTTCCTATGTTTAGATATTTATAATCACTTGTGAGGTTAAATTTGTATACATTTTCAATGGGCCCAAACACCATATTGAGCATACTATAAAAGGCAGTGAACGTAGTAGATGTGTTCCTTTTATAGTGAGCACTTATTTCCCTAGTAAGAAATGATGACATTTGAAGACTATATTTTCAAGCACATGACCTTTGGAACATGTGTGAACCTTCACTGCTCAGTTTCTGCATCTGAACCTCCATGATTTATCATTGGTACTTAAAACTTCAGGCTACCCTGATGTTTAGAGTTACATGTATTTTAGATTGTCCATTATTAAAGCCAAAGGTGGCACGTGAACTGCCGGCTGGGGGAGGCTAGCCCCCATCCCCGACCCTTCTGTGCCACCTGCCAGAGACACCCCCCCCACCACACCCCCGGCCCCCCCCCCAGACTAGAGCCCCCAATTCGTGAGTGCCCCCCCAAGGCTCCCAGCCCAGAGCACTGGGAGGGCAGGCACCACAGACACAGCCCCCTTGAGCACCAGGAGAGCGGGCAATGTGGCCACAGCCCCTTCACCCCTGAAGTGATGGGAGAGCAAGCCTCACAGCTCCAACCCTGGAACACTGGGAGGGCGGGCAGCATGGCCCAAGTCGGGGTCACCCTACAGGGAGACCGGGCCAGGCCAAGCAGAATCAGGACAGAGGGGGTGAGTACAGAGCATGGGCAGGGCCACACCTGGTTGTTTGGGGAGGCACAGCCCCCGCCAGCCTATGATACCCATCGCCCACGATTAAAGCTGATGCTATTATTTATTCATGCACAATGCAGATATCTCTATAATGCCCAACTTACTTTTAAAAAATGCTTCCCCATCAACTCTCTTTATGATCCAATTACGAGATAACGTGCATATTAATCACAAGTGAAACTATTACCCGACTGGATGTTCATTATGAATGGGAGAGCACTTACAGCCAGTATGGTACATTAATCATTTATAAGGAGTTGAGCCATTAAAAATGAATTTCTTTTTTAATATGTAAGATGAGCTCACAGACGATATGAAAAGCTTTTCCAGTGAAGATGTTCAAGGACTCTTCAAACTTCCTTTTGCTTAGATTTTCTTAGAGTTCCATAGTTACATACTTGCCAGAGGGAGACAAAAGAGAGCATGAATGTGTCAATTATTTGGATACCTCTGAGTTAAATTACACTTAATCTTGCTATGCATACTACAAAGTATGTATGTATTTTAGGCCTGATCCTACACAACTGTATCTCTGTAGGTTGGTCCCCAAGTTTACCTGACAAACTATTAATTTCCGTGGGGCTTTGGATGGTGTGACAAGTAGGGGAATCTGTACATACAGCTTATGAAGTCTGTTTGATATTCTGGGTTGTTTGTATGTATCTTGTCAGATTGCAGACTCCATTTTGCATGTGGGGTTCTTTACCTTTTGTTTTCATGTTACCTCCATGTTGGACTGGAATTTCAAAGACTTGTACCAAAGGGCTAAAATTCAGTGAAGTACTCTCCCATTGAAATGGTATCAATCTAAACAGTAGTCTGGCTCCTATTCATGAGAACTGCTTTATCAGGGGAGAGGTCGCCTAGCAATGATGTCACTTGTTAAGGGTCTGTTGTCACCTAAAGAGGCTGGACCGGGAGTCACCTCATAAAGACACTGAAAAGTTAAAAAAGAACTCCTGGGGGGAGACTGGGGATGTGTACAGGATGTATGGAAAAGGACAGAGGCAGGAGATAGACCATGCAAGGTCAGAGAAGACTAGGTCACTTAAAAACAGCTCTGTGTTTTAGAACACAAGCCTTGCCCTGCACCTGAAGGACCTTAGATGGCCACAGACAAATCTGATCCCAGCCCAAAGAAAGCTATGGAATTGTGAGGAAACTGAGGCAGAGAAATGTATATAGGATTTGTTATTTTTTTATAGAGCTTTGTATTTCTCATGCTATTAAAGAAATAGCAATAGTGTTGTAGAATCCAATGGAAAGTGTCTGTTTTTCATGTGTTACTATGTTTGCGTGCCCCTTGAAGAAGTAAACTGTGGACCAAGAACACCATTTGGCTTGATTTCTAGAAGAGGATGTGTTAAAGCTACATGGGAAGTCTGCGGGGTCAGCATTGGTTCCAGGGAGTGGGCAGTGAGCCATGTGACCTAACTTCTGAGGAAGGAGTGCCAGACAGAAGATCTGCACCCTGAAAGTGTTCCCAGAGACCTTAAGATAGGGACAGTGCTTAGACTCTGTTCAGAATCTGTGGGTTTAAAATACCTGGGGAATCCAGTGGCTGGATCCCCTCATGGCCACCTGGTGAGTGGCCTGGAGGGGGTGCTCAACTGCAGCTGTGATGCATCATCCATGGGCTTTTGCCTGCACAGATGCATTTGCAGAATGGAAGTCAAGGTATTTTTTATACCAAGGATATCTTTATTACTTAGGCAAGCAAGCCAGATCTATGTGCTTCAAAATGTCAGAGAGATAACAGAAATGGAAAGAAATGTCACATGAATAAAGATGGAGGGCCCCATTTCTCCACTCTGGCTGAGTGGAGCTTACTCTCAGAAGAGAGTGGGAGTCTCAGGGAGCCAGTGATAGCTCCCACATCTGAGGTTGCCCAGCCCCTTTGGGAGCTGGGACACTAAGTTCTGCCAGCAACGTAAGATCTGTAACAAACCTTGCACCAGGGGTCAGTCAGGTGTAACTGAACTTTGCCACCATACAAATAATATAGGACATTCCTCTGATATTATTTGTATGGCACAGTTTGCATTTCATCTTATTAATAAGAACCATCTCCTTATCTTTGGTCTCTAGGTTATTGAATGTTGTACTTGTAAATTATGAACTTGTACTTGTAAGTTATCCATATATGATTCTACTGCATACAATTCATGATCCAGAACCAGGGTGGTTATATTGACCCTATATAGAGTTGAAAGATAGAATTGCTTGAAAATAAGTTCTTGTGGAAATCTTATTAATAATAAAATTCAGCTAGTTATTATGGAATTGAGAGTCCTATTCATTCATTTGTCCAGTACAGAATGGAAGGTCAAACTAAATATGAGCTCTTAGTAAAGTAGTGTCACTTCTTATTAGTATAACAAGGGGAAAAGAGATAAAATGACATATTACTAAAGATAAGAGGTCCAAAAACCCAGTTAGAATTTAAAAAGCAACAACCTATACAAGTATGGTTATTATCCTTAAAATGACAACTATGTCCTCTATAGTGGAAGAAAGAGAATTTCTGGCTCTTCTGAATTTCTCTTCACTTTATTCAAAAACTTAATTTATATTACCTTAAGATTATTATGTCGCTCAATGGAAAAAAGCCAGGAAATTAAATATACCATTGCAGATTCTAATGCTGTCTTTTACATGGCTATACAATACGTGTATTAACATTTCCTAAAAAAGTATGATAGCTATTGTGCAATGGGCAATAACTACTTTTTAAAAGATCCTAATATCACACCTTATTCAGTTAAAAAATAAAAACAACTAACACACATGCACACTACAAAGCTGCCCAGGCTGTATTTTGTTTGCTTTTATAATATATTTATCCATTAAACAAAAATAAACTCTAAAACTGTCAAAACTGGTGTGGTTTTGTTTTTGTTTGTGTAATTTTGAAAAAGTCCATGCCGTGTATTTTACAGTATATTCAAAAATTTTGCTTCTAGACTGAGAACTTCTGTGTCCAGTGTGTATTGTTATAACAATTTTAAACTCATTTGGGTAAAAAGGGAAGTGGAGTTTACTGCTGACTGTTCTTTATGGCGTCACAAATGAAGTCCTGACTTTCTGAGGTAATTGCATAACTCTGTAAATGCATGTCCACTATCTGGGAAGAAGGTATGGTTTTGCTCCTCTTTCCCTAAATACTGGTTTGTGTAAAATCTGTATTAGGTGCTCCTTTCAGGACGAGAATAGAAATGTATGTTCCAAGTATCCTCTTTCTTGGATCTAACATGGGCATTCATCTCAGATTGCTTTTTCCACTACTGAAATATGATTGTACTAATTTTATCTCATCAGCCTATATAGTTCTGGTCAGATGGTAGCGCCAAACTGTCTAGCTCTGTGGGTTTCCGACACATGACCTTGGGAAAAATAATCACATTGCTCAAGCCTCCTGTATCAGTTCTGAGTATGCTTTATAACATGTCATATATACCCATTTACACCATATTCTTCATGGTCTGTGTCTAGTCTGGCCACAGATTTTCTGTGGGCTCATTCAAGTTGAGCCCACAGCTCAGGAGAAACTATCCAGAGGAACTCTGCCTGAAGGTGTGATTATTTAAGGCAGGGATGCCCAGCCTACAGCTTGTGGTCTGTATAGGGCCCACCAGAGCGTTTCATGAGGCCTGTAGCCTGCTTTAATACAAAATACTAATGGCCAATTCATCAGTGTTTTGTCATCAGGTTTACATCATTTTAATTTACAAAAATGTGTAAAAAGATAAAACTGTCCATAGAAACAGCCTACCTAAATATATTCAAAATAAGCTGGACTTAAAATATAAATCAATACAAGTGACTTTAAATCTTATTAAAATATGTCAAATCTGTTTGGTCCATGCATGGTTGTGCTTAGGTTTATGTGGCCTATATGTGTAATAAGGTTCAGGACCATTGGATTAAGGGCCCAGAAATAGGCTCTACCTTTGCAGAGCGTCCCACACCAGCTTCCTCCTCTTGGTACGATGGATGGCTGGCCATTTTGGCCAATGCCAGGAGATTGACAAAGAGATTTTGTGACTTTGTGGGGCCACTGTGGGCATGTGAGTGGATTAGGAGGTGCAAGTGCAGCCAGAACCTCAGTAAGAGGTTCTGGAGGAGCCGGAAGAGGAACTGCACTCTGATGCACACTATGCAGATGTGCTTGAGAGATGCGTAGTGAATGAGAGAAGGGATTGCAGAAAGAAAAAGGAAGGTCTCATGGCTAAGATAGATGAATACTACCCTGGAGAATTAGATTTTCTCTCTGCCTCAGCTTCAGAGTTCCTAAGCAAGTAATTTAAATCAAACTTTTTTGGAGTGGTCATAAATTGTGTGTTCCTCACTTTCTGTATAAACAGCTTGAGACCCGGAGGCCTGAGTTGCAGACATGTTGAGTGCTCACAGCTGTCATTGAAGTCCATGGGAGCTGTAGTAGAATACATAAACTGCTGTTCAATGCTCCGTATTCTGATAAATCAGGTTCTAGGCATCTCAGATTGGTCACCTCAAGTTAATGGATTCTTTGGGCTTTAATCTCTTTGTGTTTCCATCTGTAAAATGGGGGATAATACCACCTCCTCCTGTAATGAGTTTTGTGAAGATAACGTATGTTTGTGAAAGACAGATAGATATACTGATGAGCACCAGAGAAAAACCCATGTGGAAGTTAGTCAATTTCTCTTCAGAGCAGAGTTTGAATAGTGTGCAGTAAATAAGGTCTGGGGCTGCACATGGGACAATGAGGATAACACAAAATATTGAATAGCTGATCATTGATTCATCACTATCTATCCTGTGCACTGAAAGAAGCAGGGATGCAGTGGAAAAATATAGTATCTGATCATGTAATTTAAGTCTGTATTATAATGAATGTACACAAAGAAGCTCAATTAAGATTGCATAGGCAACCTTAATTCTAGCATTTCCTAACCTTTGAGTGCTTGACTTTGCCACTTTAATACTTTTTTAATCTAGTTTTTGTGTGTAATATATATGCCATTCACTCCTCATATTTTGTTGAATAAGTATGACAGAATGTACAATGATGTGTATATATAGCAATAATACTTCACTTTCACAGCATCTTTCATCCAAAGCTCTCAGAGTGCTTTACATAATTCATTTAGATAAGCTTCATACTTCCCATGTGAGGCAGGTAAGGGACATATATAGGGATCATTTAACCCACCACTGAAATGCATCCAATACTGGAATGAAATGTGGCAGCTGTTTAACAGAATACAGCAACATTACACAATAAGTTACGCTAAGGAGGGAAGAATAATATTATTCTTAAGGAAAATATTTTGTGAAAGTATTTGCAGTAGAAAGTGTTTGAGTCTTGCTAAGAAACTGTCTTTAAAAATCTTTTAGCCTTTTGATTAAAACACAGAGTAGCTAACTATACTACGCTAGAAGAAATAAATACATACATTGTTTGAAACCTGGGCTACAGGATACTAGTCAGTAGTAAGTAGGAAATAATCCAAATGCTGTAGATTTATTTGGCTTTAGATAGCATCTTTCTTCTGCTTTGGGATTCGAAATCACTTCTTGTTTTTCTTTTACACATCATTCTGCATGTCTTTGAGCTGTATCTCTACTTTGTATCCCATGAGATCTGAGTCTTTTTTGCTTTTAAGTTTTCCTTTGCTTTTGTAGTCAAATAATTGTCCTCATTCATTTCCTGCTTATTAGAAGCTCCATACTTAGAAAATAGTTATGCATGCACCCACATAAATATCCTTTTACGTTTGAGAACAATATTGAAATAGCATATGAGGGGGCAGATGTGTCTTTTCACTTTCTTCCTTCACCATGAGGCTGCTGGATCCCTTCCTCCATCAATCTTCAGACTTTATGCATCTCTCTAAATAAATTCTCTATTGTGAAAACTGACTTTAAAATTTAATGCTTGGTGTCACTGTGCATTCCGTAGGCATTTTAATATTGTGCTCCCCTTCCCTGTGTCCTGGCTGGCTGCTGCTACTCCCATGTTATCTTGGGTGGTTCAGGTGTCCCAGGGAAGAGGTCAAAGGTGCACAGATCACCCCAAATGTGAACTCCCATCTGACCTCCTGCTGACTCCTTGAGAATCTGAAGCTTTGAATTGGGAGGGTTGGCTGTAGACTCTACCACACTTTCTAGATATGCCTCTGGGAAGAGAAGTGACTTGAGAGGGATTCAGCAGCACAAATTTTCAACGACAACAAGCAGATCATCTGCCTAGTGGATGTTCTGACCTGTTTCTGATCTCCTCCTAATCCAGTAGCATTGTGGGGCTACCAACTTTTACCCTAAAAATCTATGTAGCCTTTGACATGGCTTGACTTACCAGTGGTCACTCTGATACCTAAGGTTTCATACAGTATGTGGAGTAGCAGAAGAGATGTAGCCACTTCAGAAAGGGGCAGAGAATATAAACCTCTGTGGTTGCAAAAAGAGAAGCAGCTGATGGCTTGAGGAAGACTGAGTTGGAGCTGCAGTCCTCTGGAGCCCAAAGAGAAGAAAGTGGAGTGCATAGAGTGCAGTGTACAATCATGATAATTTTGCCATTATCATCATGCCTAGGTACCACAGTGAGGCACTCAAATTCTCTGGTGACGGGTTTGGTATAAAATTGATAGACTGTGGTTGTGAAGAGAAAATATTGCATCTGTTCTTTTAATAATTAGCAAGAAAATAAGTTGACTGAATTCTATTTGCAGATTAAAGCATCAGTTTCCAAGTGGACATTAGTTGGAGAAGTTTTTTAAAAAAAGTTTTAAATAATAGGACTGTAAACCTTGAGAGTGGCCTATTGTTAGGCAAAATTTCTGAACTGTCGTTATGTGCATTCAGTAGCCCTTAAAAAGTAAAGTCCTTCTGAATGTTACATACACTGGGAAACAGGTTTAATATCTCTGATGTTGTGGTCTCACTCGACCAACATTACACATCACTTTGTAGTAGTGACTTTACCTTAGGCTAGATGGTGGAAAGTGCAAAACCCCTTATTTCAATTAAAATTCACAGTTCATAGCATGCATTATACTGTAATACATGCTTCTTGTTACATGAACTTCCAACATTACACTAAGCAATATAGATATCATTTTTCTTTTAGACATAAGAACTTAGGACTAGAAGGGATCTCCTGAGTCATTGAATCCAGTCCCTTGCTATTGCAGGCAACCCTGTCATAATAATCCTGTTCATAAACTTATCAAACTCCATTTCTTAGCAAAATGTCATGCTAAAAACTACAAGTTAATTAGCATCACAGCAAAACATCTACCAGAAATCCATCTGATCTATTTTTTATCTTTGCTGGAAGAATATAGTAAATACAAATTTATTTACAGTCCATCTACACACAGGAACTTAGCTACTATATATAAGAGAACCTCTTCTTTGAAGTATGATCTGTGCTTCTGTACTTAACTGTGTTTTTTTCTTCCTCAAATCTGTACCTATTCAATTAACAGCATCTATTAGAGAAAAAGATACAGGAACCTTCTTTAATGAGTCAAAGGGCTGGGCTACACTACAGGGAGGCAAAGGGAGGGGAGAAGGGGCACGTGACCCAAGATACGCCACTTCAGCTATGCAAAGAGCGTAGCTGAAGTCACAATACCTTAGGTGGACTTACCTGGCCATCCCCACGGCTGTGGATCAACCATGGCTGCTCCCCCACTGACTCTGCTTACTCCTGCCAAGGTGGAGTACAGGCATCGATTCGGGGATCAGTTTATCACGTCTAGATAAGACATGATAAATCGATCCCAGATACATCGAGTGTGTCTAGATAAAACATGATAAATCGATCCCAGATACATTGATCTGGCGGGTAGTTTGGCCATACCCTTAGAGAACCTAGGGTATGTTTTCACTAGCTGCCAGATCGGCGGGTAGCGATTGATCTTTTAGTGATTGATTTCTCATGTCTCGTTAAGATGTGAGAAATCGATCGCTACCGGTGCCCCCATCGACTCCATAACTCCAGCTTGCCGTGAGGTGCAAGCTGGAGTCGACGGGGGAGCGTGCCGCTGCCACCATGAGGACAGCAGGTAAGTCGGCTGAAGATACGCCGACTTCAGCTACGTTATTCACATAGCTGAAGTTGCGTATCTTCAGTCAATCCTCCCCCCCCCCCCCGGCTCCCCCAGTGAAGACCAGCCCCTAGTAAAGCTTAAATAACTTTTATGAGGCATGGCAGTTTTTTAGGAGGGCTGTAGCAGCCATCATCTAGATTTCCAAATTCGTCGTGTTTTCTTTGCTCCTATCTTTTAGAATATACAGCCCTAGCATACTGCACTGCTAAACAAATGCGCCAGAATTTTGTGTGTGGGGGGTGAAATTCTGGCTGCCTTAATTTTTGGGTACCCAATTTGAGACAACTTGGTATGGACTTATTTTTTAATAAAGTAACACAAAACAGAGAGCTTAAAGGATCTGAAACTGATCCTTCTCAAAGTGATTTTTAGTCCAAAGCAACCCTTCTCAGGACTCACAAATTTACTGCTATCGAAACATGGAAAGTCATTCTGGATGGACTCTATTTAAAATTGTGTGGGGCAGTGATGTTTCTTTCTGATATGTCAGTCTCCTGAGATTTTTGCTGATGAAGTTTTGTGGAGATGTCTGTCTACAATCCAGTCAGACAGTAGCATGGCCATTCTTGGGGCACCTTTACATAATAATCATACTGCATAAGGATGATTTGTAATTGTAAATAAAACTTCATATATTTTCAAAGAATTACTTGTAGCATTTTCCACTAAATTCTAATATCAAAGATTCCTTAGATCAGGGATTGGCAACCTCGGCGCACGGCCCCCCAGGGTAAGCACCCTTGGCGGGCCTAGCCAGTTTGTTTACCGGCCATGTCCGCAGGTTTGGCTGATCGCAGCTCCCACTAGCCACGCTTCACTGCTCCAGTCCAGTGAGGGCTGCAGAAAGCGGCAGCCAGCACCGCTTTGGTCTGAGCCAGTATGGCCATTCTTATGTTCTTATGTAAGTAGCAGGAACTCTCTCAGCCCAAAGTCGTAATTGATAGAAACTCATGATGGTATCATTCTTTATTTCTTGAGGGGCGCACTCTTACGTAAGAACATCCATACTGAGTCAGACCAGTGGTCCGTCTAATCCAGTATTCTGTCTTCTGACCATGGTCAACACCAGATGCTTCAGAGGAAATGAACAGAACAGGGCAATTATCTAGTGATCCATTCCCTGTCATCCAATCCCAGCTTCCAGCAGTCAGAGATTTAGGAACATCCACATGCATAGGGTTGCATCCTTGACCATCTTTGCTAATAGCCACTGATGGACCTATCGTCTAGGAACTTACCTAATTTCTTTTTTGAACCTAGTTATGCTTTTGGCTTTCACAACATGTCCTGGCAACAAGTTCCATAGGTTGACTGTGTATTGTGTGAAGAAGCATTTCCTTCGTATGTTTTAAATCGCCTGCCTATTAATTTCATTGGGTGGCCCCTTGTTCTTGTGTTATGTGAAGGGATAAATACCATTTCCCTGTTCACTTTCTCCACATTATTCATGATTTTATAGACCTCTATCATATCCCCCTTTAGTTATCTCTTTTCTAAGTTGAACAGTCCCAGTCTTTTTAATCTGTACTGCTATGGAAGCTGTTCCATGCTCTGAATCATACCGGACACTCTTCTCTGGACTTTTTCTAATTTCAGTGCAACCTTAGATTCTTAACCTTAGTATCATGTTTGAGTCCCTTCCTCAAATCTTTGGAGACCTGGATGACTGCAGAAGGAGTGTGGGGTAGTATTAAATGGTATGAAAAATGGTATTATGAGAAGCTGCTTCAAAGACCAGCACAGGGCCATAAGGCACTTAGTGCTGGCCTAACTCATCTCCCTTTCTATTCAGAGGTAAAACACCCATTGAGAGTGTGAACAGAGTTAGACATGTGGTGAGTGCTTTTGAAAATCTCACTTGAAATGTATAGTTGTATAATAAATCTTAATCAATGTTATATCTTCTTCAGTTTCCCAGTGGAATTATTCACAGCAAATAGGGTTTAAGTGAGACATAAGTGGTGTGTAGGCCTTGAGCTTGCTATCTGCACCGAAGTAAACTACACCACAAATGCTTAGCATATTACACCACAGAGAGGGTCATGAAATATGGAGAGAGAAATGCAGCAACTGGTAGGTGGACACATGCAGACTAAAAGAAACATTAAGGTCAAAAAGTCATTAAGTAATTCCAACCCGTGAGTTAAATTTTTGGGGTTTTTCTTCTATTTACTTGAGGTAAAGAATTTTAGGATTTTCTTACAACGGCTATTTCTGGGGCTGGAATTGGAACATAACTCTGAATGTCTTTGCCTTTTTGTGCGATAAAGCACACAATAGCTGTATGATGGACCTAAGCCTCCAGACAGTTGCACAGAAACACTGCTCTTTCTGTCCTCTTGTACCATAATTCCACACTTGATGGTCACTGAAAAGAACAGTCTTATAAAGAATAAAACAGACAAGGTGGTTCTAATTACTCTCCTGTGTATTTCAAGATGTTGCTTTCAAACTCTGCTGCAGATTGTAATAGATTGTTCCATAAGGCTGGGCAAACTGCCTCCCATAGCAGTTGCCCAGAGTTAAATTGGAACAAATCTTCAGTGAGAAATGCCAGTTCTCAGCTTGATCACTTGTCCCATGTCAGGGAGAATCTTGCTATCAGCAGGATTTTTTAGAAGGCATTATGGATTTGCTTTCAAAATCCATGAAAACATTCACCAGGAAATCTTATCACGGAATGAAAGAGAGTTCTCTCTTGGGCCTAGCAATATTGTAAGTATTCTGCTGTAAATGACTGAAGTCTTAATAGGTTTTAGCCTAGAGTATATATTTTCAGAGGCTCGTCTTCTGTTTTCATCATACTATTTCCTAGTTAGAAATCCATAGCTCATGCTTTCTGATTCTTAGTTCTGCTTCTGTATTCAACATGCTTAGATCCCAGTAACACATTCTTTAAAAAAAAATCAGAGTGGTAGCCGTGTTAGTCTGTATCAGCAAAAACAATGAAGAGTCCTTGTGGCACTTTAGAGACTAATAAATGTATTTGGACATAAGCTTTCATAGGCTAAAACCCACTTCATCAGATGCATGGAGTGGAACATACAGTAGGGAGGTATAAATACACAGCATATGAAAAGATGGGAGTTGTCTTATCAAGTGGGGGGGTCAGTGCTAATGAGCCAAGTCATTGTTACTTCCAACTTAAATTGAATTGGCTCATTAGCACTGATATTTAAGACTGATACTTGATATTTAATTTAATTTAGTATTTTTATACTTTAGTCTAAAACTTCCCTTAAGATATTTTAATATTTCTTTAACGAAGTGATACAGTAGCTGTGGTTTCTAGTTTAATGCCCATTGTTTTATATATGTATAGCTAATTCAAGAACAGTGTGGTAAAACTCACCTTTGATGTTTTCATAATAGTGTGCATAGTGCCTGTAAGATACCATCATTGGCTTCTTTAAAGCTACAAACAGAGCTGAACTGTTGAATCAGAACTTGTTCCACAACCTAATATGGATATAAAATGTATCTGGCCTCCGAGTTTGAGTACTAGCCTGCCAGAATTTCAGTTCGGACCATTCTAAGCAGTAAACACAAAACTCTATAATAGTCTAAATAGACTGTCCATTCCCTTTGTTGCTAGTAGCTCAACATTTATTGACTTGGACTGCATGGGTTTTCTTTTTTCAAAATAGCGAGGTCATTTTTCAGACTTTTGCTGTTGCTGAGTGCTTATTGCAAACTTGTACTATTATTAAGAGTGGTGTGTGTTTGGGAATGGGGATTTTGCGGGGTGGGGGGATGGGGTAGTACAAAATTCCTTGGGTAAAATTCTAGCCCCATTCAGATCCTTCTAACCCCTTATTAGGCTGCAGTTTTTGGCAGTTACAAACATGCTCCCTTTTTAGAGTGTTCCCTACAATATGAAAACTATGCTTTTCAACTTTTTACTGGCTATTGTATTAGAAAGAACAGTACTACTTCGTTAGAACATACTGGAAATGCAAGTTGGTTTGTTTTCCCTAAGGATGTTCTAACTCCTGTTAGAAAGTTCTCCTGAACATTGATGCAAATTATTTTATCTTTTAAAATATCAGATTATCTGAGTATTCCAATGTTAACAAGTACTAAAGAAGTCTATTAAAAACAAAATGTCTCTCTCTTAAATAAAAACATATTTGGTGGGAGCCTTAGGTTTAATTTCCTGATTCTGGCCTCTTGCACTACAGCAGGGTTTCTCCACCCATGGGTAAGGACCCAAAATTGGGTCACCAGAATGTTTCAAAGTGCTGTGTGGCAGCTTCTGTCCCAGGGGTCTTCCTGGGCCCTCCTCCCTCCTCCAGGCACTGCAACCTCTGGGGTCCCAGAGCCATTTAGGTTTGGCCCAGCCGTCATGATGATGGGAGCCCAGGTAGGCCAAATTTGAGCGAGTGGCACTGCAACCCATGAGCCAGGTCACAACTACATTTGCACAAATTTGGTCCAGTCAGGGAGGGTGGGGCCAAATTTCAGCAGAGCTGCAACTTGGAAAGTTGCAAGGCCTAAAGCAGAGAGCCAGACCTGACTGGCCCCACAGCATGGAAGCTGCAGGAGCTACCACTGTGGGGTGAATGCTGGGCAGGACCCATCCCCCCTGGGAGGCAGGATCTGACCAAAACCAACCCAGGGCCTCCACCCCCAGACTATTTACTACGTCGTGACAGGCCACAAACATTTACAAATGGGTCCTGAGCCCCAAAAGGTTGAGAGTTGCTGGTCTATAGGGAGATTGAAGGAGGGAATTTCAACCGCCACTCAGCAGCAAACCTCACTAGCTGATTTTAAGAGCTGACATTTACTCTTAAGAGTTCTGCCATGATGCAGAGCTTGGATGTTGTAACCTATGTGCAAAATGTCATCAAAAAGTAATTGTAAAGATTCTTCATGTTCCTTCAACAAAGAACCTTGACAACTTTATTGGTGAGGTCATCACTAACCTTACGTGTTTAATGACTTGAGGGACTCCCGCTATTTCCCCTTTTTATTCAGTGTCCTTCTTTCAAAGCCCTTAAATTGCTATGGCCTTTTCTCTCTCAAGCAGGGGTAGATAGTTCTCTCACCAAATCTCCCCTGTACTTTTCAGCTTAACTCGGCCTGCGAGTGTTGCCAGAAGATGACACAAGTTGCTTCTGCCCTGAGCACTAAATGAATTACCTCCTCAGAGTTTCCAATCTTTGCTGACTTTGGCAGTAAGGAACTCCCAGCTGTGATCCTCTGCAGGGTAACATCCTGGATGGCCCTAAATAACAGTGCTTTATTGAATGGCAGCAGTCATTTTAATTCTGGGGTTTATCACTTCGGATAATTGACCTCTGTGTCCTTTGAGCACCTTAGCATGTCATTAGCAGCAACAATGAGATCATTATTTAAAATACCTAATTACTCTTAAGGTTGAATCTGAGGTAAAAGTACAAGAGCTTAAACCAGAAGAAAGTACTTATACATCTGTACTGAGATGCTCTCTGAGAAACAAAATGTGTTCTTTTCCTCTTCATCCCTTATATGATTGATTATTTTGGGGAATGGGGAATACATTTCATCATAATATTGTAGGGATGGAAGGAGTTCGAGAGGTCATCTACTCCACTCCCCTTTGCAGAGGCAGGACTATGTATACCTAAACCATCCCTGACAGTATTTGTCTAACCTGTTCTTAAAAACCTCCAATGATGGGGATTCCACAACATCTCTTGCTAATGTAGTCCAGTACTTATCTATCCTTACTGCCAGGAAGCTTTTTTCCTAATTTCTACACTACATCTCCCTTCCAGCAAATAAAGCTGATTATTTCTTGACCTATCTTCAGTGAACAGGAAGAGCAATTGATCACCATCCTCTTGGTGGGATGTTAACATCCCTTAGCATAGATGAAGACTGTTAATCAAGTTCCCCCTGTCTTCTTTTTTCAAGATTAAACATGCCCATTTTTTTTTAACCTTTCCTCATAGGTCATTTTCTCTAAAACTTTTATAATTGTTGTTGCTCTGGACTCTTTCCAATTTATTCACATCTTTCTTAAAGTATGATGCCCAAAACTGGATATAGTAATCCAGCAGAGGCCTTACCAGTGCAGAATAGAGTGGAATATATATATTTAATATAGCCCAGAATTATGAGAGTCTTTTTTGCAAGTGCATCACATTGTTGGCTCATTCAATTTGTGATGCGCTATAATCCCCAGGTCCCTTTCTGCAGAACTACTGGCTAGCCAGTTATCATCCATTTTATATTTATGCATTTGATTTTTCCTTTGGAAATGTAGTATTTTGCACTTGCCTTTTGTTTTTTTAATTTACCTTATTTTAAACTTTTTTTCTCTTAAAGAAGGAATTAATTAACCCTGGATAATGATATGCCAAATATTTTATAGGGATGGGTAGGGATTGTTTATGATTCCCACTGACTTCAGTGGGCTTTGAATCAGGCCCTTAGAATATAAATTCTTCAGGCTAGACACCTGTCTTCTGTGTGTTTTCTGTGAAGAGCCTAGCACACTTTTGGGCGCTGTAAAATAATAAATAACGGAGTGCAGCCCATTTACTCTTCGAGTCCCTGCATCTTAATACATTGTATTTCTTCCTGTTGTCCAACAATCATTCATTTTCTCTAAAGCACAGGGTCTTTCACAATGATTTAGGTTAGGGTTTTCATTTCTGTTTATACCCTAAGCACTGATCCTACAAAGATTTATGCATGTGCTTATCTTTAAGCATATATATAATCCCATTGTAGTTAAGAATTGCTTGAGGGCCCAAAACACTTACACCAAAGGTATTTGAATTAAGGCAGGTGACTAGTAGGTGCTTCCATTCTCTGAAAATTTCATTGGCCATATTGACTGTTTCTGATGTGTCTTACAAGAGAACAAAACAGCCAGTCAGTCTGTAAGACAATATCCTTCTATAATCTCCCACCCTTAATTATGTGACAGTGTAGAGCATATCATGTAGAATTATTATTTAGTATTGTTAACCATCCACCTGTACACTACACCCTTGCTATAATGCCCCTCATAATTAACGAATCTTCGGCTACAATGAACTCAGTCCTGGGATTGCACCTGAGGCATGGCAAGGGGCTTGAGAGCTCATCTGGCC
This sequence comes from Dermatemys mawii, assembly GCA_007922305.1. Classification (NCBI taxonomy): domain Eukaryota; kingdom Metazoa; phylum Chordata; order Testudines; family Dermatemydidae; genus Dermatemys; species Dermatemys mawii. The sequence continues at coordinate 59,537,229 of ML677334.1, forward strand.
ATGGAGGAGCAGTCAACCCCCATCACGCCTCGGGTCTCAACCTGTCAGCCCCCTTCCCCTCTGCGGCAGTGCCCTTTTGCTGTAATAGACCCCTGGCTATAATAAATTGCTTGGATCCCCAGGTCTTTGTTCTAGTGAGAGTGTACTGTAGTTATCAGTGAGTGAAGCTAGTGTAAAAAAATGGGACTTACGTTGAGTTCTGAAGGTGGTGGAATCCATTCTGATGCACGGTGGCAGGAAGCAGCAAGACAGTGGCCAACCAAACTTTTACAGATCAGAGGAGAGAGGTAGGTATTTTGTAACTGCGATGGAGCCTCTTCCCTACACTGGCAGAGAAAGGGTTAACAGAACCCTGGGGAGGCTGTGTGGGAAGCAGCCGGTAGGAGAGGGGCTGTGAGGAACAGCCAGTCAAGGTCCAGCAGGCCCTTATAAAGAGAGCTGCAAGGCAGAGCACTATCAGTTGCTCCTGGGAGCCCAGGGAGTAAGGACTGCTTCCCTGAGGGCTGAGAGAACTCTAAGCGCCTTGGACAGAGCAGTGGCTGGCTCCTGGGACTTGAGGTGAAGAATGTGCTGGAGTCATGGGGAAGTGACCCAGGGAAATAGAGCAGAATTGACAGAGGCTCATGTTACAGAGGTGTAGCAGGAGGCTGCTATTTACAGGGTCCCCAGTACTCCCTCCCTCACCACTGAGGAAGTGGCTGGACTATTTGATAGAGATGCTGTCCCCCTTTCTGCTGGATGACCTAGCCAGAGGACTGACTTGAGAACAGGGCAGTTCTGGGAGTTGTGAGAGGAGCTGTAGGCAGAGCAGAGGCAGGGTCCCAGTGTACAGAACATGGACATGGGTATTGCCCTTGAGCTAATATCCAGCATGACCAAGAGGAGGCGCCAGTATGTTGATGAGGGCTGCACTCCATGACAGTAATTATTCATAATCATTTATTTAGCTTTCTTTCTGCTAACATTTTCATATAGTCTCCAAACTGTAGCTGGTAAACTTAAATCTTTATTACCTTATCTTAAAGGCACATCGTGAAGTAGTGGTGCTTAACAGATATGGTAAAAACATCTTCATGAATTTTTAAAGAAATGTCATTAAAAATAGTTGAGATTGTGTTCGTCCATAAAATATATGTATGTTAACAACGAAGTTGTTGAGTTAGTCCCTGAAAAACCTAGCGAGTGAAACTGACTAGGTTAGCTTCATCTGAGAGAAATGCAATCCTAAATTACATTGGAAATCTAACATTTTTTAAGTAAAGCACATAGGGACTTTGTCAAGAGGATAATTTTGTTTTTTTTAATAAATGTCCTGTTAAAGGACAGGAGAAGGTGGTTTGATCAACTTCCCATACTGTTATCCTGTGCTATGTTATTCCAGTCCTAGAGATTTGGTTAGTGGGCCTCTATAATTTCCATTCTTGCTTTCCTTTGAGGGACCTGTTTCTGACTATTCTACAACAATAGTTCATAAAAGATTTTAAATTAAGAATTCTTGCAGAGGTACCAGTACCCTGAATTGAAGAAACACTTTCTCAAGTTGCCTTTTCAACAGCTTCCTTGTTTTTTTGTTTAGTTTAATCATCTTGAAGGGGACTAGAAATTCACCTCTTTAAATAACTTTTACATTGCAAGTTTAAATATAAATGTTCTGTTCACCTCATCTCTGATAGTGTTCTTATTAAGGTAAGGTTGTAGACTTGGAGATCATTAACCAAAGACTTCTACATCTGTGAAAACACTTCTTTCTTTCTTTCTTTCTTTTTTTTTTTTGGTAAAGATATACTTGCTCAAATTATTTCTCACCATAAAATTTTAAGTAGAACTGATTCAAAACTAGAAAAGCAGTGAAATATTAAAGTGCTTCCTTTTGCCTGCAGGTAGCTGGATTTCTCAATATGCTAAAAGTTGCACTGTGCTTTCACTAAGTCACAGATGTTTTCAAATATTCATTAGAGTTATTTGTATTGTCATTAGTTTATCTCCTTCTGTGTTAACTGTGTGTGTGTACTTTGTCTGATTAGATTTTTCTAAGAATATATTCACCTTCAGTTTTAATACTCTGATAGTAGTCATGCTGTAAGACTCCAAGGAGAGGTGGAATAAGCTATGTTTGGAAATGCATGAGAGAGTCAATTGAGCACTTTTTTTAAATTTCATTTTCCGAACATCATCACAGTAGCTCATTCTTAGGTGATTAAAAATCAATGAATTATTTAGTATCCTTCATTTCACAGCAGTTAGATAATGAAAGGGATTGTGATGTATCTCTGGTCAATACTCTCACCTTTTTTCCTGAACTTTTGTGTCACTGAACAATCCTGATGCATCTTTTAACCACCTACTGAGGTTGCTTTCTTTTCTTTGTTTTCCTTTTTGTAGAGTACTGTCAGAAGCAATTAAATGACATCTATGGTCTTCCTGAATGTGTGGGAAGATTTGTAAAGTATATGTTAAAAATAGAAATAAATACTGGTTAATTTTTAGAGAAGATTTTCTGCCAATCTTAAAATTGGTATTTAGATTTTTTTATTAGCTTATTCCAACAAATTAAGACTCTAGTATCCTATGTGCATCTGGAATAATATTCTTGAAATTATGTGTAGCTCTCTATCCCTGGATATATCCATCGTATGTACTGAAGGCCCAAGAACTAGAGGAATAACAATGAAGGCCTTGTTGAATGTGTTTTTGAATAGCAATTATTGATCTAATTTATAATGATGAACAGGACTCAGGTATAAAAAGTCATTGGCCTAAATTGTTTGTTTACCATCTGCTCAATGTAAGGGGCAATGTGTAGCTGTGCTAACCCATGAGCAGAGCAGGGCAAAATATCATACTTCAAAGAGTCCCTTCTTTGCTCTGGATAGGGGGCAGTGGTTGGGTCTTCGCCTTCATATATAGCAGAATAGTGGTGTCTGGGTGGGTGGTGACTTTACCCACACCCAGCCACTTGCTTGAGGAGCAGGGATGAAGATGGGAGAGGAGTCAACCCAAAGGTTAAGGAAACTGTTGCACAAGTAATAAACTCACTCGAAGTTAACAAATTAAAAAAAAAGGCAAGGGCATGACTGAATGACCTCTGCTTGCAAAGGACACAGACTTCCAGTGAGCTGAATGAAGCAGCTGACTTTGAGGGACTTCATGCTAGTTTTCAGCTTTCCCCTCTTGTCAGCTGGCATGTATCTTGTTGTCATGAGACGGATGTTTGTTCTAGTCATCCTGGAACCCTGAGGCATTCAAAAGCCCAGGTTCTTTTAATCACCCTTGAGAAATCCTTACTTAATGAAAGAGCTACAGTGTGTCTGGGTCTGGGATGCTGCAGTTTTAGTAGCCCATTCTAGGAAATTGGAGTGGGGGTGTCTTCCTGGTCTACCCATTCAGAGATCATTGGAAGGTACCTCTTAATGCCGTTATGCTAATAGTCAGGACCACTTTTCATCCTGCTGCCTCATACTCTTTAATGGGCTAGATGAAGGGTTCCTATGTGAAATTCTCCCCCTCTACAGCTTTAGTTCTCAGCGTCTTTAGACCGATTTTTCTTTTTCCAAAGGTGTCTTCTCCAGGGCCCTTGCTGTTGGATGTGACTTGCTTTCAATCCTCTCTCCTGCCTTGCACTACACTAACTAATAAAGATCTTCCTTAGGCTACACTGTAAGCACTGCAGTGAATGATTATAATTTTTCATTGTCAAGTTCTGACATCTATGGTCAGTCTTTTGCTTCTACCAGGGCTTATAACAGAGCTCTTATTACTCCCTTTGAGGTAGCTCAGTCATGAGCAGTCCCTTGTAGCCAAGGCTGTTCTTATATCCTGTTGAAAGCATGACAGAAATACCTATAGTGATCACTAGCATAATCTAGGCTCTGAATGAGCTCTTCCCTGCCATCTATTGATGAAAGACTTCAGGGGCAGCCTGTATGTGCATAGACACATCTACTTTGCTGAAGTGATCAATGGACAATTTCCCTTTGCAAAAGTGATCAATTCAGGGTTAAAATTCACTTTAGTCTTGAACAAGGAGAAGTGAAATGTTGTTATCCTTATTGTATGATTAAAGGGCAGCAGAAATGTAGATAACATGGCCTTCCTGAGTGGTTCACTCTAATAGCCTGACACTAATCAAGGGGCAAAGAAGCCAAATTCAAATGAAAGTCAGTGGGGATGGGGACAGATGGTCCTGTGGACTCTCTTTAAAGAGTCCTAGGTAGCATTTCACCCTTTCACTGTGGTGTTTAAAGACTGATCAGACTTACTGGAGTATCCTTGCTTCTGCTCAGTGGTCGCTAGAGGTTTAATCACTGATGAGCCAGGGTAGGGGCCCAACCTTAGAGTTGGTATAGTGTTGCTATAAAAGACAGTACAGAGGATGCAGAAGCAGTGATGGTCCTAGCTGGTGAAATCACTAAGAACTGGGCTGAGTGATGAAACCTCGGAACACGCCATTGCAGCTAGAGGCAGGAGCAGGAACAGCAGTGATCAGCTGCAAAGGCAGCAGAGACTGTGACAAGCAGTGGCAGAAACAACAGCGACCGTGGGGTGAAGTGGCAACAGTGGCAAACAGCACCAGCGGTGAGCAACAGCAGCAGAGACATTGCTTGACTTCCCCCTTCAGAGGTGGGATGTGAACCCACGTGAATGCACCCTGAATTCTGGGACTTCGCTGACTTTGGACAACTGACCATGAGTGGCGTGCAGCAGAGAGAAAGAGTAGCAGGCTGTTAAAGGGACACTCATCTGTCAAACTTTCACATGGCCAGGTGGGAAACTGATGCAGGGGACTACTGCCCCACATACCATGCAGGGGAGAGGAGTTTGTCTGATTTGCCAATTTTTTTAATCATTGTGGTGTTTTCCCAAATTAATGCTGAGTTCCCTCTCTCTTTCAGTAAGTTTTTTCTTTTATTACACACAGACTCAGTGCTTGCGCGTGGGGAGGTATTACCTCTGAGAGGTACTGGGGTGGTGGTGAATTTTCCCAGATTTCTGGATGGGGGCTCCAAGGTGGTTCTATTGTGTGGCGTGAACTTGGTCCTTGTTGCTGCCGATGCCGCCTGGCAGTAGGGTTACACTAGCAATTCTAGTGACTTGGGTTTATTTTATTTTCTTCACCTTGCTTTTTTGGAGGGCTGTACAAGGTTACTGAGACCTTGTTTATTTAACCAGCACACACAAGCACTCTAGGCACCTCAAAGACATAGAACAAAGCAGCAGCTTGTCCTGGGGAAGGGCCAGTCTAAGGACCAAATTACACCACAGGGCAATGTGCTGCCCGTTGCCTTAGGGGAAGCTCTGGAAGGGATTCTACTTCATCTTTCTGGGTGGTCTTCTGTGCAGAGAAATAGTGCAGCCTCTAGTGCTCCCTTTTATATGTAATATGCTGATTAGGACCTGTCACAGTTATAGAACTAGCTATACATCTGTCCCCTTCCTGTTGTCTAAGTGTATCCCTCCAGGTGTCAGGCGTCATGCCTTTAACTATTCCAGGATGGAATCCCACTCGTAAATCAGGCCCTATACTACGCATCAAGTTTGCTTACCTAGAAGGTCTGACTGAGTTCTGGGCTCTCCAGTTATTCCCCTGAGTTGTCTGTAGCCAGTGGCGAATACAGTAATCAGATTGCCTTCTTAAACGAAGTATTATTTAATTTCAGCAGCAGGAACAAAATATAAGAGACATGCATGTACACTATTTGTTGTTTTAAAATAATCTATCTTGCCTAAGGTTCATGATCGCCTAGGCAGGTCTCCCTAATGGATGTCAGCCTGAGCAGTTCCCTAACTACTTTTTTAGAGAAGAAGAGTATCACTTTTCATCCAGACAGATCCTTTTGATCATGGCCATGTGTGGCAAAACAAATTTTAGAATGTGGCTGGAGCCAAGAGGTAGAACTTTCACAGCTAGTAGCTCAGGCATGGTCTCTTAACAACCCTGCAGTGTTTACTGGGCTAGTGGCGGTGTGGCTTATCTAGAGTCATTGTTTAGTGTCCTCACTGTCCCACTTGTTTTTCTTGCAATGTCCCTATGGAACTAAACCAATTTATTTGTACAATGAACATCCCAGTATTAATAAATTATTACAGAGCAGACCCACATCAGTCATAGGAGAATATTGTTTTTTGAAGTCCTGTTGTGTCAAAGGTTGCTGGCACTCTAGTGATTCATCACACAGCAGAACTGTCTTCCCTCCAGTTCTGTACAGGTACATTAAATAGGATTGTTGGCATCACAGATGCAGGTGACCTGTGCATGCCAATAGCAAAGCCTCTCCTCTTGCTGCTTCCCTGGCAGCTCCATTCCTCAGGTACCTGAAATGGGTACGAATTAAGAAAGACAAGGTGAGTGAGGCAATAGTTTTCATTGGACCAACTTCTCTTGGTGGGAAGAGACAAGTTTACACAGAGCACTTCTTCAGGTCTGGGAAAGATATTGTGCTGCAAACAACATGGATATGGTTTCTCTTTGCTAAGACACTTAAGCACGGGGTTCTTGACAAGAGACAGCACGTGCAAAGTTGTCCTTGATTTTTTTCTTCTTTGAGTGCAAGCACAGCACACCGGCCTTCCCCTTTTTAAAGATACGTTAACAGGCCCAGTTTTTTTATACACCAATACTCTGCCTGACTGAACAGGGTATATGTAAAATATGCACAGGAAGAAGGGACACTTGCTTCGGGGGCTTGTCAGCCTTAACTATGCTGCTTTTTTTCCTCCTTAAATTCTTTAACTTAGTTTTAAAAAATCCCTGGAGATTGTGTATGTGTGTCAGGGAGTGTGAGTTACATGTCTTCAGCTTTAGCTGGAGACTTAATATGGTCAAAGCAGATGAATCATTGTCTATGAGCTGCCATGTTTGCCATGGTGATAATTTGACAGGGTGCCAGTGACTACTGCCTATGGTCTCTGAAAAACTGACCTTATAACAACATCAACGTTCTTTCTCTTGCTTTCGCTGGCATGCTCTAAGATCTGGAAACTGTTTTCAAAACAAATATATAATGAAGTATTGTACTTGTAAAAGCAATTGTGTTTCAGTCCATCGGATTATTTTAGGGTGTCAGGTCTGCCAAGGGGTCTGCATGAAGGATACAGTTATTCAGAAAGCAGGTGAAGGTCTGTAGTTACAAGGACAATAAGAATCAAAACAGAGCCTTCCTGAAATAAGTATTTAATGGCAAAGTGATGATGTATTATAACTCTCAGCTCTGTTCCATCACTGTTAAATGTGTTTGGATCCACAGCAGTGTACATAAAAGGTGATGTATAAAGCAGTGAGCACAGCTATGTAAACAATACAAAGAACATCCAAGGTCCAAGAGCAAGGAAATGTCTTGATTTAACATTTTCAGAATCAAGACACTGCTGTCTCTCTTTGAATAGACAAATAGAAAATGTTCTCTGCCTAAAATACCATTCCATGTCTGTAGTCCTTATTGTAGAGAAACCAGTCGGGCCTGGATTCTGAGTCCAGCTTACACTGGGCATAACAGAAATAAGATAAGGGACTGTCAGGGACCCGGTTACATCTCTCCCATTCTCTCTCTGATCCCAGCCCCAGGTGCGGGTTGCAGTAACCTATGTCAGCTGACAGGGACGGGATTGCTGACGCACTTTGTGTTCTAACAACTCCCACTGTCCCTCTCCTGCCAACATGCCCTTCGGTACCCCTAAAATGCCGTCTATGCCAGGAGCTGCAGAAAGGGCAAGGCAGGAATTGGCTTCGCTGGCTGCGCGCCAGCTGAGGACTCTTGGATACTGAAGCAATCATAGACAGGGCTGTTCCAGTAATTCTTCAGTGATGTCCAGTCAGCTGTCTGTCCTCATCCTAAATCCTGAAATGGGACTCATGCTTCCCTAGCACAGATTTCATTCCCCTTAGAAGAAAGCAATAATCAAACAATAGAGCTGCCAGTACAATTTGAGGTTCGTGTATCTGTGCTGTTTATACAAGAATTGGTTTACCAGTTATTTTCAGTTACACAGAGAGCAAAGCAAAGTATGGAGTAAAGCTGAGGCAAGAAGGGTTGGGGGAGCAGGAGAGTTGGGGCAAAAAGCCAATCAGCATGTGACAGAGTTCAGTCAAAACTAGAAAGTTACATACATGTCCTAAGGTTGCTCCCTTGGCTGCTTCTGCATCTGCTCCTACCAGCTGCTGTCTCCAGCCAACTCCCTTGCAGCCTGCCCCCTCCACCTCCTTCCTAGGCTACATGTGGGGAGGAGACACCACCGGGGTTCTCGCTTTCCGCAGGATAGGCGGAGGTCTCCCACTCTCCCTGCCTTAGATGGTGTAGGCCCTGCCTTCTTTAGAGACCGACTCTCTCTGTGTTGATACCGCAGCTGTTATGGGGCTAAAAGGGCTGACAGCAGGGCATATTCTGTGATGAGAACTTGACTATGAGACAGGCATCATACAGTACCTCAACTCTCTTTGAAATCATTGAGCCCTCAGGGTATGTTGCAAGGCCTGTATATTCTCCCAGGCTTTTGAATTGAGGGGAGAGTGGGAGTTTGCTGGAGACTGTTGTTCCTAATACTGTTTATATATATTACATGACTTCAGTTTGATGAAAGAAATAATCGGGCTAGTTTACATGAGTTTTTGTGAAACAAGCCAGGGTGTGAATCTATAGTGCACTAGCCTGCCACTCACTTAGTCACCATGTCCTGTGGAACTGAGTGCGCCGTACCAGAGTCCATATGGCCAGTTGGAGCACAACAGTCTAGTGGGCTGAGCTTCACAGACTGTCTTACCATACACTAACTCTCCATATAGACAAGCCCTCAGTATCTGGAAAAAAGAGTTTAGCTTCATGAGACATTAGTGAAAGCTGAACTTTTGTGTACAGAGTGAATGTATTTTTCGGACAGTGGAAAAAAATTAATCCTTCAGTGTTTTTAAATGAACTCATAATCTGATTTTAAACACTCAGTGCAGCTTCTCTTTACAAGCTGGGGCTAGAGTTTTGTTAGTGTTCAAATTCCTTATTAACTGACTGCACATTAACTGCATGTAACAGGCATGCCTGCTCTTCTTGTTGGCAAGAAAGACTTTTTTTTTATCAGAGGACATTCAGAGCTAAGAAAGTTCTGAGGAAATACTGTAATGCCAGTAAATGACTTTCTAAATTTGACTAACTTTCTCAGGCTTTTTTCCCCTTTTTGTTTTCTTTTAAAACATGATAGTTAAAGTGGTTTTGAAATTTTGTGCAGGGTACTAGTTTGCAAATATAGCAATTATAGAAGATAGCAATTACATTCACACACAGGTATAGCAACGTTTCAGGAGAGTCTTAATGAATGTTGTGAGGAGGATTATATGGCAGAAATCAGTTCTTTCATTCCCCACTTTATCCGGGGGGTGGGGGGGGCGGAGAAGGAAGACTCCCTCATCTGATCTTTGAACAACAACAAAAAAGTTCCTCCATCAGAACTGCGTTTAGCTCACCAATGGTTACACAAGCCATGGAGGCAGGGAGTTAATTCTTGGATGCATAGGGTTGAATAACTAAGTTGGGTAGTGAAAGAAGGGAAGAAGAGCACCAGAGGAAGCAGAGCTTCACACCCAGCTGCCAGAAGACCAGGTTGTACAGTGACCTGGTCCTTTTCTCTTTTTTATATGAAACTTGTTATAATCCATGCACTTTAAGCCTTTGAGGAATAAACATCACCGTTTGAGAGACTCTTTGTTCCCAGAGCAAGCTGCCTACTCCACCATTATAGACTTTTTTTAAAATTGATTACTGATTTTATGTATTAGTTGATGGATGTCCTAACAGTTACAGTATGTGAAGGCCTCTTAGGCAATCTACATTAATAAGTGAAAGCGATACTTGGACTGGAGTGTATAAGATAGTTTGTACACTATTTTTGAAAGTAGACTCTTCTGTTTTGATCCATACTAAATGATAAGCATATACTGAACTTTTTTCCAGAGGAACATGTAGCTGTTCAATGATGGGTAACCATACTAAACATTCCTTTTCTTTTTCTTTAAAACAAAGAAATCAAGAAGTGACTTTGAGGAGGCAAGGGGAGAGGACTTTTGTTTCTGGTCCGTGGGGAAGTTTGTGAAATGTTTATAGCTGCGCAGCCTGAAATGCCTTCCTTGACACATGTATGGTTGCTAACAGTCAGACCGGCATTGTGAGACAAGTGCTTGTGTTGCTTCGTTCTGAGCTTGACAAATGTGAAGAATAGCTGCACTAGTATGTCAGTCCCCCTTATTAGAGTTTCAGAATGGTGCCTACCTGTGCCTCAGACTTCTGTCTACTACTTTGCATTTTTATTAGGACTTTTCCCTTCCCATTTTCTGCCCATATTTACTCAGAAGAAATCTGATCTATTTTAGATGCCTGAAGGGCTCTGGGTTGTTGCTCAGGAAAAAAAAAAAAGATTTTGACAGGTCAGAAAAATATGGACCTTCAGAAAGCAGAATCATTTCAAATCTTTGCAACCAAGAAGGCATGGAAAGCACCACTTTGATTATTCAAACAGATAAAAGTGCCAGTGTTTACTATGTTTACTACGCAGACAAGAAAAGTTACATTTGCTGTTCAGACGTTTGAGAGATAAGCGTTACTTAAAATTTTTGAACAAGGCATTTTAAGTTGTTAGTTTTCCTTTATTGGGGCAGGTAGCAGAGCAGTACCAGGAGAGGAATAGAACAGGAAGAAGGGAGAATTGAGACCTTTCAGAGTTTTGGCCCAAGCGTGGGGGCATGGGGGCATCATTTGAGCTCCCCACATCAGGTGCCAAAATGTTGTGGGCCAGCTCTAAGTGGAATCATTGTGTTTATTTTGGTGTAAATCAGAAGCAGAATCCACCAGTATCTCACTTTATGTTGACACAATAGTTCCCATATTTTTGGAGTAGAGTAGAAACTCTTGTGATTGAATTTGACTCTCGCAGCAAGCTAAAATCATTTTGAGGTCTCAGCAAAGTAGGATTGGGAAAGTATTAAGATTAGTGAATTGTTTATCCTCCAGATTTTGTAAAAGAAGCCTAGTCTTGACGAGCATCAGCACATGCTACCTTCTGCTGATTTGAATTACTGAGGTGTTCATGAGGTAGCAAAAAAATTCAGTATACGCTAGGAGGCAAATCACAATATTGAAAGTAAACCAAGACTTTTCTCATAGGCTTTTACATCAGCCCCATGTGGAAACTGAATCTTAGTCTCTGAATGTGAAGTCGTTATATCAATTCCTCTATCAGCATGCTCTTTTTGTTGAGGTGAGTGGGGTTGGAAGTTGCTTCATATATATGTTTAATTTACGTATAATCTTGATAACCTACAGATCTTGATTTATTGTATTAGTAAACAAATGATTCAGTCAGTAAACTAAATGGGAAGAGACTTTTATCCATTGTATATAACTAAGAATCATAGTACTGTATCTATGTGAGTTGGTTGGCAAATCTATACATTCAATCACTGGATCATACCTTTCATTTGTTTGGATGGGAAACATGCTTTTCAATAATGGCATTGTTTGTAAAGCAATTGCAATGCTTTCAGCCTGTTTTTATGCTAGAGCTATATTTGGCCATTATTTCTTTGTAAAGTCCTGCTAGCTGGGTGGTTTTCTTCTTTTGAGTAGTAAGGACTGAGAGTTAAGCACAATTAACCATAAAGCCCAAGGCTTTTGCAGTTGTTCTAAGGAGCTGGAGGGAAGGGATAAGTTTGAAGGAGAGACTAGATTTATTGCTCAGTTAGAATGCATCTTAACGATTGTGTGTGAGAAGCTTGAGCACTATACATTTTTTTTTATTAACAGCTTCCAGAATAACAGCCTATCTTTTAGACTGCCTTTGCCTCTTCAAGTCTAGGGGAAAATGTTTTAAAGCTATTTTTGTAAACGAATGGATTAGAGAGGGATACTAATAAGGTACCTTACACCAGAACTCAGCTTTCTTTCTGGTCACTTACATTTTGACAGTGAACCCTGCGCTCAATGCCAAGTTGCAACAATAGTTGCCATTTTCTAATCTCCTTTAATTATGTAGTGTTTTAGGGAGAAGTCACTGATGGAATACTAACAGCTAAGGGTATGGTTACACTTACAGGATTATAGCGCTATTGGTTATAGCGGTCCCCTTATACAGTAATATGTATAGCGCTATTGTATGTCCACACTCAGACACACCAGCGGTATAGCATGGCCACATTTGTGGCACTTAATGCGGCATTAAGAGCAGTGCATTAGGGCAGGTATCCCAGCATTCAGCTGGGTGCAACGTGCTTTTTAAACGAAGGGGGTGAGGGGGGACGCGTTATGTGTATGCGGAGGGAGAGAGACAGTGGTTTTTCCGTTCTTCTGAAAGTCTGTCAGTGAGCCTCCGTTCACAGAAGGCTTTGTTTTCACACAGGCTCCCTCCTTAAACATTTGCATTGCTTATCTGCCGAGTTAAGAGAGAAACTCTAGAGAGGTACTTCTGCATTCCTCCAGCCGAGTTCAAAACAAAGGGAAGAGACGTCAATTGCCTTAAATGGCTCTAGGCATCTCAAGAGATCACTTGTAGCGCAGTGGGTGTCCACATTCTTGCTGTAGCGCTACAGCAGCTGCGCTACAGCCCTTATTCCCCGTGCGGAGGTGGATTACCAGGAGCGCTATAACTCCGCAGTTATAGCGCTCTACGTGACTTGCCAGTGTGGACGGGGAGGAGGTTATAGCGCTCATGGGGGCTTTATAGCATTATAAAGTGCCAGTGTAACCAAGCCCTAAGTGTTCAGGTCACTCTGGTATATTGTATGAATGAGGGACAAGTATCAATTGATTATTTGGTTTCCCTCAAATTGTCAGGAGCATAAATATTTTTGTTAATCCTAGCAGAAGGAGTGACGGCTGATCAAGAAAGGGGACTTTACTCTTATTTGGAACTAACCCTGCAAAGACAGAGACAATGTGTATATTATGTGGGATAGGTTCATTATTGCCTTGCATATTTGTACAGTGTGAGAAGGGCAAAGTCCAAGTGACACTCAATCTGGTTATGTCTTCACTACCTGCCAGAGTGGCAGGTAGGGTTCGATCTATTGGCGATTGATTTATCGCGTCTCATCAAAATGCGATAAATCGATTCCCAGAGGTACTTCCGTCAACTCCGGAACTCCAGCTCGCCAAAAGACGCAAGGTGGAGTCGACGGGGGGGACGGCAGGTAAGTCGGCCTAAGATGCGCCGACTTCAGCTACGTTATTCACGTAGCTGAAGTTGCGTATCTTGGGTCCCCCCCGCAGTGTAGACCAAGCCTCAGGCTTTATAGAACACACTGTGGGTGTAATATGTCTACTCTGCATTCAACTTCCTTAGGGTGAGTATGACATAGCCACAGGACCTGGTTATGGTACAGATGCTCCGTCACTGCAACCTTCCCCTCACAGTCCAGAAGGACCCTAAGCCAGCAGTGGAACGTAATGCTGGCTGGCAGAAACTTTAACTTGTGTCTGAGCAGACACTGGCTATGAGAACTAGGGAGCTGGAACCAGCTCCCTAATCTGCTGTCCCCATCCTCACAGGCGCAGGAGAAAATTTAGCCCATTATCTTTTATTATAGCAGGTGAAAATTGTGAAGTCTTCATGAACACAGAGTGAAGCCAAATAAAATAGAACAAGTTTTCTTTGAGACCAGCCCACTGTATTAGGGTCTCCGCCTGCAAACATTTAGTACTGGTTGCTGCCACAAGTCATCCTTTCAAGTTAATTCTTAAAAACCATTTCCTTGTGAAATGTAGAAATAATACCCCCAGACATGAAATGTGTTGCCTTTATAGAATTTCCTAGCCTGTAAAGCAAGCCTCTTTCACCTCACTGAAATAACTTTACAAATAAACAGTGTATGAAATTAACAGCCAATTATTTAGTTGTATTTATGTGAAGGTTATCTTTTCCATTTTGAAGCATTTATACAAAAGGTTCCATACTCTTGCCATTGAAGCAGTTTATACACTGAGTCCAACCCCGCTTCTATTGAAGTGGATGTGAAATTTTGTTCTCGGTATCAAATGGAACAGGATCATGCTCTGTATGTGCTACTTACTGTGGTTCCTAAAAGGGAGAAAATTATAAACACTGTTTTTCCTCCAGTATTTTTAAGTAAATACATCAGAAGAATTGTGAGCTGAATGTGAATATTTGTCAAGCTAATCATGAATTCTACTATTTGTAAATCTTTTTTTAAGCTACTATTACATCATTGTGAATCTGAGATGTTTATCAGAGTAAAAAAATCTTTCACATGTAGTGTAAACATGTCTTGGTGGACTGATGCTAGATCAGGGGTGGGCAAACGTATCAGGGCTGCAAAATTCCATGGAGGGACGGGTAGGGAAGGCTGTGCCTCCCCAAACAGCCTGGCCCTGCCTCCTATTCAACCCCCTCCCACTTTCCACCCCCTGACTTCACCCCTCAGAATCCCTGACACATCCAACTCTCCTTGCTCCTTGTCCCCTGACTACCCCTCCTGAGACCCCCCTACCTAGCCTCCCCGTTCTGCCCCCATCCACTCCTCCCCCCCCAACAGACTCCTGGGACTCCTAAGCCCCATCCAACCCCCCCGCTCCCAAACTGCCCCCCCGGGACTTCCCGCCTGTTATGCAATCCCCCAGCTCTGGCCCCCTTCCAGCTCATAGGCTCGTTCTGCCCGACCCGCCTGAGCTTCCGGTCGGGGAGGCCGTTGCCAGCCCAGCCCTGCCCCTGCCTTCCCCTCTCCCCTGAAGCCTCAGTGCACTGCTCAGCAGCGTGTCTGGCAGCCACATGGAGCCAGACGCGCTGAGGCTCCATGGGAGGGGGAAAGGATGAGCCCACGGGCCATAGTTTGCCCACCCGTGTGCTAGATGCTTTGTAATAAGGTTTATGGCGTATAAAAGGCTGTGGGGTATGTGCAGTTGGAAGTGATGCAGTTTGTATTTTGCCACTGGCACTGGAATATCATGGTGTAAAAATATTCCTATATGTGGTCTCTGTATTGGGAATTACTCTGTTCCCAGAAACCCTTCATTTTTAAATGCAGTCCTCTTGATCTGTTTCATTATGCATTTCTTCACCGCAGTTGAATGATCTGCCATACTCAGGTTAGCTGTGGTTGTTTGGAACTGTGGTATTTTATGATCTGCATATTTTCAGAAATGCTGCAGTTTCCGTAATCACCACTGCACAGCCTGAGAAAGCAAAATGCCAGGATTCACATGTATGTCTTATCACACAAACAAAAACTTCATTTGTATCCTGGCACACTAGCCCTGATGGAGTCCTCCATAGTAGTAAAACTGAAACTGTTTTAATTAGCTGTGTTCATAGCTGTATAACTTGGTTACTTCAAGTTCCTAGAAATTTTTTGCTCCCTCTCTCACTTGCACCCAATCTATTTATATGGAGTTCAGCATTGCAATTTATCAGCCATTTCTAATATGTGTGGATTGCAAGAGGACAGATCACCTCTGGCTTGTTGGCCACATGTGTGCAACATTTAATTAATTAGACAGTAGAGATTTTTAGGCTGTAGCACTCATCATGGAATCATCCTCAAGAATGAACAAATGGTACAAAGACTTAAGGGCTTCTGTCCCTTCAGGGAGTGTGTTTTTAAATGTGGCTGGATTCTGTTTTGGTTTTTTGTTTTCCCGTTGATCCAAAAAGTGAGTGTCCTGGTAAGTAAATAGCCCGACTTGGTAGTTCAGATAGCTTTCCCCGTGTCCAAATAAGTGAAGAGCTATCTTGGGGTCATGAAGGAGTGGTGTTACTTGTAGGAAGCGCTGCTTTTAAAAAGTTAAAGCAATAGTTAGCCTGAGCTCCCTCCTTCAGTGGCTAACAGGTCTACACTGGAATACACATTCAATTACTCCTGGGGGAATTCTGCGCCACTGCACATTGCAGAATTTTGCAGAAATTAACGCTGTGTGGCATTTCCTTCCCCCCACAGAACTGGGCTGTGGTACTGCTACCTGCCACTGGGGGCCACTGGACCTAGTAGAGCTCAGCTCGCACATAGAAGATGCTGCTGGGGAGAGGGAACTAGAAGGTTTCTGGCTGCTGCAGTTCCCAGCATGCCCCAAGGGAAGGAGACTGAGGTGCATAAGAAACCCCATGCAAGCCTGGGACCAAGCATCCAGGCTGTTTCTCCTCCTGGATCTCTGGGCTCTGGGGGATGGATGGGAGGTATCTGGGCTGGGGGGGGTCCCATGGCTGGGCTCTGTGGGGGAGGGGGTGTGGGTGTGGATGTCTGCCCTTGCCTGGGCTCTGCATTGGGGAAAGGGGTCAGAGAAACAGAAACTGGGTTGTCATAGGGGTTTCTTTAACTTTACACCTTGGGGAATTTTTGTGTGTCTGTATGATTACAGCCATTCTTGCTGACAGTTATTTTGAAATAAATTGCCAAAATAATTGAAACTGTTGTTATTTTCTAGGGTTGTTGCTTAATCGCAGTTAACTCACATGATTAACTCAAAAATTAATTGTGATAAAACAAATTAATTGCAGTTTTAATCATACTGGTAAACAATAGAATACTAATTGAAATGTATTAAATATGTTTGGATGTTTTTCTATATTTTCAAATATATTTATTTCAATTAAAACACAGAATACAAAGTGTACAGTGCTTACTTTATATTATTTTGATTACAAATATTTGCATTGTAAAAGGGTAAACAAAAGAAATATTATTTTTCAATTCTCCTCATACAAATACTGTAGTGTAATCTCTTTATCCTGAAAGTGCAACTTACAAATGTAAATTTTTTTATCACTTAGCATTCAAAAATAAAAAAAATAAAACTTTAGAGCCTGCAAGTCCAATCAGTCCTACCTCTTGTTCAGCCAGTCACTAAGACAAACAAGTATGTTTACACCTATGGGAGATAATGCTGCCCACTTCTTATTTACAATGTCACCAGAAAGTGTTAACAAGGCATTCTCATGGCACTTTTGTAGCCAATATTGCAAGGTATTTACGTGCCAGCTATGCTAAACATTCATATGCCTCTTCATGCTTCGCCACCATTCCAGAGGACATGTGCCCATGCTGATGGTGCATGTTTAAAAAAAATCATTAATTTAAATTTGAACTCCTTGGGGGGAAATTTTATGTCGTCTTCTGTTTTACCCATATTCTGCCATAAATTTCATGTTTATAGCACTCTCGGATGCTCTAGCACATGTTGTTCATTTTAAGACACTTTCACTGCACATCTGACAAAATGCAAAGAAGATACGAATGTGAGATTTCTAAAGATAACTACGGCACTTGATCCATGGTTTAAGAATCTGAAGTGCCTTCCAAAATCTGAGGTGTGGAGCATGCTTTCAGATGTCTTAAAACAGCAACAGTTCAATGTGGAAACTACAGAACCCAAACCACAAAAAAAGAAAATCAACCTTCTGCTTGTGGTGTCTGACTCAGATGATGAAAATGAACATGCATCGGTCTGCACTGCTCTGCATCATTGTCGAAGAGAACCCATCACCTCTGGAGTGGTGGTTGAAATATGAAGGGACATATAAATCTTTAGTGCATCTGACATGTAAATATCTTGCACTGCTGGCTACAAAAGTGCCATGCAAATACCTGTTGTCACTTTCAGGTGATGTAAACAAGTAGTGGGCAGCATTCTTTCCTGTAAATGTAAACAAACTTGTTTGTCTGCGCGATTGGCTGAACAAGAAGTAGAATTGAGTGGACTTGTAGGCTCTAAAATTTTATATTGTTTTATTTTGGAATGACCTTTTTTAACATAATTCTACTTTTGCCCATTCAAATTTCATGATAAAGAGATTGCACAATAGTACTTGTATTAGGTGAATTGAAAATACAACTTGTCCTGTTTTTTACAGTGCAAATATTTGTAATCAAAAATATAAAGTGAGCACTGTTCACATTGTATTCTGTGTTGCAACTGAAATCAATATATATGAAAATGTAGAAAACATCCAAAAATATTTAAATAAATGGCATTCCATTTAACAGCACACTTAATTTATGATTGTTTTTTAATTGCTGGACAGCCCTATTATTCTGACAAATAAAATATGCAGAATTTTACATTTTTTGGTGCAGTGTGCCCCCAGGAGTAACATTTACGTGAGTGGAATGAAAAATCTGAGAATGTAGATGAAGAGGCACAACTAGATTTAGCTTGTTTATCAGATGATTGTTGGTGAGTGGAAGAAGGTGGGCTGCATGAGCTAGGACGGCCTATATTAGCAGGACTGTAAGGGGAAGACTTCACAGCACCAGGACATGGTCACAGCTATTTTCCCTTTACTTTTCATGAGCACCGAAATCAGAAATCTAGTTTAGTATTTTTCAGACTGCTTTTTGCACTCTAGTGGGAGGTTCTCCATATGTTCCCAATTGGGAGTTTGGAGCATAGAGGAGCCTTGAAAATAACAGCATGGGAGGTTTGGGTGGGTTGTGGTTTGTTGTTGTTGCCAAATCCAGATTAAGCACCCAAGTATAAACTATGCCAGATATTTGTTTTCACAATTTTCTTTTGGCAAAATAAAAGACAAAGCTGGGCCTGCATACAAAATGCCTCATTCAGCAATAAACTGATAAACACTATTTCCAGTATTGTTTTGATAGCATTTAATGAAGTTGTTTCACAAGCAAAGATGTCTTGGCATGGAGAGGCTAGGTCTATACACTGAAGCTGTTGTTGAGCAAGACATCCAGGGTTAATTTTGGCTCAAGACAGAAAGAAATCAAGGTTTGCCAAATGAAAAGTGAAAAAAATCAGTTTTAAAAGAAAATATCTTCACATTTCCCACTTGGCAGTAAGAACAGTGTATGAATTAACAAAAGTGACAATGTTAATTTCTACTAATTTATCTTTAAATGGGGAAATCTCTCCTTCTAACAAGGAACTCTTATAAACTAGTATTAATAGTAGGCATCCTTCAGTCCAGAAAGACCATGGGTATTTGCAGGCCCGTCCGTAGGATTTAAGGGTCCCTACGCAGTATTATTAAACTGGTACCCTATGCCTGACATGGGGCACAGCCACTGTTCCCGTCCACGGACTCACAGAAGAGCCCCTCCCCCTCCCCATTGCTGACATACACCAAGCTTCATATGCAGCAGATGCTGTGGCAGCCTGGCGTGGGGGAGAGGGAGGAGGAGGACATGAGGTAGCAAAGGATATCAAGCCACCCAGCCTGCCTCATGGTGCGGTAGAGTCCTGCAGAAACCCCCATGCCCTCTCCCTCACACAGAATGCCAGGACATTTGGCTCTGTGAATATGGACCCTGCCTTAAGAAGACTCCAGCGCATGCTGGGTGTGCAGGAGCCAACCTGCTGTCCTGGTCATGCCCCAAATTTTCGGGTGCCTTACATAGCAGCGTATGCTGAGTGTGCCTAAGGATGGCTCTGGGTACGTGTCCCTATGAGGTTAAAATTTTTACTCCGTTGGTTTTATGGCAGCTGTGACTATGGCTGAAAAGACCCACGCAAGAGAAACAATCTGTCACATTTAAAGGTAATGTTTTCACCCTTTGGGCTCTGCCTTCTGCAAATTCTTTTCACCTCTGTTAAGCTGGACTGCTTCCTCTCGTAACTCGAGAGACCTTTATTAAGGTCTTGTTTCCAAAGGCTGCAGTCTTGAATGGGATCTACTATAAATACAATTTGAGTTGATCGCATTTTTAAGTGATTAGGGGTCTGGTCTTAAGGGTTATCACCAGGAAAAAAAAGTCAGGGAAAGCACAAATCAGTTTGAATAGTTCATATAAGAATTTTTCAATTCTCCATATTTAGTTTTACTGTTTTACATCTGTTCCAATCTGCATCACTTCCACTGTTTCACACCTAGGCCTCTCCTGAGTGGGGAATTTTGTGGTGTAGAAAAGCAGTGGGAGAATATCAAATTTATTTATGTTTGTGAATAAGGAGGAAAAGAACCCAGACTTCTAGAGGTGAAAATGAAGAACATTAACTGACTAACCCGTATTTTAGTTTATAAATTTATAGGATAGTTGTAGTCATTCTAAAATCAGTATCAAAGCTTAATGTTCCAAAATCTTAACCAAAAAGATTTATCCTTCCCCCCCAACCCCTGCAAAAAAGAGCTGCTGGAACATGATCTTTCATCAGAGTGGACCCTTGTCTCCAATGCTCCATTTCACACACTAAGGGCAATGGATGAGAGAGTATGTGGCTGTGATGAATGAGGGCAAAGTTACAAGTGTGGCCCTCTTTACAGGACATCCAAACCATTAGTTTGAACACTGAAATTAGCCTGTCTTAGATATAAGTGCCCATGTGAGGGATTTAGAATTTTGGCTGAAGTACCCACTCCTGTATATTGCAAACGGTGGAGGATGCTCATTGTACTCATCTAGTGAATAGAGAATCCTGGAAGATTCCGTGATCAATAGTCACCTAACAATGATGGTTTTAGCACTTCTGTTCCCTTCCCTCCCTAAAGAACCCCTCATTTCAGTGCAGGCCTGTTTTACCTTAAGTCATGTAAACAACACTGACTCACCCAGTCTTCATAGTCACATCTTCCTCAAAGGTGTCACTAGGAAGGTGTTTACATTTATCACAACTCCATTTCTCATACTTCTCTTCCATGCTAATAACAGGCGGATGCAGTAATGCTGCCATATCATTGTAATTGTTGCCTGAGGGTGGCTTATATATTTCAAGTTATCTCTTTCTGAGTAGTGTAAAATTTGCTGGATTCATCTATCTTTACTTTTATTAAATTAAAAAATATTCAATATCCCTTCAGAGTGATTTAGGGAAAATACTGCATTCCAGAGCATTAATTTAAAAGTGCAACAAGCCCTTGAATGATAACCAAGGGTTTATTTCTGTTTAACAGGGATCATTTGCTATGGGGAAGGGGGACAGTTGTTCCCATTGACCTTGGCTGCCCCCTCATCCCAGATTTTTTATAATTCTTTGTGTTCCATTAGGTCTGCTACTCTGCCCCTAGTCCCCAACTTTGCAGTGTATAAGCACATGTAACATTCTGTATGCTGGCCCAACTTTTGCACCATCCCAGAATTATTCTGAAATGGTGTCCCTGCCATTTGATTGTTAAATCTGTGTCAGTAAAGGACTTAGACCATGTTTAATGCTGCTCAGTGAGACTCCTCACATAGTGTAAAGATCAGCATGTGTATAGTCTGCGCAGGGTCGGAGCATTAGGCCAAGTCTACACTACCCGCCAGATCGATGGGCAGTGATCGATCTGTCGGGGATCCCTGAGCGCTCTTCCTGTCGACTCCAGAACTCCACCGCTGCAAGAGGCGGAAGCGGAGTCGATGGGGGAGCAACAGTGGTTGACTTGCCGTCATGAGGATGCTCAGGTAAGGCGACCTAACATACATCGACTTCAGCTACTGGTATGCTATTCACGTAGCTGAAGTTACATATCTTTGGTCAACCGCGCCCATCCCCGCCCCCAGTGTAATCCTGGCCTTAGTTAGCTCTATGTGAGTAGTAAGGAGACTCAAATATCTGAAGCATTTTGTCAGTATCTCCTGTTGGTCTTCCAAACTTGTCTAGAAGTAAGTTACTTAAGAGGGGAGAGAGAGAAGTTTGTAGGTAATGATGTCCGAGGGGAAAAATTAAAGAGACAGCAATTGAAATAAAATAGTAACATCAGTTTTAAAATTACAGAAAATATGTCCATTTTCTTGACTTCAAAAAGCTGAAAAGGAATCTGTCAACTTGAAATCTACTCAGTTTAAAAAAATCCCAGTTAAAAGTAGTTTCATGTACTGTCCTTGTCCCTCAACCCCCTGCTCCTATTCTCGATTTCACAATCACCTTTTCTTTATTTTAAAAATGTTTTATTCCTTTCCCCTGTTACTATATGGAAAGTCCACACAAACAGGATGAAGAGTGAAACTGTCTAGACACAACAGGCTGTCAAAAGCTCAGCGGAAACTGAAAAAATCAGAGAAAAAATATGTATTTTATTAATCTCTTCAATTGGAGTCATTTTAGGTATAACAACAGCAGATTAAAAAATTCAGACAAACATGGTTTTGGTTTTAACTTGATAGTCCTTTTCAGAGCTCTTTAATAAAGATAGTGTGGTCCTTTAGAAAATAAAATAAACAAGGGAGGTTATTGCAGCTTTAAGGCAAAATAAGTTTCATAGAACTTACTACTTTAAAAAAAATAAAGGCATGCCATTACAGCCCCACAGCACAAAAGAGATGCTGCTTGAATAAGGATGATAACACTGCAATCTTGAAAGGAAGCTCACTTATACAACCAGCTAACTGTCTAGGTATTTATACTGTATTGTTGCCATGTTTTTTGAGCACTGTTTACTTCAACTATTAGAGGAATCTTTGCTAGTCTCCCATAGACATTATAGGACCATACTTAGGTTCCCCAGCTCCCAGAATGTCATAATGAAGGTGGAATCTCAGTTTTCAGTTTTTAAGGAAGTTTCCCAGTCTCCTGGCTGAGAAAACCTCAAAAACATGAACTGCACATAACCCATTCAGTGATGCTGCCTGAGTCTGCAGAATGACTGAAACTAGGGCTGGGAGATGTGAACTGCCCCATACATCTCAATGGAGTGATATTTTAAAACCCAATACCATGGGCAGCTCTGTGACCATGACCCCAGTAGAGAACTCAAACAGACAAGAACGCAGTGCTCACACACACATACACTCCAGCTGCTGGGGTAAGTACTGTGGTGAACCCACCTGCCTCCCCCAGGGGAGGAAACTTTACTGTTGTAGAGGATTGGTGTGTTTCTGCTTCCACTTCTCTAAGGGTGGAGGTGGGTGGATCACTGGGGCATAGCCTGGAGCATGCAATGCTGTGGTGTGCATAGTGCCCTGGGTTACCATAAGCTAGCCCTGCCTCCAGCATCTTCAGCTTTCTTGAATAGAGTTTGCTAATTGTTCCAAATTTGTATGGTGACCTGGCAGTTCTGACAAATGAACACTGGGATGAGCTCACCTGTATGCAAATGTAGCCATAATAATCATGAGGTAGTAAGGATTCCAAAGTGCTTTACAAAACTTTACATATGGGAATCTTTACATCCTCTACTTCCAGGAGAACACCAAATTTATAGTCTGGAAATGAAGAAGAATCTCAGATCCAATTGAAAGTGTAGGAGGGAATTGTAGCAAAAAGAATCTAGTTGCCAAAATTACAATGTGGGTCAGAACATCAAAAAGTGCAATGGGCTCTTTAATGATAGGTGATCAGAATCTTTGCTTTACATACTGGGAGGTAACACCTTACTGGAACGCTGTATCAGGACTGTCTTAGAGGGAAGAGTGCCACCTACTGATTCACAAGCATCTCTTCTGGCATCCCAGTTTTTGTGTTTGTGGTTTCTATTCAAATATTGACACGGCTTGACCCTTTTTAGCTTATGAGATCTGTACCACTCATAACCTCAGGTGGTATAATTGCAGCAAAATAGATCAGTAAATTCATACCATGAACTTTTTTTTAAAAAAACTTGTTAGTACTGTCTCAATCACCTTGGAACAAGAAGAGGTTCTGGGGGGTGTATCTTCTAGCCTTGTGCTGATTAAGCTCTATATTCCTATCACTGAAAATTTTATCTTTAAAGAAAGAAGAGGTTCATTTATCTGAAGCGGACTGCAAGTATATAGTAGTAAACTCCAATCCATTGTATATGTGTGTTTTGTGTCTTCAAAGGCTGTTTATCATCTGACTTCTGAAAGAGCCATACAGCCTGTAGAATCATACATGGTTCATTAAAAAAAATCCATTTTAGATCATGGCTGTTTGCTCATTAAAACATGCGGTATGTGTGCATGCGCGTACACACACACACACACACACACACACACACACACACACGCTTAATGTGTATGTGCTGCGGTACTGTTGTGGTTGCCTAGAAACCAGTGGGAGGTATGTCAAAAAGCAAGAGCTTTAAATGAATTAACAGAAGCATCCAAGTTAGTTTCAGATGAGTGGCAGGAGACATATTGCTGGATTGACTAGCCCAGATGGTTCTGTGTGCTGATTATGCTGATGCTCTCCTAGAAGTCACATGTTAAAATACAAAGATGGAAATGTTGAATATAATAATCTCTTCTGGAGCTTGTTAGTGACCATAGAGGTAGAGGGGACCCAATTTCTTTGTAAA
This sequence comes from Dermatemys mawii, assembly GCA_007922305.1. Taxonomy (NCBI): domain Eukaryota; kingdom Metazoa; phylum Chordata; order Testudines; family Dermatemydidae; genus Dermatemys; species Dermatemys mawii. Next base: position 59,561,340 of record ML677334.1, read on the forward strand.
CACCTTTTTAATAGCGTGTATTAAGAAATGCTTAAAGAGTCAGTTGTCTCAACAAAGAGTTTCCTGAGATGATGATGATGATCTTGCATGTTTGTTCCAATTCCTTGGAGATGCTTTAATTTTCATTCTGGCAACAATACTAAATAACAGTCTGCAAACACTTACTCCCAAGCACGCCATTGTGCTTACTATGGTGAGAAGTGCCAATGAGTTAATTAGGACTACTGGACAGAGAAGGCACTATATTTAGTAGTGAATATTTTCATGAATGGTCACGAGTAAGTAGTCTCTAAAGGTAAGAAAACCAAAGGCAATCCTGGAGTCTAGAAGTGGAAAGTGAGTCTGGGTAAATTGACCTAAGTTACGCTACTTCAGCTACGTGAATAACATAACTGGAGTTGACGTAGCTTAGGTTGACTTATCCTGGCATCTTCACAGCGCTGCGTTGACAGGAGACTCTCTCCCGCTGACTTACCTTACTCAGGGAGCTGGAGTACCGGAGCCGACCAGAGAGAGCTCTGCCATTGATTTAGCAGGTCTTCACTAGACATGCTAAATTGACATCCACGACATCGATTGCAGCAGCATTGATCTCCCTGGTAGTGAAGACCAGCCCTAAGATGAGAGAAGTAATCTGCCATTCTTCCAAAAGCAAGCAAGGGATCACGGAACACTGAAATGTACCTAAGGCTGAAGTGCGTAACAAGTTCAAGAAAGGGGAGATTTTTAAGTTGTCCTTACATACTCTGAATAACTACCCAACTTTTTCCCCCAGATCTTGAGAAATACTTAGTCAGGTACTCAAGATATAAGGGTTCAATTCCAGCTGTACCACAGAGTTCCTATGTGTCCTTGGGCAAGACGTTTAATGTCTCCGAACCTACGTTCCCCGTCTGTAAAATAAGGATAATAATGATTTTCTACCCCTGAGGGTTGTTGTGTGAATAAATCACCGTATATACTCGTTCATAAGCCGAATTTTTTTGGTAAAAAAGTGACTCATTAAAGAGTGAGGGTTGGCTTATAAATGGGTCTATACCAAAATTTGATGATTTAAAACTCTATGGAATTATTGAATTGAATATCTAATACATTATCATTTGGTTTACCTGGAGCACGTGCTGGCACGGAGTCCCTCAGTTCTCTGTGGCCGCGGTTCACTGTTCCCAGCCAGTGGGAGTTGCGGGAAGTGACGCCACTTCCCACAGATCACGTTGGCTGGGAACGGCAAGCTGAGGCCACAGGAAGCTGCGGGGCTTTGTGTCTGCAGACACTCCAAGTAAACAAAACATCCTGACCTGCCAGCCATTTACCCTGATGGGCTGTGAGCCAAAGTTTGCCAACCCCTGAAATATAGGGTTGGCTTATGAATGGCCATACAGTTTTTGTTATTTTTACCTATCCATCTTGGGGGGTCGGCTTATAAACGAACGGGCTAATGAATGAGTATATACGGTAATTCATATTTGAGGAGCTCAGTGATAAGGACTATATACACAGTCAGGTGGATAGAACCCTTCTGTGCAACAGTGGGAGTTCTCATGGAGTTAGGCAGTCTCCTGCACTGTGGGCTAATGGGAATCATAACTTGTGCCATAAAGATGTGAAACAGAGTTCTTTGGCCCTGCCAGCAAAATGATTTGAACTGTACTAGTAGCAACATACTCTGAACTGGTTGTCAAGCAGCTTACCAGCTATTTCTCACACTGGTTTAGGGTTATCATATTTCAAGTTCCCACTCTCCGGCTGCCCAAGTCTGAAGGCAGCACAGCCACCAGAAGCAGCACAGAAGGGTGGTGAGATCATACCATGCCACCCTTACATTTGCGCTGCTGCTGACAGTGGCACCGCCTTCAGACCTGGGCACTTCTGTCCAGCAGCTCCTGCTGCTGCTGTCCAGCTCTGAGGACAGTGCCACTACCAGCAGCAGGACAGAAGTAAGGCTGACAAATCCAGTAAACATGCATGTTGCTGTTAGGTCATAATAGAACTTGTAGTTCTACCAGAATCGATGTTCGGAAAAGGACATGCAAGGAGAAATCAGACACATTTGTTCATATTTCAAAAATCTGCCCAGAGAGAGATTGGAGGACCAAAAAAGAGGTCATGTCCAGGAAAACCTGGACGTATGGAAATCCTACACTGGTTGTCTCTAGCATGGTCTGTCTGTCCAATGTCAAGAGGGAGTCTTCTGTTTTTGAGAACCATGCTATCTACCCTCTTCTCTGGCAGACATCTTGTGTCCACCTTAGGAGTGGACACAAACAATGTTGTATTTGTGCTTGGCCATAACCGTGTAGTATGATAAGTTTCACATGTGATTATAGCTCATCATCCCTGTTTACACTAGACTCATAATCATTTTCCACTCCTGCTACCACTCTTGCAACTGCCCTCATGTTGGCAATGGTAAGAGCCTGCTGTACGCTGGCCACTGGTGCCGTTTTAACGGGCATGTCTTCTAACCCTATTTAGAAGACATAGTGGTTGAAATAGTGACAGCCAGTCTATGCTAGTGTTCTTTCCCACCTCTTGAGCTGTGTAGTCATAGCAATAGTTAGGAAATGTTAAGAAAAAATCTAGCGTAGATGCAGCCATAAGTAAATAGGATATTTGAACATTTTCTGCAGTTCACATAGGTAGGTCACTGATGTCAACGTGGTTTCTGATTCAACCCAATGTGCACATACAGTATTGCCCCTCTTGGTTTGGGTAGCTCTAGCTAGCAACAACTATAAAATATTCTTGACAGAAAGGTTTCATGTTAATTCGTGACACTGTGGCTGTCTTTTAAAAATCTCCATAGAAACAGAAATCTTGTTAGATCTGGTTTTTAAATGGTTTTCTTGTGACCTGAATAATATTTGTATACTTCTTTCATCTGAGGTTCTGAAAGCACTTTACAAGTGTTAACTAACTAAGCTTCACAACAGTCCCATGAGGTAGCTAAGGCTTATTCTCTTTTGTCAGAAGTCTGAGCCACAGAGAGGTTAAAGGCCAGTTTTGAACCCCTTACTTTCACTGGCAAGCAGGTGTACAGACAAGTAGTCCCACTGGAATTAGGAGAATAGCTGTTCACCAATATGTAAATAAGAGTGAGTTGCACAAACCAGGCCTCAGTGACTTGTCTCAGGTTAGAAGGAAAACTGTAGTATTACTGGGAACTCAAATCTCCATATTCTTAGACTTGTTCTTTAACCATTAACCCTTCCTTCTATAAAGTTTCAAGGGCTGAAAAATTATTTTGTGGCTTTTTTTGTGTCCTTTCTCTCATCCTGCAGCATATGACATACTTGTGCATATTACATATATTTAATGTGCACATGAGGTTCTCTGCCCTTTTCATGTTCAGACTCGGACAAGGATGCAGGGCTCAGGTGGTAAATACTGTGTCCAGCCCCTTTCAAATTACTGCTTCTTGCCCAGATCAGCAGTAGGGTTTATCCTGGTGGCAGTTCAAAGCACTCCCTCCCCCTGGACTTTTCATCACTTCCAACTTGGACTGATTTTGAAGCAAAATCTTCGTTTCAGCATTCAGACTGACAAGAGGCTACTTACTTATTGTGGCCAGGCTCTACGACCCTAAATTGTTCAAGATGCTTCTGGTCACATTTGATGCTGCAACCACAACCAAGGGCGAAGTCAGGGGAGGGATATGCTAGTCACTGAATGATCAGATTCACTTCTCCCAGGCCTTAGTCCAAAATAGGCTGCATTTGTTGACACACTGCAAGAGTAGTCTAGTTTCTCAGGCTTGAGAGGATACCTGGAGGTATGGGACATTTGAGGTCTCCAGGAAGGTGTGACATTATACTCCATATTCTTTATGAAAATATTCTTGTGGGAGGAATATGACATAATTAAAGTATGCTTTATGCAAGATAACTCTTGTATCACAGGAAGACTAAGCTCTTTTACAGTCCATTGTCTCTTGCTGATTGGCTTTTTCATTGTTGTACCTGAAATGTTAGCAGTGGGTGTCACCCAAAGTAGCATAGTTGAAATACGGATACATAGTCAATATTCCTAATTTCAGATACAGAAATGATACATGCATACAAATTGGATAATCACATTCAGTAAATTATAACCTTTCCAATGACACCTTACAAGAGTTATTTTGCATAAAGCATATCTTAGTTATGTCATATTCCTACCACAAGCATATACTCCATAACGAATATGGACCATAATGTCACAGAAGGGACTATTTATTTTATTTAGCCACTCAGGAGATTAAACCCCTTTCACTTCCCCTACTTACTCCTTTTTTGGCCCTGCTCATATTGCAACTGGCAGGAGTTGGGGTGATGAGAGCAAGTTACTATTTTCCCAATACACTCTTCTGGGAGCAAATGAATAGGGAGGGGATGATGAAAGATGAGTACTTGGAGTTGCCAGCTCCTGCAATTTCATTGCAAGCATCATGATATTTAGTGTTTTTTCTTAAAGTCCTGAAGATGTGATGGGGTTAAAGTCCCAGATTTCCTTTAGAGTTCATTTAGTTTCTAGACTCCATAGTTGCAGAGAAAAGCCTGGATGTGACCTGAGTGTAGCCTAAAGGCCCAGAAACTGGAAGGTAAATAAAACCAAAAATGTATTAGTTTAAAAAACTCATGGGTTTTTAAGCCAGTCTCCTGATTCTCTGAGGCCTAAGTCATGACTTTTAAATGTTTGCAGTTGACAGTCTTGAGTATGGGAATGATCTGTGCTTCCTCCCTACCACTCACTGGCCTGAGTAGCTGACTGGTGTGTAGGGAGGAATAAGTTCTCCATGAAAACATGGTAAATGAAGTAATTTACACACTTCTTAGAGCAAGTGGGGAGGAAGTGGAACTCTTTTCTGCTCCTGGTATAGCACAGCTTACTCACTGTCCCAGGCTGAAAACCAATCATAAAGTTATAGTCTACACCAACTGCTGACCTGTGCTGGATTCATACAACAGTTGACTGTTTTATTTTGTATGGTGTGGGTATTTTACATAATGATCAAGTGCCTCTATAACAGTAGGATCAGGTGCCTTTTATAGAAATAGAAATAGCATTTCTAGCAGGAAAAATATTTGCAAAACAAAAAATACATTCATCACAAACATAAATAGTAAATGATTTTATTAAGCAACAATGTGCTCAATGCTATACAAGAAAAATTAACATTATACATTAAGTATAATGTATTTAAAGAAAGCTGACTTACCTTCATTTGAATATATTTCACAATATTTCAGTGTCTTTTTTTTTTTCCCAGAGAGGAAATTAACTTACTGTGTTCCACAACAATACGCACTTGTTGCTTCAAACCACAGTAGAACCTTTCCTTTCAAAAGCAAACACCATCTGGAAGCTAGTTCCTACATGCAACAGGAACACTTTTTTAAAAAATGCCTACCGGTTTTAGAGAGAGTGAAGGTTTCAGAGCTATTCCCTAGATTCACAGTGAATGGGGAATACCACTCAAACCGGCAATCCTTCTAGAAAAAAAAAAGAGAGCCCACTACAGTTAGGCATAGCTTAAAAAAAAAAGAAAAAAAAAAGAAATAAAAACCACAAGAAAGAAAAAGACAAGTCTTGGGGGAAGCAGTAACTGTGAGTGACACACAAGTCTGCTTTTAGCCCTTGCACTCCAGAGCAAACATGAATTATTCAAAATGTGGCTCTATTAATCTTTGCTTCATCTCCCTGTGTGTAAAGAGATAGCAGATGCTGTATTTCCAGTGCAGTCACTGCTTACATGCCCACTCAATAGGGTATTGCCATGAATCACGGGCTATGGAGACTTTCAGCGCGTTGTCCAAGACTCGAGAGTACTTCAGTCATCTGAACGGGAGTTTTTGTTTCAGAGAGAGAGGAAATGCTGTGATACAAAACCTTTTCTTCATAGTCATTTTCTGTTGAAACAGGTGACTTCCTTTTAATACTCTATTAAGCTGCTTCAAGAGACTTTTTTTTTTTGCCTTGCCTGCTTTCTTAAGCCATCAAAATACACATGAAAGATAGTAAAATAGGAATTCCATGGGAATTTCACTTTGCTTGCAGCTTTTGTATTTTGTAACTTTTCATTTAACCAAAGAACTAAAAGGATATTAATCAAAGGGCTTGTAAATAAATGTATAGCAACTGCAACTGTATTCAGTTGTGTAACTTCAGAGCGTGTTTTAAAGCCTATCAATTCCCCCAGGCTTTTCCTGAGGTAAGGGTGATTTAGGGAAGAAATTGACTGGAGGGTGATACACGAGAGGATAAAATGCCATTCTGAGAATGAGAAGGTTAATTGTGGTTATAACTGTTCTCTTCCATATCTTGTCTATTTTATTGGTACATCTGGAATACCAGGAAGCATTATTTAAAATAAATAAACAGATAAGTAGCTGCATGTCTTTGAGGCATAGTAAGGTGATTCATCCAGGAAACTGCATTGGTATTTTCACACTTGAGAGGCTTCTGTGGCAGAGATTCACCTGGGGTCTGTACGCCCAAAAAATATAACAGATCTGAGCTCAGAAACTAGCTTTTATCAATTGTTTTAAACTAAACATGCCTCCATTGGTTTTGAAGGTTTCTTCATTTAAGTAGCTATAGGAATTAATCTGACACTAGATTGGCTCCTTTAATAAATCTGTAAGTAGGAGATTACATTTTGGATGGTGGTAGTAGCTGGCCATCTTTCAAGATTCCCTCTTCCCCCCGCCATCTCATGCTTCTGTCATATGGCTTCTCCATGGCTTGGCTTTCAAATTCAGGCGTAGGACCAATTGGGCAGGAAAACTCATAGTGGAACTTTTGCTCTTACTTTGAGTTTATTTCATGAAGGGTTACCGTGCTTCACCCTTGGAACAGTTTTTGTAATCCTGGGAATGAGAGAGAGAGACTGTAATACCCAACACCTCCGTGCAGACCATTACTGCTGTAGCAGCTCTCTTTAGACTACCTTAAAGTGAATGTAGTTCCTATGAAACATGACTGACAGCCCTGCCAATGTGCCATAAGCTTGGCTTGGAGGAAAATACCTTCTGGTGGGAGGTGCCCATGCCTGTCTAATTATCGTCTCTCTCCTGCTAAAAATGATGCTAATTAGGGATATACGTTAGAGATTTATTTGAGACCTTCTGTTTGCAAAGGCCTCTGAACAACCTTCAGATGGTAATAGCTTTTAGTCTGTGATGATTTTGGCTAGATTCTTGCTGGTAATTAAGGTTATGTGAGTCTCTGCACCATAGCAAGCGTCTAGCCTAATGGATCCAGTTTCAGGATTAGGATTTTACAGTTGGAAGAATCCATATTCTGTTACAATTCTAGAACCGTCAAGTGTTCAAAGACCATATTTTAATGATATTACTATGAAGACTGTGTCACCTGTGGATTCATATAGACATGTAAACGGTCCACATTTAAATAAAACAATTTTGCTGTGGTTAGTGGTACTATAATGGTAATGAAGAGTAAAGTCTTAATGTTGTTGATTCTTGTGCATTTTCTGAAGCAATACAGTTCTCTTCAACATTTAAGAAGTAGTGTACTGTACATCTTCCCCAAGGCCAACATACTAGAAATAGTGCCTCTGACTTATTTCTGTATTTGATAATGTTCATCATCTACTATGCAGCTTTACAGTTGTATTTCTGTTGAGTATGATTATGTAACTGCATTTCCTACAGAGGCAGTGATCTGAATTTTAACACTGCTAAATGGCATGAGCAGATAGATAATGATCAGCTGTTTAAGGGACTGGGGCAATTTCACATTAACTAGTTTAGTTTTCTTAACCCCCTTTCTCTCCCTCCCCCCCCCCCGGCAAAATTTTCAATTTTAGTGTGTTTCTTTTTAGACTCTAACACAAATTTAGGTCTTGTAGGTAGCAGAAATCTATTTGGATTATACTTACTGCACAAGAAAAGCACTCTGACTTTTACAGGGTGGGTGGAGAGGAAAAATGAACTTTTTGTCAGTCTTTTGTAGTGCAGCAGCTGGATTCAGTGCTGCTATGGCAACACACCACATGATGAGGTATATTAGATTCTCTGCACTGAGTGTAAGTGGGAGAATGAACTCAGCTTTTTATTGAAGTTAAAGGCTATTTTGGAATTTCTTGTGTAGAAATGTGTAAGGTCAAATGCTATAGTTCCCAGCATATGTTGTACTCAAAGAGAAGGATTAAGTGCGTGTTGCTGTATTAAACTGCAGAATCAGGTAAGGTACAGACTGTATCTATTAAACTGTCGTCGTCTTACCTTCTCTGAGGCAAGAGCAGAACTTCCTAGGGTTTTTCCTCTTAATTTTTCCCCAAGTATATTACCTGCTGATTTTGCTAATTTGGGAGCGTGAACATGTGGTCAGATGTTTATACATTTTGGGAGATTTGTTTTGCATTGCATAGAGATGAAGAATATTAGAATCATAGGTGGTAATTTCTTTCAAATCAGTGCAAAAGTCTGAAGATTTTCATTATTATTTTGAAAAATCAATATCGTGAAGCAAAACTGAAACAATTACATTCTTTACTGCACAGTGGTTCAGAACAGCTTTATTGTCAGTCAGAATCCAGAAATATATTTAGCTGGAGATGTCTTGCTAGCAACATTTTTAGCAGTCTATTGCATTTATTAAGATTTTTTTTCTTCTGCTGCATAAATGCATCTGAATTTTTCTGGAAATGAAATCTCCTGTTATTCCTTGCTTCAGATTTCGTGATGTCTGCTTAAAACTGTCAGTTCTTTTGTGTAGTTGAACCAAACTTTAGCACACTTGTAGGGATGAGACAGAAGCAAAAACTGAACAGTGCAGTTGAATATAAAATGTTTGCCCTTGTTAACCATTAATCCAGATAAAAACTGTTAATAATGGCAAGGGATTAACTTATTTAGTAAGAGCCATAGTCCCAGTTCAATGAAGCATTACACTTCCATATTTTCTACACAGGAGATTTTTTTCAAACATACCTTTCTGAAAAGGGACAGGCTTTCAAATAGCACCTTTTGGATGGTGACCTCAGAAAGTGGGAACGCAAAACTCTCACCCAAAGATGGTCTTGGAGACCATTTACAGTCATGATTAATAATAATAATAATAATGGATCTAATTGAAGTTAGATTAGGCAATGCCCATCCTGCCTGCCCTGAAGAGCCTCCAATATTTTGGAAAATGTCTATGACATGACATTTCAGACATATTTCTTCCTCAATGTTGTAACCACAATTCCTCCACTATATAGTTGCCTTTCTCTCATGAAAAACTAGAGGCAGTTAATAGAGCTTCACATAAAAATAACAACTGCCCTGCACTTTGACCCTCTAGAAAATGCTGCCTCCAAGGAGAACAAAACTGCAGCAAGGGCACCTCCAGTATCTAAATGCTGTTTATATCGATCTGGAGTCAACCAGGAGTCTAAAGATGTGTGGCTATTTATAGTTCTGTCAAAAATAAAATATACAATCACTCTTGAAAGGACAAATTCTATATATTTGGGAGGGGAGGTGGTCAGTGAGACAGCATCATGGAGTCTCCTTCAGTCAGATTCTGAGAAAATAGCAGGAAAAGACGCGCCCTCCTCACTCCTTCCATACAGTACGTAACAAAAGAGTGAAAAATGTGCTGTCTCCACCGCCTGAATTTAGGTTTTCAGTGCCTAGTCTGTACCTCCTCTCCTGGTATTACAAAAGATTAATATCACCAGTTTAGAGGATGAATCAGAGGACGAAGTCTCAGTCTCATTCCCACTGGAGCCAAATCAGAAGCATTCCTGTGGAAACTTTCAACTGGTGTGAAGATGAGGTTTCCCATCCCTTTAATGCTTTGGGGGGCAGCCTCAATTATGGTATAACTGAGAAAAGAATCCTGAATGTTAGGGAACTTGCCACAAGGAAAGAGTAAGTGAACATTACCCTACATCATAGGGAGTAAGTAGGCATATCACAAATTTTAAATTAGATTCCTTCTATAGGCTTCTGTAATAAGGTGACTTTTAGCAGAGCCTGAGAAAGAAGCAAGCATTCTATTGTGCTTCTCTGCTCGCGAGACAGGAGTTGCGAAATAAGGAAGCTCATAAATGAGAAGTCCTGTTATACTCTCAGGATGAAATGAGTTAGTGGGAGTTGAATTATCTAACAAGAAGAACAATTTGATTAACATGGAATCTTTAATGTGGAAGAATTAGCCAAAAAGGGAAGATAATCAAACGAAATAGGGTCATGATTTAGTTCTGATTCTACTAGTCCAAGTAAAGCATGGAAAATTTAAGTTCAGATTATCTAAGCAATCAAAGAGGAAATTGAGTTGACCCCTTTGTCTTTCTAGCATTAGGAAAGTATTCCAATGCTGTGCATGAGGACTCTAGTTCAGAGACCCAGGAGAGCTTACCCAGAGTAAAACACAATCTCACTATTTCATCACTGGTGTAACTGCACAAATGTTCCCATCTAACTGAGTGGCATGGAGTTACTCCAGGGATGAATATGGCCCAGGGAATACAAAGGGATTAGGCTGAGGAAGTATAAGACAACTTTGATAAGTATGTCCTCTCTGTGAAATGCATCCAGGCCTGTATTAGGCTCTTAAAGGGGAGGAGAGTTAACTGGCAGTGTATTTACTGTTCTGTAAAATATGCTCATTTTATTTTCATGTGTTATAAAGGCATTCATCTTTGCTATAGTAACACCACTGTCAAAACATAGTCATTTTAGTGTTAGAAGACCATAATCTCTATGGGACCCAGCAGACAAAAACACTGAGGCTTTACACAGAAAATAGCTATTAAGCTTTTTCCACTACAATAGGATCAGCTGTGTCTTTTATAGGATTTCTAGGGTCACATTAGAATGGACAACTCTAACAAAAAAATAAAAAATAAAAAAAATAAGGCCCTGGTTTTGAAAGCTGATCTCCAATTTTGTGGGTAACTGGTTTCAGACATTCAAACTGCAGCCATTGTTAGGCCATGTATGTGCACAGTCTTAAACCTTTTCTCCTTCCCTTCTATTGTCTATCTATTGCATCTTGTTTAAACTACATTGCACACTCTTCATGGTAGGGATGTGTCTATACAGTGCCTAGCACAATGAGGCCTCTGAGTACTTATGCAATATAAATAACTTGATTTAACGTATGGATGCCTCATGTACACCAGCCAACTGGGGGAAACATAGAGGACTGCTAAGATTTGCTAATTGTGAAATGCTTCTGTTGATTCTACATGAATCTGCTGTTTAGATGCTACACTGCATTAAGGGTATTACTGTATTGATACCAGCAATGCAATTGCAAGGAATTTATCACATCTACCCATTCTGAGAGTGTACATATAAGGAAAGTCTCTTCGGCAGTACCATTTCAACACACATCATTCATTGATACGATCAGCATTTCATTATCATGGCTTGATAGAAAAAAAACAGGACAGACTACAGACTTGACCATGAGGAAGGTGTGTGCCTCAGAAGAAAAACATTTGAAAATGCAGTCAGCAATTTGTTGGTGAACAAAACAGATTCAAAATTTACAATCACGTCAATTCCCAGGCTATTACATCGAATGTCTTATATTCAAATAATAACATGGGCAAATTTCCATTTAAGGGGGCTACTAAGTCTCTCCCTGTCACTGAAATCACTAGCAATGACTAATGAATATAGAGAGATCCACACCAGGCACCATCATCCCAGTCCCTTATTTGGTTGTTAGATGGTCGTAATGTTCTTCAAAGGATAAATATGTACAAGAGTGATAGTAGCAAGAGATGCCCTCTTTGAGAGTTTGGGAGCCACATCTGAATGTTACCCAGATCAAATCAAAATAGACAGAAGTAGTTCCAAAGTTCCTGAGCCATGTTTCTTGGATCTGTAGTAGGCTCGTGAACAAGCAATCCAAGGAATATTCTGAACTGGCAAGAACTCTGCACTCAAGGCCTGATATTTCCAATAGATCCATGCAACCTAAACCTATCCCTATGGATACTGAAAGAAAGTTCCTTCCAAAGAAGTGTTATTCTCACAGGAAAATAGCCACACTGAAACCACCACTGAAAAAGTGAATTCAGTTTTTCATGGTGCTCAGAAGATTGTGGTATCACTTGTAAGTCCAAAGAACTAGAAAGCTTTATATCAAAAGATCTCAGTTGTTTGCTTCAAGCTTTATTTTTACCATATTATTTCATCACAGATTGAAGGGTCAAAAGACTTCAAAATCATTAGCAAAATGGATCAGACACCTGGGGAACTAGCAATCCATGGTCTCTTGTTAGAACTGAGGCCCTTCCTGCAATGGGAAATTTTTGAGCAAAGGAGGTTTGTGTATAAGAGATAAAAAGCAGCAAACTGGTCATATTCGCCCATCACCATAAGTATTATGGAGCCCTGTTGATCATTCTGAGCCATTAGGGTTGACTTGCTTCACTTTTTAAGCTTTTCTCTGCAGTCATCAGCACAAGTCTTACTCTTTTTTAAAAATGAAAGCTGAGATTCCCATTCAGCCTCTTGAGTCCAGAAGCTGGAGCTGTGAGCTATGGTACACCCCTTAATTTAAAGTCCGAGAGACCTTATCTTTTGTGCATAACATACATGCAGCCAGGAAGTGAAGCCAAATTGTAACCCCTAACACAGGGAAAGGGGAGGGCAGTTTAGCCATGATCCATTGGCTTGGAGTCAGCTGAGTCTGTAGATAGGGAATTTAGGACTGCACTTTGGCACTTAGGATGTAGGCATATAGTGCAGCTTCCATAAAGAATGGAGACTGTTATGGTCATGTGGGCTGGTTAGAAATTAGCATTCCACAGTTGGGAGACAATATTGCCCCTCAAAAGCTCAAGATGTGTTATGGCTGAGGGAAATATTGGCTCTTGAAGTGGAAGAGGGAGCATTGCTTCTGTGCCATACTTGATAGAGCATGTGGGGAGGGGAAGAGAGAGACTGAGTGTGTGTGTGTGTGTTGGGTTATGATTTTCAGTGGGGTCAGATATTTTCAAACCACTTTTAAACCCTCACTCTGTGGATGAAAACTCACTGCTGGTCACTTTCTTGGGATGTCTGATTGGGGAATATTTCTTTTCTTGGCAATTTACTATTTCTAAGAAGATTCTTTTTTCTCCTTTCGAAGTAACAATCACCTTTGTGTGCAGAGGGATGGAGGTGGATTATGCCCACACATTAATGTCTAGTGTTTTACATCATTCATTGTTGTAAATCGGCAGGCACAAAATTATCAAATTTGGGATGAATTATTCAGTTTTTTCATGGTTTCAAATTATAAATGAGCGAGGAGAAGGTTTTATATGGTTTTAGAAGTGACAGACTGATCTCGCACTGCTAGGAGTTGAGTGTGGAACAGCCACAGGTCACAAGCTTCCCACCCCTAGGGAATGGATAGACTGCCAGTTGTGTCAAAGTATGCGATGACTCCGTGATGCAACCACATAATCTCCACTGCAGATTGGGCTATCTTCACCAAACTCATTTCACTTGTGACCTGAAATTGGATTTAAAGAAACCAGGTTTGCAGCAATGAAAGGCAAGTGCATTAACCCACTGTGCCGCCTACCTACTAGCTGTAATTAAGAATGCTGCTTCTGGTACATTTGTGTCATGAGGTGAAAACTAAAAGCCTGTTAGCTGCCTTCACTTACAGATATTTTTGTGTGGAATTGCAGCTCAGAATTAAAAATGGCAAATTACACTTTTGAGCATCTTTTTGACAACTGCAGAGAAGCTGATGAGCATGTGTTGAGGAATGCTAAACTGGAAAAATAAGAGTCTAGATTTTAATTCTACCGAAGTTAGCAGAGCATACTGAAGTTAGCAGAGCAGAATAGAAAAATTAGTTTTTTGTTTTTCATATCCTTCAGGTTTCAGAAATGCACCACTCTTCCTCACTGTCAGTTTCTACAGGAAATCTCTGCTGATGTGTCACTTAGGAAGCTTTTGGCCTTCCAGTCAGGCTATCTTTCATTTATGTTGAAGCTTTCTTTGATTTTTACTGGTTTTAAATGATATAGAAGGTGAGCAGATGAACACTGAAATTAAAAGGTTAATTGAAACTGAAATATTACATTTGAACTGTTTATTTGTTCAAGTTTATATTTGTTTAATTGAATAATTACAAAAAAAAAGACAAAAAGGTATGTCTGTAAAACAAATGTTGATTGGCTGCAAGGGCAGTAAATATTGCTTAAAGAAAAGAATAGTCTAAAAAACCTTTTTTTTTTTAACCCAAGGCCTATTTTTTATTGTTTTCCAAATTATTTTCTAATCTCCTAGAATGTTAAATGCACACTGAAGTCTTCAGAGGTGTTGTGGTAAGGAGGTCACCTCATGCAGATGTTTGGGCCAGCCAGTTTCCCTGATGTCTTCTGCCCAGCAGGAATAGATCAGCCACTCTCCTGATCTTACTGGTGGTTTTGAGCTGACCAGCCAGGTCCTCATGAGCAAGAGATATGGGGAAATCAGCCAGTTTTTATCTTAATCAGGGGTCTGGGAAGACTGTCAGATCTCTTCCATGGGAAGGGATGGAAGAGAGTCTGTTAGCTCAACTTGCAAGAAGCTAATTTTCATGTTGCCGAGCCTTTTGCGGGGGTGACCATTTTAGTGAAGATGTCAGATAAAGATTTTGGGCCTTCAAGGAGTGTTATCCCCATTTAGGAGAGCATGAGGGCAACCTGTATTGTGGCCATGTAACCAGTTTTTAACCAATCATATTGGGTATAAAAATAATTTGGTTAATTATAGATACAAAGAAAGTATCTGTCGTACATTCCAGGATAAAAACTATGTATGTTATTTGGAATATGTGAAATAAGAAAAATGTACATTAATTTCATAGCAGAGGGGTAGCTGTGTTAGTCTGTATCTACAAAAACAAGGAGGAGTCCGGTATCACCTTAAAGACTAACAGATTTCTTAAAGACTAACAGTCTCCCTGCATCTGAAGAAGTGAGGTTTTTTTACCTACGAGAGCTTATGGCCCAAATAAATCCCTTAGTCTTTAAGGTGTCATCAGACTCCTCAATGTTTTTGTACATTAATTTGATTATTTTAGAGAGCTTGTTTTATCTTGTTTGAAAATGTTTGAGGCTAAATAAAAATTGTGTAATTTCCTATTCAACTAAACATTGTTGCCTTAAATAGTAACACAAATAGAAGCTTTTATGCAGTATCTAATAGATGGAATGTTTTAAATTCTACTTTATCACCTTATATTAGTTCTTTTGACAGAGGATTTCTGTCATCAGACTGTAGGGAACACACTAAAGAGCTGAGCTCTTAAACCGTGGTCATTTTTAATCTTTAACAAGTAGCCAGACAGACCCCATCTGCTTCATAGCATATAAAGCTCTCTTCAGAATGTACCAGGCATTTTGCCCACTGTAGCCTCCGACACATAAATGGCTGTGCCAGGACAAACTCATCCCACAGACATCAACAAGTGGCATGGTGAGGTTTTTAGTCACGTAAAGTACTGTGGCAAGTTCTGTCCATTAACATCTTACAAACTAGACCTGCAGGACGCAAGATTGCCACATTAAAAACCAGACAGTCACAGACATTGGGTAATTCTTTACAGTCCCCTTCTTTCCAGCCTAGCCTCTGCTCTTTAACTAGCTGCCTGGCTTGATTTCGGCCACCTATCTAGGAAATCTTTTATTTTCTAGGGACTCTGCACACAGCTTGTATAGCACAAGATATACGCCAGTATTGATGGGAGAATAGACGCCTACGTTGGATGAGTCTTCCTCAGTGCCTTGAGCCCTTCTGTATGTATCATGCTTATGCATAAGCAATTTTCCATAAATTGATAGATTGACATGATGGCCTCCTGTTATGCTGTGTATCTAGGATTCCCGCTGCATATTGGAAATGCATGTTTCAAGTGCAGAAAAACTGTTTACTAAGAGTCTGATCTGTTTGACTTCGTTGGACTTTGAGGCAGATCCTAATACATCAAATGTGAGGGAATTGAGTCTGAATTGTTTTTCCTCTTTGCAGTTACTCCTTTAGTAAAAAGAGATACTGTGCACGTATTTGAGATAGACTTGATGTATTATTTTACTATGTTTGAGTAAATATTTCCAATAGTGTTGATTCAGGTTTCAGCTCACCTGTTGCATCATCCAGTTTGTGAGAACTGTTAGTCCTTATTTTAAACTTCATTAGAATCTCTAATTACCTTATTTATGTGGACATAGTGTCTACCTGAGTCCAAGCCTACAGCTACACTTTGAGCTTTGGGTGTGATTCCCAGCTTGAATAGACATACTTGTGCTAGCTCTCATTGAGGTAGTACACTAGATAGTAGTGTAGCATGGTAGCACGGGCAGCAGCAGTGGGTGATGGCATCGGCTAACCACCCCAAGTACATGCCCATGGTTTCCAGGTGGGTTTGTACTTGGGTAGCTAGCTCCATGCAGCTGCTACCACTTGCAATGTTAGTGTGGCTACACTACTGTTTCTAATGCACTGGATGAGAGCTAGCACAAGTATGTCTACTCAAGCTGGGAATCACACCTGCAACTCCAAGCATAGACGTAGTCTTAGTTCTTGTAGATAACCATGACAGCCTTTTACTCTGTATCATTCAGTTAAATTACTGAACCGTGCTCCTAACTGCTGCTTCTCTCCTGGCTTCTTTGACTCTACTTATTCCGAGTTGTCCTCCATTGTTGGCTGATTCTTCATCAACTTTTCAGTCTCTGCTTTCCAGCTGCCTCCAGGCTTCCCTCAGGTTTCACTCCTCCATTCCCTGTCTCCCTCTTGAGAACCTCATCTGCTCCCGCAGTTTCAACTTCCACCTCTCTGTAAATGATTTCCAATTCTACTTCTCCATCCCTGGCCTTTCCACTTCTGTCTACTATGGCATCTCGTTGTAGAAGCCTTGTGCATAATCAGCTCAGACCTAAATCACTGTAACCTTCTCTTTTATGCCTCCCACTCTGCCATGTTCCTTCAATCGATCCAAAGTTTTGCTATTAAAATGATTTCCACCCCCATCACTCTGAACATATTAGCCCTTCCTCATAACCTTTCATGGCTACATGTCCATGGTAAGTGCATTCTAGCTCATCCTAACCTTTTAGGCTCTACATAATATTTCCTTGAAAGTGAGGATATTCCTTCAAGTCCCCTATCCCGTGTTCCATAAGTGCATACATGCTAACTTCAAGACTCTTCATATTTTCTCTACATCTCTTATCTCTCTCACTCCTATTCCTGTACTCTCACTATGCTTCTCCCATCTCCTCATTACTGTTCTCTTCATTTCTCCCCACCTTCTTGCCTCTGGGCATTCTGCATTATGTTGCCTATGCCTGCTGGAGCAGATTCACATTTCCTGACTGCCAAATACTGTCTCCTCAAATCTCTTCTTCGAGTATATTTGCTCAAAGAATCGTTTTCTTTCTCATTCTCCCAACCAACAATCTCTCCTCTTTCCCTTCCTTGAACTGTTCTCCTGTGCCTTGTCAGGCATTTGTCTTGTCTTTAATGGAAAGCTTTTTCTGTACTGTGTAAATGTATGGCTCTGTATAATTATTATTAATATTCTTGCTGCAATTATTTTTACCCTTTCTGTTTTGCCAGTTAGTAATTATTCAGAGGTATGAATTTAATTTAAACTATTATGCATATATATATTTTTTTCTTAAGCATGAGAATTGGATATATCAGATTTCATGTTATTTGTGTGAAATAAAGCTTTGCTCTGCCCTAAGACTGATTTGATGTTGATCCTAACAATCCACTCCCACAAAAGGATATTTCCTTTTGATGGGCATAACTTGCAAGCTTCTAATTTATATAGTACTTGTTTTCCTGAAGTATCTAGGAGTTATGTACTAATTATTATATAGGTGGAACTCACTTCACTAATGAAATGCTGAAGTGAATCCACCTCAGGTTTTCTACAGTGTTTTAAGAAGGAAAAGCCGGGGGGAGGGGTGTAAGAACAGAGGGTTGGATGTCTGTTTAAACCATGGGCTATTTTATGTTGTCAGAGCGAATATGCCTGAGTTGGGGCAACAGAGGGTCAAACCATCCTGCACTTGCAAAGAGGGCCATGCTTTCTTTAACACCTGTAACACCTAGTGGATAATTCTCCTGATAAAAAGGAACTCCTAGCAGGTATAAGGTCAATAGGACTGGCTCCCACAATAGCTTCCAGATCCCCCCCAAAAGAGAGCATGCACGGGGCAAGAGTGTGGCAGAGTTTCATTGCACTGATCTTCCACTTGTTTAAGGTCCCATAGACTGCTCCCACTTGCACTGAGATTGGATTGGCATGGAGTCAGGGAAGCAGACCACAAACCACAATGAGCAGAACGCGGACACAAAGAATCGAGCCCTTTAGCTGCATTTTTAAAATGCATGTGCTCTAGTGAAGGTATTGTAAAAATTGCTGGTTTATTGTACCGGTCTGTCTGCCCAAGTCAGTTGATCTTCAATATATGCTGCAAGGACCATCTCTTCCTTAGGCTTTTGAAAAGGAGGAAGATCAGGGAGGTTTATATATACCTAAACCAACATATACCTCCCTGACCTCCTTCCTTTTCAAAAGCCTTAAGGAAGAGATGGTCCTTGCAGCATATATTGAAGATCAACAGACTTGGGCTGTGTTAGACCAACAAAGTAGTATATTCTAAAGCTGAGGGCTGTTCATCCAGCCTGCTAGCCCTCCCTCATAATTAAACCAGGGGCTGTCAGCTGAAGTGGCTCACTTGATCTCAGCTACAGGAGGAGACCAGCAGTTTAAATGTGCTCAAATGGTGGGAAATACTTTCTGGAAGGCAGAGGATGAACTGGGTGGATGCTCAGGCTACAAGTAGTGTTCCTTTGATCCACAGAGTCCTGTTCCTTAAGCGTTCCTCATGGTTCAAAGGAATTAGTTCAAATATAAATTCAAACTTTAACCAGGACATTGTATTTCTTCCCATTCTTCTGTCCAAAACCTAGGAACAACAGGGACCTCAGACAGCAGTCCACTGGTACAATTAGTTGAAACTGGGAAGTTGTTCCTGAATTTAGAGTATCACTTAGCAAAGTTGCAAACAGCTACAAATCTAAGAGCTACAAGAAAAAGCAGTTTAAAGTAGATTTTCCTCCATTTGTCCCCAGCTCAGGTGTTTATATCTTTAAATTGTTTCTGATCACAACAAGATAATGTAATCTTGTAAACAGATTGGGGGAAATGTATGCAGTGGCTGCAGAGATCTGAACAAAAATTATATTTTCTATCTGTCCATGATGTCCTACCCATGCTTCTAATACCCAGTAAACCTGAGTTTTCTGTATAAATTACAATTCCTAATAGAAATGAAATGCCCTAGTCAGTGTATTTTAAAGTGAATATTGTACCACATAAGAAATGTTTCCCATCATATCTTTCTGTTTAATGATGCTACTGATCTTGAGCAAAATATCAATGCAAGATATAAAAATGTGTGCTATAGTAAGAGTTGGTAGGTACAATGTAATGACTCACATCAGTCCCTGTTCTTATTCCAAATTCTGACATTTTAGTTGAGTACTAGTTGTTTGTCTGACCTGTAGGTGCCATCCATCTAAAGAATGTTTAAACCATTATCCTTTCTAACATGACTGGCTTGTTGAAAATTTAAAGATCCCTTTGACATGCTTTAGAAAGAATGGGGCATGACTCTGATGCCTTGAACAATATTCTTTCTCTCATTAAAACACGTTGTCAAGCCCAAGACTCTGTGTGCGATGCTAGTAATTAGAGTCCTGATCCTTTAAAATCCCTCCTGCTGTAGAGAGTGAAAAATTAAGTTCCTGTTATATATAACTACTTGCAGGTCAGGAAATATTTTTAAAGGGCTGTATAGTTAAAAACAACTATCAATGTTTTGTTTTCAGTTTTTCAAAGATATTTTATGTTTGTTGCATGAAAGTAGCCAACATTTCCAACTTTTCTCTGTAGTGAGAGCATCATCTTCTGTGTCTGTGTTTCCTTTTTATCTTTATTTGCCACTTATTAAATACACTTTTCTTACCAAAATTTTGGACAGCAAAGACGTGGATGAATTTTACTGGTGTGAGTGTCTAAAATTATTACAGCAACGTCACTAGGTTAATTTCCTCTCTTTGTCTATCAGCATATAATTTTAAATCCTAAATTATCTGAAGTGGCTAGAAATACAGAAAAATGAGCTGATATAACGATGCATGAAATCTCCCTTCGATGACTGTGTCACAGCTGCTGCAGGAAGCTGAACATTTTGCAACACTGGCCTTTTTCATTGAGATTATTAAGACAGCTGAAAAATACAAGTAGGGTGACCAGATGTCCCGATTTTATAGAGACAGTCCCGATTTTTGGGTCTTTTTCTTATATGGACTCCTATTACCCCCCTACCCAATCCCTATTTTTCACACTTGCTGTCTGGGCACCCTAAATATAAGTGACAGTCATTCCAAATGCTTATGTTAATTAAATGCTTTACTAATTTTGTGCTGCAATAGCTCAGTTCTGTCTTGACAGTGGTGTCTTTACATTACCATTTAGTGCTGCAGTATTCCAATCTCTTTCAGTACTGTAATACTGCATAATATATTTCCAGCAGGTATGTTCTCTGGGAGCTGTGCGCACTACACTTAGCTTCCTATGTTGTCAAAAGTTACTAGTGATTTTGGGTACCCAGCTTTGAAGGGTTATTTTCACTTGATGTTTTTTCCTGAGGATGAATGCTTGGCAAATTCTGAAATGTAGGACCCTAATGGTGTCTCATGCCGGGAACCCAGAAATGGAGACACCCAAATAAGTAGCTACTTGAGAAAATCTTGGCCATTATGGCTACTATTAAATTTATTAAATGTGAAATCCTAGCCCATTTGATTTCAATGGGAGTTTTGCCATTGATTTCTGTGGAGCGAGGGTTTCATCATATAGGTCATATAACTGGACGAACTGATTCTCTCTCTTCTCTCTCTCACACAAGCCCCCCTTTCTTGTTGGTTACAAATGTACAGTATTACAGAAAGAGCTACTTAAATTCATGATCTTTGTGAAAGATGTTACACCCATGGCAAACAAACATTAATAAATGAAGGACACGTATTATGCTTGTATACATCAGCCAATATTTTTCATTCCAAAGAGATATTTCATTTGACACAACTGCAAATAAAACCTCCTTCACATTGATTTTTCAGTTCATCTTCAAAAGGTTTCATTTCCCAGTCTACAAATAGAAAGCAGACATTTTCATTGATGCTTTCAAATTCTGTGTGTGACACTTTCACATAAAATGGTACGCAAGTTGCATATGTAAAATATATTCTTAAAGCAGCTTAGAACAATGCATCAGGCATAACAATGAGAGGGAAAATGTCTGCTCTCAGCCAAGCAAATAAGCTCTGGTTAGACTGAGAACAAATGTCTCTCCAATTTAAAATGGAATCTGGTGTTGCACAAAGACACAAACCCCATTTCCCCAAGCTTCTCAATGCAGGCAGGTTTGCAGGATCAGGCCCTTAGTCTGTTTCAAGTACTTATAATGTGAGGTAGCCTGTTGAACTGGAAACAAAGGAAAGCTGAACACTACATTTTACAGAGGGTGACTGTGAAAAGGAAATTGTACCATGGTGCCAAGTTTTCTACAGTAAGTTTTCTATGCACAAGGAATGTAATTATGTGTCAAAGTAACTGTTCCCTATTTAAGATCATACTATAGATTACTGTGGGCTACATTCTGCAAATGCACGTGGACTTAGCTTCTCTGACGTAAGTTATCCCATGCATGAGTGGTCCAGATCCTGCCAACAAAGTTATCTATAGTGAGTGACCTTAAAAAGCAAACATTTACCTTACAACACAACTATATTTTTGAAGGAGCAAGAAAACGCTCCAGTTCACTGTGGGGAAAGTTGGTACCGTGACCAGGAAAATTTTTCCATCCCAGAGACACACTCTGCAGGCTGAAAGTTCAGCTTTCCTTTGTTTCCAAATCTATAGATACTCTAATTATAAAGATCTGGATCAGACCATTATCCCCATCCTACAAAAACTGATGCATGTGCTTAAATTTGCCTATGTGAATAGTCCCACTCAAGTCAATGGGATTATTGGCATGTGCAAAACTACATGTGTCTTTGCAGAAGGGAGTTATGATCTCGTCTGCTAAGAAGGTCTTACAGATATTGGCAGGTTCTCTCTGGAATCCTAAGACTTTTAGATAAGTGCTGATATATTTTTAGTGGTTGCCACTGGAAGACTTTAAAAAGGCTTCGAAGATTTAATTTATATGCTTTAATTTCAGGTGTTCCTCTAGTTTGAAACCAGTGTTTGCAGTACTGGGGAAACAAACACAAAACAAAAGATTCTTTACACCCCAGTATATAACCCAATGTGTACACACGTGATCTCTGTCTGTTCAGAATGTGTAAGGAAAAGAGCAGGAGAAAGGTGGCTGGGAGGAAAAAGTTGGCAACCTTTGCAGCTGTTAGAAGCACTTGTGTGTGCAGAATCAGTGCAGCGTGTGTGTGTGTGGAAAAGCATTTATTCTTTTAGTAAAGAGTTGTGGCTGACTGGACTAAAAGCAACACCCCCCTCTTGGAAGAGACATTTTATAATGTAAAATATCCCTATGAAAGTAGGAAGAAAAAAACATCTTTGGGCAGCTAATGCGACAGTCCATGCTCTCAGACATGGGTAAGTGTGAGAAGCACCGCGTGTGCTGTGGGCGTGTTCTCTGTCCTTACTCCGTTCCAGTGAGCCAACAAGATTGTAAATGACAAGAATTCTTTTCTCTGGACACTTGAGAGAGCAGAAATTTTGTGACATTGCAATGAATTAAAAATGTAGAAGAACTAAGGTGGCAAGAGAAGGACTTGCATGATGTGATCATGGGTGCATTCATGATCCTGGCAAATGAATTACCCAGGTCTAAAGGTTTTTTGCCTCACTTTGATGTTAGGATTTTAAAGGTGAACTGCAGGGTCTTTGACTCAGGAAGCACTGGTTTTGGTGATCAGTATTGCTTCTCTGATCGTGTATGTCATATTCATGTTTAGTGTAAAACAGTTCAGGGAACTGAGTTACAGGCACTGTTTAAATGTTTAGTTAGTGTAATTAACTGTTGCCAGGAAGTGCAGAAACCAGAATTTTGCACTTGCCAGAGGTAAACCGGGGCCTGATTTTCCAACTATTTTGTTTGACACTCTATTGATTTTCAGTTTTTATGTCAGCGTTTTACTGTTAGATTTGTCAATACTACTTTTTTTAAAAAAAAAAAAAAAAAAAAAAAAAAAAAAGCTTTCTAGTTCCTCTCCAAAATGGTAGGACCTCTTAGTTTATATTTCTGATACAGGGATGGGCACATTTTTTGGCCCGAGGGCCACATAGGGATTCAAAATTGTGCAGAAGGCCGGGTAGGGAAGGCCACGCCCTCTATCCGACCCCCACCCACTTCCCGCCCCCCGAAGGCCGCCCGCCGGACCGCGGGCCCCGCCCACCCCCCGGCGGGGGGCCCTGGTTGGCCCCTCAGAGACCCCCCCCCACTGTAACTGCTCCCCCAGAACCCCATCCCCTATGTAGCCCCCCTGCTCTCTGTTCCCTGACTGCCCCCTCCTGAGACCCCCCAACCCATCCACCCAACCTATCCTAACCAGCACCTCTGGAACCCCACCACCTAAACCCCTCCCCCCAACTTGCTTACCTTCTGAGCCGGGCGCTGGGCGGGCCTCACGGCTCACAGCGCTCCGCCAGGCCTTGCGCTGGGAGTGCAGGGCCGCGTGGCTTGCCGTGGTCGGCCAGTCCCCCTGCTCGGGAGCGTGGCACCCTGCGGCTTGCCTTGGTCGGCCTCGCCCCCAGTCAGGAGCGCGAGGCCCCGCGGCTAGCCGCAGGCCCGCTGTCCCTGGCTCTGGGTGGTGCGCCCGGAGGCAGGCCTGCTGTCCTGGGCGGCGTGCCCCGCCGGCTGCGGGCCCGCTGTCCCGGGCGGTACGCCAGCCCGCTTTGCGGGTGGCGCACCAGGTCAGCAGCCAGCCCCGCCGTTTGGGGCGCGCTCAGAGGGCAGGAGCTCGCGGGCCGGATAAAAACGGCTTGCAGGCCACAAGTGGCCTGCAGGCCGTAGTTTGCCCACCCGTGTTCTAATAGCTAATGTTTATGCATCTTGAAAAGGATCATTCAGGAAATTGTTGGTGTGAGTTTCTGCTTCTCAGTCTTGACCCTGATCACATTTTTTCATAGCCAGCAGCAGTTTCAAAAAGTACATTGGGGTAATTTGAATTTAAGACCTATACTGGAAATAAATTTTTAAGGGAGATCATTTCTTTTTTTTAGCTCTCATTATCTTGACAGTGTTCCCTTATTAATGTCAGAGGTTATATATAGCCCTGGAGAGAGAGAGCTCCCATTTAAAACCTTCCCAGGCAGACTGATTCCATCAGGAACGGCCTGCTTGGAAGAGTTCCAGTGCTGCTGCTACTGTGGGGATCTACCCCCCCGTCTCTTGTGGCTGCTTTGCTGCCTCTGTATTGAGAACTGTTCATGTAACTCTTACTGCTGATAGGAGGCTTTGGACCCTGGAATAAACTGTCATGAAGAACTACTCCTTCCGCAGAAGTCAAGAGGGGCTCCACTGTAGTATAGCTGAAGCGGCTTTTCCCACCACATGAGGATTTTTGAAAAAGTCTTCATTCTGCACCAGGACAAAACTGAGATCTTTCAAAACTATTCGAGAGAGACAGTCACTATTATAGTGCATGTCCCAGTGGTTAGCACACTCACCTGAGCTGCAGGAGACATGGGAGAACCAATCCTTGCTCTGCCTGATTGAAAGCAAGGACTTAAATGCTGGTCTCGCATATCCCAGATCAGTGCCCTACCCACTAGGCTATTCTTGGGTGTGTTTCTCTCCTCTTGGAGCTGTTCCACTTTGTATAAACAATTAAGTAGGGACTTGTCTCCTACATCTCAGGTAAGTGCCATGCCAACTGGGGAACAGATTCAGTTTCTCGCTCTCCCCATTCTGGAGAAGATACTTCATTTTAGCAATTGGAAGCCTATGCACCTGATTGCTCCAGAAGTTTTGCTGCAAGGGATGAGCCCTCTTGTATAAACACCTTGCAAAGAGTGTAGTGCTCATTTAAATAAGACCACTCCTAAAAACTATCTCTGACAGAATTCCTCATAATAGCAGATGAAAAGTGTGTAATGGAACAGACTCTTGTCATACAGTTTCAGCCTCTCTGCAATCTGCTTAGGCCACCTACAAACCTGCCCCTGTGTCTTGTCTCCCCTTCAGTGTCTTACAGTCTGTTCACTATAGCTGCAAAGTGAAAGTTAGACAGCTCTGGTCTGCTGCACCTTGAAGTTTGCAGTGCACATTCAACACAAAGGAAGTGATGTGAGCCCAGTGTCCAAGAGTCCAGCTGTGTGTTCTGCTCCGTTCTTTCGTTATGACTCTATCAGGGGTGGGCAAAATACGGCCTGCGGGCCCGTCCTGCCCAGCTCAGGAGGCTCCCCTTTACCCCCTCCTCCGCTCACCCCCTCTCCCGCAGCCACAGCACGCTGCACCGCCAGCGCTCTAGCCCGCTACTCCTGGGCAGCGCTGAAGCATGTGGCTGGCTCCGGGGGGGCCTGAGCTCCTGCCGCTTTGAATGGCTTGGTAAGGGGGTGGGGCTGCGAGCTCCTGCTGGTCTGCGTGTCTCGCTCTGGTGGGCCTGAGCGGCGTGGTAAGGGGAGCCGGGCCAGTGCTTGGATAAGGAGCAGGGAGTTCTGGTGGTCTGTCAGGGGGTGGGGGTGTGGATAGGGGTCAGGACAGTCAGGGGAAAGGGAGAGTTGGGTAGGAGGTGGGGTCCTGGGGGGGCAGTTAGGGTGGGGAGTCTCAAGAAGGGGGCAGTCAGGGGACAAGGAGCAGGGGGGCTTAGATGGGGGCTGTGGTCCCGGGGTGTGGTTAGGGGCGGGGGGAGTCTCAGGAGGAGACAGTCATGGGACAGGGAGCCAGGGGGTTGGATGGGGATGGAGTTCGGGGGGGCAGTTAGGTGGGGAGGACTCAGGGAGGGGGCAGTCAGGGGACAAGAAGCAGGAGGACTTAGATGGGGGTGCAGTCCCCAGGGGTGGCTTGTGGCAGGGAGTCTCAGAGGGGACGGTCAGGGGACAAGAAGCAGGGGAGGTTGGATGGATTGAGGGTTCTGAGCGGAGCAGGAAGTGGGAGAGGTCAGACGGGGGCGGGGCCAGGTTTCCCTACCCTACCCAGCCCTCCATACAATTTTGCAACCTTGATGTGGCCCTCGGGCCAAAAAGTTTGCCCACACCTGCTCTACACTGTGAGCTGCAAAATGAAACAGATGAAAAAGCTTGTCTTACTTTCATTTAGCAGCAGGATAGCACCACTTGGTGAAATGGTAGGAGGGAATACTGTAAAGGGGAAATCAAAAGAGGTGACATGGGAGGCATCGGGGAAAGGAAGCAGAGAAAGGCAACAGAAGAAACTGTGGGAGAACGGGATGGGGCTGGTGCTCTGGTCAACGTACCTCTCATGTTTTCTCTGCCCGCTTCATCACAGACAAGATACACAGTTCTAAGTAGCCACTCCCATTAGGACTGCTGCTGTGTCCAGACTTTCTTACAGTGGCAAGGAAAACTGTTTGGGGGCGGGGGTACTTCCTTCAAAGAAGGCAACTCCAGCAAGTCTTCCCAGGAGTGACATTTCGTTTTTGTACAGGACACCCATCTTAGTCAAGTGGTAGGACCAGATATACTCCATCTGTCAGCGAGGCTCAAACTGAGTCAGATTATGCCAGGTCACTGACCCAACATTTTTCTAAGGCTGAGTTCTTCTCCACAATCTTAGTTTTCTTTTATTTTCTTTTAAAACTCTAAGTTTTGTAGAAAACCTTCAGAATGTGATCTGAGCATAAATCAATACACTGACTGCCTGTGTTTGCAGAGAGCCTGAAATGATATGGCAGTATCACAGTCAGTTACTGGGCTAAGTGCACTCCTGGTCCCACCTGGTCTCAAAGTGCTCCCTGTCAGGCCCCAGGCCTTGAGCAGTCATTTATCTCTGGGTTGAATCATGATTCTCATGCTCTGAGACTGGGTTTGGGGTTGCAGTTACCTGGTACTAACCGTGATTAACTCAGCAGGTCTGACTTAGGATCAGTATGTGCAGTTCTGTTCCACCTGCGAGCTAGGATCAGTGGTTTCTTAAAGCAAAATATTGTTCACATAAAAACAAAGCATTTCAGAGGAAAAGAGCTTAACGCAATAAATACTCTATCTTCATGTCTAGCTTCCTTAAGCCCTAACATCCCCTGGAAGTTTGGGAAGGGCCCAACTACTTCAGACATCCCACAGGACCTCTCTGTGTCCCTATCAGTCTGTTCTCCCCCAGAATAGCTCACTGACAACTCCTCCTTCCCTCTCTCTTTCCAGAGAGTCTTTAATTGTTCAGTGTCCCTTTGATGTCTTGACACCCAACCTTGGCAAAACAGTGTGTAACTTTGGGCTGGTGCCTGGAAGTAGCATCTTCACTACTAATAGCTCAACCATCATCCTGTAATTGCCCTTCCTCCCCCACGCAGACACAGGCAGATCCCATGTTTTCAGAGTTACGTTGTCAGGAATTTTGCAACCTTCAAAACTTAAAAAAAAATATCCACAGTGAATGCTGATATTTTGATGTCGTGAGTCTGGTTGCTAAGGGCTTGGTTACACTGGCACTTTATAGTGCTATAAAGCCCCCACGAGCGCTATAACCTCCTCCCCGTCCACACTGGCAAGGCACGTAGAGCACTATAACCGCGGAGTTATAGCGCTCCTGGTAATCCACCTCTGCATGGGGAATAAGGGCTGTAGCGCAGCTGCTGTAGCTCTACAGCAAGAATGTGGACACCCACTGCGCTACAAGTGATCTTTTGAGATACCTAGAGCCATTTAAGGCAATTGACGTCTCTTCCCTTTGTTTTGAACTTGGCTGGAGGAATGCGGAAGTACCTCTTTAGAGTTTCTCTCTTAACTCGGCAGATAAGCAATGCATATGTTTAAGGAGGGAGCCTGTGTGAAAACAAAGCTCTCTGTGAGCGGAGGCTCGCTGACAGGCTTTCAGAAGAATGGAAAAATCACTGGCTCTCTTCCTCCGCATACACTCAACGCGTCCCCCTCTCCCCCCTCGTCTAAAAAGGACGTTGCACCCAGCTGAATGCTGGGATACCTGCCCTAATGCACTGTTCTTAATGCCGCATTAAGTGCCCCAAATGTGGCCATGCTATACCGCTGGTGTGTCTGAGTGTGGACATACAATAGCGCTATACATATTACTGTATAAGGGGACCGCTATAACCAATAGCGCTATAATCTTGTAAGTGTAACCATACCCTAAGTCCAAGGAACATGCCTGGGTGAAGCCCAACTCCTTTAAGTGGGGAAGCACACCTGAGGAGCCCCGCCGAGCATGTAGTCCTTCAAACATCTGTACCAAACCATGTCAATGGCATCCCATGTTGTTATCCCCAAATGGGTTTAGCTTAGTTGGTGGGTTGCACCTGGAAGAACGTCACACTCCTCACTCAAGCTGTGTGTGACAGCATGCAGCCTGGCTAATTTGAGAGTGACTTGGAGAGCAACGCATTGTGCAAAACTGTGACTAATTTCCCTCCTGGTTTTAAATCTTGGTGCAACAGGTCTTCAAGGACAATACAGAAAATGAGGACTGAGTGCTCTTTGAGTTACACTAATGAAGAAGGCAAAGCAGTCCTTTTCCAGATCCTTTTCACCAAACCTCCAAAGAATGATTGTAGTATTTGGTAAAAGCCTCAGAGTCTAATCAGCTGCTGCTGTTATGGCAGGGGTCCTGGAAAGGGTTAGACCTCTAAGGACATAAGACTCCTGGATTAGAATTCACATTTCCAAAACTGATTTTGTGGAAGGGTTTGAAAGACTCCTATTTATGACAATAAAATAAATCAGCAAATAGAGCGCAAAGTACATTTAAAATCTGACAGACTAGAAATGGAACCCTTTCTAACGTGTTAGACTGCGGCATGTAGTGCAGTTGCACCTGTTGGCACCAAAGATGATTGTGTTTCAAGGACATTTTATAATAGCCATTCTGCATGCTGGCTGTTTGCTTTTCTAGAGGAAGCAAGAAGAAGCAGACCCTACACTCCTAAGATTACGGGACTGTTACCTGGCCATGAGCATCTGTGCAAAGGTTTGAATGCATCCCTCAGACCATACAAGGGCAAAACACAACATAATAGAAACC
Organism: Dermatemys mawii; assembly: GCA_007922305.1. NCBI lineage: Eukaryota > Metazoa > Chordata > Testudines > Dermatemydidae > Dermatemys > Dermatemys mawii. The sequence continues at coordinate 59,590,537 of ML677334.1, forward strand.
ATGCACATGGCCTCCAACATCTGCACAATGGGATGCCACTTTAACTGTTTTTACTGGGCAGATCCAGGATCCTTATTCATTTATGTTGAGCAGTGCCGTCCTCCATGAATATTCCCACTGAAGTCTCATGGAGCAAGGTAGTACTCAGCACCACTCAATGTATCAGAATCTGACTGTTAATTTGTCCCAGTACTGAAGGGGATACAGCATGGTATATTTATTTTCTTTCATTGTTTTAAGTCTGCATTTATATAAAAACTATAGTTTTTGTACTGCATTGCAGAACCTGTACATGCAATATAATGGACAGCTGAGCAGAGGTCAAAAGGAAAATGACTAGCTATAATCCTTTTATAGGAGGAAGGTTTTGAACTATTTTGAAGTAGATATTGTTTGTGCTGAGCATGACAAAAGACCTGAACTGACTGTACATGTCTGTTATGTGCATTGTGACACACATGCTACAAATGTGACTTTTCCACAAAAATTAGGAAGCACATTTTGTCCATCCTAGAACAATGGTAGCATATGAGTGTCTGTGCTCTTGCTTTATGCAGATCTGCCCCTAGAATAATGTTCCTAACCAGAATCTTATGTGCTTTCCATGAAGAAGAACAGCTCTTTGAGGTTTTTAAAGAGCGTCAGACATCTTTTCAAAAATAACTGCCACTTTACAGCTGCTCTTCTCATGGGCTTTCCCACTCCTCATTCTCCCCCCTCCCATCTCCACATCCCCTCCCCACCATCTGAAAGGTAAATCCAGGACACAGATATTTATCCAGCCACATTTCTGCAAGCAAGGAGGGGGGCATGACAACATATTTCTACAAGATGAAGTGTTTATGCTCTGTAGCAGAGATTTTTACAGCCTAAAAGCTGTTTTACTGAAAATGTTCCCAGCATATTTTGTATTTACTACAGTAATTGTAGTTATTTAGCACAACCCGAGGTGTGCTGGTAGCAGTGTAGGTATTTTCCAGGAGTTGGAGCAGTGAATCAGTACAGAACAATGCTTTTTACTTTATTTATTTTTTTTGTCCATTTACTAGTAGACCGGGCATTAGCTTTGCATGCAATATTTCAGACATTAGTTTTGCATTCTGGCTTTTCGGACAAGTTCATTTTCTGCCTAATTGTAGAACATTTTTCCCCTGTATGCTCTTGTAAAAATAATATTGCATAATAAAATATCCGATTTTAATTAGGTTAAAAGTAATTCAATGTATTAAGCTTTTTTTATTTGGGAGCATAAACTACGCAGTGGGGTGCATCTAACTTTCCATCCTTTTAGTTAGCATTTGCTTTTGTGTGCCATCATCCTGTACCTGCTGAAATAAGGTGTTTTTGCTCTCGCATTATTCATTATTCCAGTTTTTCACTGCCGGATGGCTAACAGTCTACGTTGTAGTGATGACAGAGGAAGCCAGATATATCATTAATTAAATCCACAGTTTTGCTAATATCCACTATATTTTCAGCTATTCATTAATCACGAAAAACTAATGAACCAGACTGATATATAGCAAGGTGTACGGTAATCCAAAGGCTAATTCAGATACCAGAGGACCTGGATTTGCTGTGAGGCAAAGACCGAATAGATGTGCATCAAGAAAGTCTAGCAGGGTGGCCACAACCTGAGCATCTCCTCATGGCCAGGAGTTTGCTTTACGGCAGGCCTGCACAATATGCAGCCCGGGAGCCACATGCGGTCCGCACGGGCTCATTGTGTGGCCCGCAGGGGGTGAGTAGGGGTGGGGCAAGCCAAGCGGTGGGGTGGGGGGAAGCGGATGAGGGCGGGGCATGAGCGAGGCTTTTTGGCCGGCGGCTGTTTTTTTTGCAGTAATATGGCCCTCACTGCTTTCCAAGTTGTGCAGGCCTGCTGTACAGGCATACTACCCTCTGCAGCCCCCTTCAGCACTCCACACAGTCTCTGTGGTGGCTCACAGCATCCCTATCTGGGGCGCGTTTAATATCAAATAAAGTTCAGACAGTCCTCACTTGGTGTCCTTCATCACAAAATAATCCAAACAATCCCCAGCATGAAGTCCAGAATCATAATTCAACAGTTCATACTTAGCTCTGGCTCTTCTGCCATACTCAGAGTTCTTCCTCTGATGAACTGGTCTATCTAAAGCCGCCAGTCCCAGCTCTTCCTGGCTGGAATTCAGCCCTCTGGCCCTGCCTTCCATCTCCTTCCACATCTCCTCTGTTCCAAGGAGAAGGCAACCTGTATACTGCGCTCCTCCAGAGAGCTCCTTCCAATTGGCTGGAAGAGAGGGAAGCTCTGCCCCTCCTTCCTCCCCACCATATGTTATAGGCCTTTAAAGGAACAGTGTCTTGGGGTTTGTGCACCCCTCATCCAACTCCTAATTCCCCTCTTCTGCTACCAGGCCATTTTGTGGCCTTTGTTCATTCCAACATCTGGAAAGGGGTCTTCCAGCCCCCTTTATTCATACAGGGCCCATACACCCCTTTATGGAAAGTTTTGTAACAGAAGAGCTTACATTGACCTTCCGTATTAGGATATGCCAGGATCATAGCTAGCCTTGTGTGATGGACATTAAGAAGAGTTTACTTCTCCAGTTCTCTTGTGCTGGGAGAATCTAAGATGAAGGCCCCTAACTCACAGCCACTTGTGTTCTTCAGCAAATATTAAAATAATTTAGAGGGCATGGGGTAGAAAAAAAATTCTTCTCTGTTTCATCTCTTGCTTTTCCAAGAAAGCTCTTCACTCTGTATAGGATAGAGTTCTTTCCCTTACTATTAAATATGCCCTGCATGTAGTTCTGGGCTCACACATGCCATAATTATTTCTTCATTAACTCTAGTTACTTGCCTCTATTATGTTGGGCAATACTCTTGGTGCTTTTTGAAGTGCCATGTCTGAATGTATTATCTACTGTATTTGTGCCCCATATTTGCTGACCTTTTTATCATATGTTCATTCTAGCCTCACTTTAGAGAAAAGCAATAATCTAATTAACATATCCCTGAGTCAGCAGTCCATCTCTAGTCAGCGAAGTACTTTATACTATCCGTTAAAATCCCACTGACTTCAGCAGAATTTAAGCACATGCTTACAGTTAGGCACATGCCTAAAGTTTTGCTGAATAGAGAGTTTGCCATATGTCGTCTTGTATAGTTATCACAGAGTTTCTTTTGGGGTTGTTTATGATTTACAAAAGAGATGAAACTAGTTGTCCTACAGTAAAATAGGCATCAAATCTTTGTGTACCAAAAACTAGAACCAGCCCTGAAATGAGTAAACCCTCCCCAAGCTAGTTCTGTTGCTGCTAGCTTATTATAAATGAATTTGGGTTTAATTGTACCAGCAGAAGGAAAACTGAGAAATCCTTTTAGCTCTGTAGGATTTTAATTATATGTGCAATGCTCCAGCCTGCCTTTTGGCACTGCGCTGCCAAAGAAGAGCCCCAAGTGAAAGTAGGAGTCAACATGCTTTGTCTCAAGGAAATAGATTATTAGCGACATGATGCTTCTCTTCAGCCATCTTATCACTTGAGTTTTATTGCGAGTTTCCTTATAAAATGTTCTTTTCGCTGCCCAAGTCAAAGGAAGTAGAACTGCAAACCAGATATGGGAGAGGTATAGACTAATATTAATGTTGATCATACTTCTATGTTTAAAAAATAGAGTGTGCAAACACATTGAATAAACAAACGATAGCTCAAGGGTGAAATACTGGTCCCATTGAAATCAAGGGCAGAACTCCCATTGACTTTACTGGGGACAGGCTTTCACCCTAGTGTTTAAAAACTGGCACAGACAAACAAGCCTGACATATTGCCTCTTGTCAACGTTTTGTTTTATTATGAGATGTATTTTCAATGTGTCGAGAAGGGAATTGAAAGATACAAATTTAAGTTATTGTTAGGGGGAGTTACAGGCTACATTTCTCCCCACCATCCCCAAATGAGCAATAGCTTTGACATTTCAAATGTGAGTGGAGGGGAAATTGGTATTGGCACTTTTTGTTGTGAAATTCCTAAGAAAACTTGGAGCAAGAACAGTAGGTTGTAAGGAAATAGTGTCAGGAATGTGGAGGTAGGAAACAGCCATGGAGGGTTATCACTAAATCTGCAGGCATTTTGTTTTTTTTTAAAGCTAATCTGTTACACATTATATTTGATGTAGGTCAAGCGCTGCTGAAAGGCCCCTCAGAGCTGATTTGTTCAGTCGGTGAAAAGCATTTGAGGTGTGTGTATTTAGAGCACAAACATTAGTAGTGTTACCTCTGTCCTGGTACTTTATTACAACATTTTAATTCTCTATAGATTAGTTTTTCAAAGAAGCACAGGATTTGACCTAATGGATGATTGGAAGTGCTTCCTCTTAAGATTCAGTAGGCCAGTGATAGGGCCAGGCTGGAAGAGCCCTTAGTTTATCCATCAGTTTGTACAACACACAATGTTGTCATATCTTGCACATTTATCATGTGGAGTTTTTCTTAAAGGTCCTGCTCTTGGAATAGTGAGAATCTCTCAGCTCATATTAAAAAAAAAGGAGTAAGCTCCTAGTCCTCATGGTTGTGGAGAAAAGCTGTGAGTGTACCCTCATGACCCATAAACCATAAGGCAAAGAGAAATACCCCACTCCCACCTCCCTCAAAAAAAATTTAATGTAACTATTTAGGCTCTCTTAATTATTTTTGGCCTCATTCATGATTTGAATGCTTGATGCGGACGTTACTGTGGATGATGGGGTGACTGCAACTGGTGAGTTGCTCATGCCCTGAAGGCTGAGAATTGTGGTAGCCTTTTTTAAGTTGCTGGTCTTGTAGTGTCCATTGGTTTTCATATTGGTGTATTTGGACTTTTTTTAAGTGTCTGAGCAAGAAACTGTTTCCATTTCTTTTTGGCGTTGTGTTGATTTCTTTTTTTTTTTATGAGGAAGATTTGTTTTTCAGACTTTAAGGGTCAGTTTTTCAAAAAGGCTCAGACTTAGCCCACTGCAGCTCCCATTGAAGTTTATGGCAAAACCTCAATGAGAAAAGAATTACACCAGTGCTGTGTGCTTTTGAAAAGCCTATGCTATGTTTAGGGAACTCCGAAAAGAGAAACTAATGAACAGACTGTGATCATGTTCTTTCTTAAAAATGAAGAAAACGTTTTACTAAACGTATGAATCAAGACATGGAATTTTTTTTTTAATTTAGAAGTTGAACAAGACAGGCTGTTGAGGAGGCAGAATTGCTGAAGCACACATTTGATACGAGCTTAGTAACAGCTTTTTTTCTCTTACACTGTAAGTAGCTCATCTAGATAAAGTACAAACAAGTACTGTAAGTGCAATGCAATTATAGCTCGCCTCAGGAAAGAGCACTGAACAATTTTATTATATTGCCAAAGATTAGTGCTGGAATGTAAAGCTGAGAGAGGCCTATTAGAGGCTAACTTCATTAAAAGAAATGGAACAAGCCATTCATAAGGCAGCAATAAATCCATTAAAGGGGGAAAGGGTCTGAAATGGCCCTTTTGGATTCTAGTTATTAACTTCAAGGATCACTGAAGTTGGTGACTTTGCAAATATGGTTCTACCCAGGACTTAACATCTCTCTTAACCTCCTACTCACCAGACCAAATTCATCTCAAAGTAAGTCCAGTTACTATGCCACTGCAGTCAGCACATTGGCACCCATTTTCACCAGAGTTAATTTGACCCACAGTATCTGTTTATGAAAAAGGGGAGAGGAATTCATGTGAAATTGTCTCTCTTACATTACCATAGACCATGCATGGGTATTGGCTGCAGCTTACAAGATCTATTTAAAATAACTATCGGCTACATATTGAAGGGTAGCTTCCTTTTCGTAAATCAATATTCTGGTTTTACTAAGTCATAGAAAGAAATAATCGTTTACAGTCTGCAGAGGACGGTTTAAGCCAGAGTGTCCCAAGTAACAGCAGTTGATGGGTGACTGTAAGGGTTTAATCAACTTACAAAGAAGAAATGTGTAAGTAATGGGTTTAAAGACAGAAAGTCTGTACTGAAAACAGAATATTATTGCTTAGCCAAAACTGGTTTAAAAAATTGACCAGCTGTGTAGAAAACGGCACTTCTCGTTTTGTCTAGTATGTAGCAGGAAAGTAAATCATTCAATCTGTCCTAAGTCCTTGATTCAACAAGGTACCCAGGCACATGTGTAACTTTCATCCCCTTCCAACAGGGTGTTATTTCAGATGGCTTCTTGAGCAAGCACAAGAAAACTGCTTGTTTAAGAGGTGCCAACACCTTGTCCTCCCAAAGGAAGGTGTTGATTACTGATGGACGGGAAACAGTTTTCTTGTCCCATGAAGATTTTAGAGGTTTCAGAAATTTTCCTGGTAAGCTGTGGAACGAAACCAAGACATTTAGAAAATGTCCACAAAAAGCCAGAGAGAGAGAGAGCGGCTAGAATCCAAGCAATTAACTGATTGAATAGGCTGGTGATGAGGGTGCTCACCGGGATGTGGAAATAGCCAGAGCAAAAATATGAATTTTCACCTCCCACATGTTAGGGGAGTGTCCTAATCACAAGGCTATTGCCTATTGTAAGGTGGGTCTCTTTCAATCTCTCCTACTAGAGCTGTGTCCCACTTTGTATAAATTAATAGAATTATGTTGTGCCCTCACCTGTTGCACAGGACTTCATAATTTCTTTTTATGCCATGACTGATCAAACTCAGGGCATGATTTCACTCCCTAGCACTCTTGTTGACTCCCTTTATGCTTATCTATCATAGATCGACCCTCTGAGATAGGCCTTTGTCAAAATGTTAATTGGGTGATGTCTATCAAACTATAGAATGAGCAAAATTTATGCATATATGGCAATTAATTTGTTCCTTTCTAGGGTTAATGATTCAAAACAAGACCCACAGCAGTGAGACTTGACATGCAAAAGACCCACTATGCCTGTATAGCATAGTTCAAGATACAGAAATGGACCAGTAGTAAGAAGAAATCACTATACAACAGAGATTATTAAAGTCCTCCATTTCTACTATAGCAGTCCAACTCATATGGGATGAACTAGACATCATATTAGGGTTGCCAGGTGTCTGGTTTTTGACTGGAACATACAGTCCAAAGGGGAACCTGGCAGCTTCTGGTCAGCTGTTTGGCTGGCCACAGTAGGTCTGTATGCAGTTACTGAAAGGCTTCCCAGAGCTGGTTGCGGTGGCCGTTGCTGTAAGGATTTACAATGCCATCATGTTGGCTAGGGGGCTGATGGACAGCTGGAGCCTTGGGGGCACTTCTTGCCCTGCATCCTTGCCGCGGGGGGAAGGGGATGTGGCTGTTGCTGGAACCCTAGTAAGTTGTCCCTTGGCTGCCTGCGAGGGGAAGCTGACATGTGCTGCTGGGGCTTTTGGGATGGAAGGAGGGTAAAAGTGGCCCTAGTACAAGGCAGTGTGGCCAGTGGTAGCTCCCTGCCCCATGCAAATGGGGAAGGATTGTGGGACAGGGTATTGCATGCTGCAGGGTGTTTGCAGGTGCACTTTTTGGTGGGGGGTGACGTAGGGCTTGTGGCAGGAATTAGCAGCAGGGCTTTCGGGAGCTGGATGTTGCAAGCTGTGCATTGGACGGCAGTCAGTTTTGCGGGGTATTGGGGCGTGATTGTTTCGGGTGGAGAATAAGAAGCGTGGAGGGGAGGTCTGGATATTGCAGGGCTTTTGGATGAAAAGTCCTTTGGACTTTGGGTATTGTGTATCCTGGAGTGTTTGCAAGGGGTTAATGAACATTGCAAGGTCCATCTTGTTGGGGGGCAATAAATAGTGCAGGGCTTTGGGGTGCAAATACTGTGTGGTTTAAGCAGGGGGAAGTTCAGCTAGCTGTATTTAGCTATGACCTCCAGTTCTGCCAGGAAGGAGTAAGATGGAGGGTTGCCTTTGGCGTCTGCAGCTCAGGAGGGACTGGGGCTTGACTGGAGAAAGGCAGGCACTCCTGGGCACTGTATTTGGGAATCAATCCTTTTCCCTAGCAACTGGGGAAAGCTGGTTTGGTTTGGGCTCTTGGGGAAGATTCTGTTTAGGGGCAGGGTCCTTTTTGTTTGATTGGCTTGGACATAGGAGGGTGATCGGTGTCCAGACTCCACCATGGGGAGGGTGGAAAGAGCAGCGGCTGTGGCTGGAGCCACATGGAGGAGCTGCTCTCTGCTCAGCTGCTGATGCCTGACAGAGAGCAGTGGCTGGCTTCCAGACCACTGGCTGCAAGAGGTGGTGGTGGGGAAATCCTGTGCCCCGCCATGCCCCGATTACCCCAGACAGGCTCCGCATAAGCTCCTCCCAGCCTGACTCTGCAGGCAGCAGGTGAGTCCCGGGAGAGAGGGGAGTGAGTGGAGAGCGAGCGATGGAGGGAGGGGGGAGAGGAGTGAGCAGGGGGCAAGGCCTCAGGAAGGGGCAGGACCTCAGGGGCAGAAGGCGGGGCAAGAGTGTTTAGTTTTCATCAATTATAAAGTTGGCAACCCTAATAATATTCTGTTAAAATATTTATAAACGAAGCATGGAGGCTGGGGGCCGGGGGAAGAAGTATGTTTAGTTTTCTTACACTTTTCTGCAGCATTTGATATTTTTCCTGATTTTATAAAAAGAAAAATTTATAAAATAGTGTTCTTGGTGCTGTATGGAAATAGAGGAAGAGACTGATTTTGAAAGAGTCAAATCAGCCTCAGTCAGGACCAGACCATTTATTTATTGTATTTCCTGAACATAGAAGGCATCAGCTCAGCATATCATTATAAGTTAAATAATATTTTTAGAGGCTGGAAAACTTGAGTTTTGAAACAGATTTTGGGATTCTGAGCAAGAGAATCTGCAGTACATTGAAGTTTACTGCCTTGGTCATCAACACCTTTATTAATTAGCCCATGAAAATAACTGTTGTTCGATGCACTATAGGTTTATTTTATCTGCAATAGAAAAGTTATTTCCTGTTGAGAAGATCCTTAGAAAATTAAAAGCTCTTTTTCTGTGGACTGTTGTGCACTGTAAGCACAATAGAATCACTGGAGTAAAATAACATTGCAACTTTTATCTCAGCTGATCATGGGAATTGACCTGAAGATGTCCGGAGCTGAAAATATGAGTCTTTACAGCTTGTGCTAAAGAGTCAAGCTGTGTAGTTAAGAGCTGAAACAGAATCCAGTCTTCTGTTGTTTGGGCACAGAGGGGGGCCACAATGCACATTGACCAATGGGTTATAGTAATGTTGTGATTTTGTCAAGCGTTTGGTGCGTACTAGTTTTCTAAACTCATAATAATATGGAAAGAGGCTTTTGAAGATGTGGGAATATGACTGAATTTCTGCCAATGGGACTTGAAAATAACTATTTCTTAGCTTCATGTAAAATAAGATATTTTATCTTTTGCAAGGATAGGAAGAAAAGTAAAAGATGAAGAATGGGAAGCGACTAAATGAAATTACTGCAACTCATTAGTTTAGTGACATCTATGAATTGCACTGCACACAGAGGCACTCTAGGCAATAATTTACCTATGTCATTGTTACCTTACCTCCTCACATCCTGTTTCACCCACCTGTTGTATCATGTCTTTAAGGCTGTTTAGAGCAAGGACTGTCCTTACAATATATCTGTAAAATGTCTAGCACAATGAGGCCCTCACCTGGTTGAGGGTGTTATTGATTATAGTATATAAAGAAAATTAATAACATTGAGCCTATTTAAAGAAATTTAAGATCTTAAAAGCATGCCTTCTGTATACAGAACAGTTGTAACAATATAACATTCCACCACAAGAATGGTGTTGTGGTTATGGGACTCAGGAGACCTGGATTCTGCTCCTGGTTCTGCCATAGACCCTTTGTGAACCCGGCAAGTTATATAATCCCCATGTGCCTCTATTCCCCTGACTATGAAATGAAGTTAATAATACTTCTTTAGCTCACAGGAGGATGAATTCATTAATGTATGTTGGCTGTTCAGATACCACCATGATGAGTGCCAAAGAAACGCCTGTTCAGAAAAACAAATAAATATGGGCAAAACGACAGGATGATGAGGTGGCATGAAAAAGGAAATAGATGCTAAACTAAAGGATTTTTTCAACCAGGAAAAGATGATTTTAGCATTATGCTGCTGGAAGAAAATGGTACATGTGGTTTGGAAAATACTATTTTTCCTTCAGTAGAGAAGGCCCTCCCATGTGGATGGCCACACGTGAGATCAAAAGGGAGTAGTGCCCTTTAAACATCATAACCACATATTATTAACTAGACCTAAGTAAATACTTTAAGCATTTTTCTGCAAGTAAAAAAGCCCCTGTATTTGTGCCCTTTTTGCATTTTCTTTTATTTCTGCAAATGAGTTGCCTGGCATTGTAGAAACAGTGCATATTATGCAAGTGTTAGAGAACGTTTGTGGAAAACAAATTCTAACTATGTAAATGAGTGGCCTTACTCTTACTTAATAAGCTAATCCAGTTAAGAAATCAGTACAGAACCATGTGACCTCTGTGCCAAATCAACACTAACCAATCCAGGTCAAATTTTTCAGATGTTTATAATGAATTGTTTACAACTAATTATTGGTCTATATATTCTTCATAGAGATATTTGGTGATTAACTTTGGATAACAAATTTAAAATATTGTAAGCCGCTTGCGGACAATTCATAAACAATAAAAAGAGGCTAAATTCAGCTAATAAATTTATTCACTATGAACTGTTTGCTCAACTCTGTTGATTACTGAAAGATTTAATCTTTTAATATGTTTTTAATCAGCAGTCCCTTAGATCTGTGATAACTTCCTACAAGCACCCATGTGTACTATTAAACGTTCAACTAGAAATATCCATGGTAGTGTAGAGTTCAAGAGATAGTTAATGAGATTACATAGCCTTTCATTTTATGGGCACTAGTTTGAATTCAACCCTGGTTGGTAGAGGCAGAGATATTACACCTTCTGATTTCTTCTCCCTTTATATAGTTTACCAATAAGATCCCCTTGTTTAGGACACACTACACTGAAAGCAAAGTCTGAGCCATGGAGAAGAATGTGTGATCTGTTTTTCCCCCAAACAGTGCCACAATATGGCTGGCAAGGATTGATATTCGGCTTGTGGATATTAAATATTTTCTGGTGATTTTGTCTTTTAGAATGATTGAAGATTGTGGGAAAAGAGGGAATACCATGGCAGAAAGAAGGCAGCTGTTTGCCGAAATGCGTAAGTACTGTGTTTTTAGAGATCTAACTGCTTCATTGCAAAAGATGAACCAGATACAACATAACATCAGTAAACCTTACTTAAAGTATTTATCCCATTCTCATTCTAAAGAATTGTGTTTTTCCTGTGAGAAAGAAATTGCAGGAGGGTGGATTTAATTAACCCAATACTGCAGAATAGATCTTTCCCATCACTGATTTCTGTGATCTTCTGAACCAGGTTGTTACTTTACCTCTCTTTCAATAATAGCTAATTCATCCAAAGAAGTTACATTTGTGTAATTATCAGTATTTTAACATGTGGAGAAAGAAAACAATCATCCTACAAAAAAAAGGGGTTCTAAGGAACAGTTTCAAATCCCAGTTATTCCACTTGAATATATCCTTTTTCTTTTTCGGTCTAACTGTATCTGTTCTAAAATAATTACCTATTTGCCCTCCACAAAATATCGTATCAACAAGAGTTGCCTCAATTCCTAACTACTCCCCACTCCTCTTATCTCCCTTGTGAACAATCCATTGTTTTCTTTGAGAAACTTTTTTCCTTGTATAAAGTTTGGGATCTTCCTGATTTCACTAGATTTACCTATTTTTTTATGACAAAAATGGTCAGGTATATCCCTGAGCTCTATTATGGTCATACTATCATTTATATCCATGAGATGTAGTACTTTGAAACTAGTAAATGTTGACAGAACAGTGGTACTTTGCTAGACTCTTAACAGACTTTGAAGGAAAAATATTGAATATATCTAACAAATGTCTAACAGATTATCTGTATCTATGCCATTTTTCAAGGTTTTGGGTCCTCCATGTAAAAGGTTCATAGAGAACCGAGAGTTGAATATTAAAAGTGAGGTTTTCAGAAGTGTTCAGTATTGGCCCAACTCTTGTCCTGGATAGGTCATGGTAGTTGTTTTTTTACCGTTGACTTCAATGGGAGTAAAGTTAGGACAATTCTAAGTGTTTTTGAGAATCCCTCCTTAAAATTCCTGTTTTATCTTAATTTTAGCTTCTGAGGGAAATTCTGACAACCCTATAGCTGCATTGTCTGTCTGTACTGACCATTTGAAAAGCCCATGTTCACTGTTGCAGAAAACATACTTGACACCATTATATAGACATGGGCCAGACTGATTCTGGTATGTGTTGATGCTGCAGTTGTGTTGTAGGCTCTTTCAAAGGCCTGGCAAGATTTTTCATTTTAACTTTTGGGGAAAGGATCAAATGCAAGAAGGTAGGATTTTGGGTTTTCCCGCACAACTACCTAAGTCCTTTAGGAGGTTGGGCCTTGATAGGAATGCACCTATTAGAAAAGTTGATTCCCTCCTTATTTTACAGTACCTTGTAGTGTGATCCTCATGTTCCTTCTGAGACAGACTTTAATAAGTATGGGCTCAAGCTCTCAGTAAAGTATTGGACATGTTGACAATAGAGAAACTTACCATCCTATATTATCTTGCTATCTGGTCACAGGATATTATTTTTTCAGTCTGATATATACACTTCTAAAGCAGAACATTTATTTTATTTTGGACCTAATTAAGAGTTTATGATGGTTTGTTACAGCTTGTTTCAAGTTTTGTTTTCTGCCTTTGCCATACACAAATAGCTATTATACTCCGTTTTCTACATATTGAAATGTAGAGTGTTTTAATGTTTTATTTCCTTATGTATGGTTATATATTCAATGTTTTCTTCTTCTTGCTGTTTGCAAAAAAAACTGACCATGCATTTAAAGAGGAAAAGATTAAATATGAGTAGGACTTGAAAGAGACAAGGTGGGTGAAGTAATATCTATTATTTTACCAACTTCCACTGATGAAAGAGACAAGCTTTTGATATTACATGGAGCTCTTCTTCAGGTCACTTAAGGAAATGTTTATGTGCACTCCTAAATAGAGAGGTTTTCCTGCACAATGGCATAGAACTTTTTATGAAACTCATATTTTACATGGTAGGTGGTTTGTGAGACTCTTCTGTATTTAGTGTTTACATGCTACTCCCAAAACAATTGTTTTCTTATGGAGAGGACATCCTTACAGCTGCCAGTTACAATATTCTGTGAATTAGTGTCATATCTAGTATTCTCTTACTTGGAATTCTGAGGTCAAAATTTACATTGTCTCTTACAACTCAAAAGGCACTCTAGGGTCTCAAAATAAATGGAATACCAGTAGTTTTAGCTGACTCATTTATGTACATCTAGAGGGGAATGAAGTGATGGATGCACCACTAAATATGGTGAACAGAACATGTATCCACATGGGGCTGTCATAGCCCCATAGATATCCACTAGACACAGAGTTCTGTTACAAAGTAAGGAAACATGAGACAAAGCTTGCAGCTTATTTCTTTATTCTCTTTTCTAAATGCCAACAACATGAAATGTGATGAGAATTCCCAGAAGGAAAAAACTATAATGCTGCAGCTGATCAAATAGTATGAGAAACTACTGGCAATCAAAAACTTAGAGACTGACCTTTGATTTGCCTTATCCCCACCTGACATCTTTCATTGTTTGTAGGTAAGGTATTGTTTGTACAAATTTTTTGGAAGAACAAATTTCAGGCTGGATCCAAAATTTGAACTGAGAACACTGATACGTTTGGGACAGAAGCAAGAGTAGTAAACTTCCTCCATTGCCCAGCCAATTCATTAAAAATGTTTTCACCCAACTCATAAAAACCACTCTGCAAACAACAAAAATAGCAAAATGTATTGCGTAGAAGTTTGCTCAGCTCTCCTTAATGCCTACAGAATACATATTGGCAATCCTCACTTCTGCACCATACCTTTACATCTCGTGAAAGGTCTCTAGTGGCATAGCGGGGGAGAATTTCCCCACTACAGGCACCGTGGGGCCACCTCTAAAGTTGCCTGCTGAGGAGTGCATCTCAAGCCCCAGCATAAGGAGTGTGGAGCAGCTGATGGTGGAAGGAGGGGTGTGTCAAGGGTGGGACTAAAGCACATGGGGCTGAGAATATTCCTGGCAGCACAATGGACCTGAGTGTAACTTGGAGAGGGTGTCATAACTTAGGCTCATGCTGCTGTCTAAGTTATGTCAAAGGCCCTGGAGCAGTCCAGTAGTCTTTGGGAAAGCACAAGGGTGGCTTTAAAGACACTTTATCATGCCCTGCCTCTGGGGTGTTACTAGTGGCACAGAATCTTGTTCATTGTGTAGAAATTATGTTTTTTTTATTGACTATGCAGTATGAACATTGTGGTTATAGCAAGTAACTAGGAGACATGATTGCTGAGTTCTCTTTCTGGTCATCTCACCAATTCATTATGAATCTTGGGCAAGCAGCATAACTTTTCCTCTGCAGTTTATCAGTCTATAAAATGGATATAATAATACCTACCTCAGAGACGTATAGAAAATTATTTAAGCCTTGTAACAAGATCTTTGAGAGGCACTCCAAAGCTGTAGCTGAATGGCACTATAAATACACTACTATTTTACTTGGTTTATGTTATCGTAACATTGTAAAGAAAATTCTAATGAACCATAAAATGATTTCTCAAAGCATAGTTCATAAGATTCAGATGCTATCCAATAACACAGATATAAGACCTTAACAATCACTTCAAAGTTATTCCTCAATTATCCCAATTCTTATGGGATAAGCAAAGGTGATCTGTATAGCAATCTGTTTTATCGTAGATGGGTGGCTACAAAAAGAGGAATTGGTTTTCTTAATTGGTCGTAATAAAAAAGGAAATACTCTTGTGTTAGAGAAATTGCAGTGCCCTGCCTCAGATATTTCAGCTTTCCTCAGCGTTGTCAGCAAAATATTAATAGAGAAGAGAAAAACGGAGTCTGTTAACAAGAAAGCATGTCATGAGAAAAATCACAACCTTTGAGGACCTGATGCTAAGTAGTTCAGAGTGCCTTTTGCCAGGAGGAACAGATGGTGTTAAGGCAGCCAACAGTGAAAATGAACTAGTAGAGAGTACTGGGAGGGTGGTGTGGGAGAATCTAGTGAGGAGCAGGGCATGGGCTGGAGAGAGAGAAGAGATCAGTGCAAGTCTGAAATGTTTGGGTACAACCAATGCGTAATTGGTCATCAAAGAGTCACTGAACACAAGCATAATGTACAATTATAAAGCACAGTGGCAGATCTAATAATGTTGGCATGTATCTCAAAGAAGGAATTTGTGAAACAAGTTAAAAGACAGAACGGCCATATTTTCACTTCACCTCACTCTATTGATAGTCTAATTTTACACTAGTTGTATTTGGAATGAGCATGAGTTTGGACAGTTCTTCAAGCAACTCTGTAGTGTGTAACTCTGTTTTAGTATCTGTTCCAGAAATGAAGTTGCTCAAGATGATGGGGCAAATTCTCTTCTTTTACATAGGTGCAACCACATTCAAAACACAAATACCCGAAAATATCATTGACTCTGTATTGGTAAAAGTTAACATGCCGCATGGAATAAACCTGTGTGCCGCAATTCTTTTTCTCATAACTACCACTGTAGTAACAATTGCCTAGATCTTGTATGACATGTCAGCCTGGGAGTAAATATATTAAATAAGAAAAATCTACTCATCTGTCTTTTGAGTTTTAAAAAATATTATAAGTAATGAACAATGACTTGACACTTAAAGATATTATGCCAGATTCTCACCCTCATTCTGACACCTCTCTGGCTACTTGGGTGGCACAGAGGAGCTCTCAGTGGGAGTAGACCCATCCTAGATGGCTCCTACATTCCCCTTCCAGCCCTGGCAAAAGGCAAAGGATGTGGTCAGCTGCTTTGGGGACATTGCCAGCTTTGTATATATAGAGCATCCAGGGTCAGTCTGGGTCTGAACTGACTCCTTGAGGCTCCCACTGCAAAAAATGAATATCTGCATCAGTGGTGAATGGCGCCCACTCTTTTGCTGTATATTTTTTGTCCCAAAGTTTATCATCCACCCGTCTCTACGTTTAGCTGTTGTATTGTTTCTAATTTGGTTTTCTGACAATACCTTGGTCTGAGCTGGCATGACAGGTGAAGATATTTATTGTGAGCTTTGTCATTAAAAATTAAAATTAGATGGAGGTTTTCCCTGATATTGGAGCTTGGCCAGTTTGTCTTTTAGCCTGAAGCTTGACCAGATTGTTTCTTCAAAGTGACAGACATTGTAGGCTTACTATTCCTTGGCTTTCTTTGTGAATGTGTTTTAACACCAGGACACCACCTCCACCACCCCACCCCCAGAAAAATAGGCAGCCTTAAAAATGCTGGAGACCATGTGCTTCTATGTCCTTTCTCCTATGTGTCCATTGTTAAAAAAGAACAGGTACAAGTGACAGGATCCCTAGAGTGCAGCCTGGAACTGTGGGGCCACTGTGCCCTTTTCTCTCTCCAACCTGGGCTGTCTCTCACAGTGCCTTGCTAGTGACAAACAGTAAACCCCTCCAGAAGACGTGATTACTCAGCACAACAGAATGTGGAGCCCCACATCCAGCTATATTGCATGAATGCTTCCAGAGCATTCACGAATTACATGGAGAAAGACACCAGCCAAATCCCCCCAGCTCCCTGGAATGTATCATCTTGCAGTGCTCAAGACAAGCAGTGCAAATGTATTAATTGGTTCACCACTTCATCAATGGAAAGAGGACATACACTAGCCTTTGCAAACCTGAGCAGATTTACCACACACTTCAGGCAAACTCATTGGTAAAGATAAAGAGTTAAATATATTGATTATAAAGGATCGATTTTAAGTGATAGGCAAAAAGTCATAGTTAGTTACCAACAGAAATAAAATATAGGCACACAGTCTAAACTCTCAACCCTATTAGACTGGGCAACAACTAGATTAAGCAGTTTCTCTCACCCACTGGATATTGCAGTCCTTAATATACAGATTTGTTCCTTAAACTTGGGCCAATCTTCTCTGTTGGATTCTTTAGTCTTCTGAGTGTCTTTGTAGCTTGCAGCAGAGATGGGGGAGCATAGAGGCATGGACCCCCTGTGTTCTGTTTTATTCTCTCAGTCCCATGTGCTTGGAGAACACAAGTCCAGACTTGTCTGGTGGGCATTGCTAGGTCCCCAGGCAAGGTTGAGCAATTCCCCTTGTGTGGCCTTATGCAGGTGAGTCATTGAATTGTAGCTCCTTTGCTGGACAATGGCTGTTGTTGGTTGGTTGACACCCTTCCTGGAAACTGGTTACTTTCCTTGGTGTTGTCTCTGGGGAGCTAATATCTAACTGATTCCCCAACTTACAGCATGTTTTAATGACAACCATACAGCACAATTCTCATAACTTTGCACTAAAGATATACATATTTAGACAGAACAGTGGGTTTCAGCATTTCATAACCTTTCCCAGATACTTCACATGGCATGCTTTATACGTAAGATCACAATTACATGTAAAGGAGGAATATAGGGGTTACAAGACACTCCCCCAAGGTAAAGAATATCACAGTAGACACGATTCACTGTACTTGCGGACATTGTGGACTCTACCCCAGGGAAATATCACAGCATATGTATAATTCTCTTCTACTAGGGGCTCAAGATCTGGACCGCATCCGTTTATCCACCTACAGAACAGCATGCAAGCTTAGATTTGTACAGAAGAAATGCAACTGTAAGTATGTCACTTGTTAACTGCAAGTACCATCATTACTCTTACCATTGTAGGATATGTTTCTTCTCCAGTTGAAAGGAAAATGTGCATTTATTTTAATGTACAGTTAGGGGACACTAACAAGAATGCCTGGATAATAAAGAAATGTAAAATAATTGCATTCTGTTAATTATCCTCAAAGCGCTAAGTGTGGAAATGTTTCTATGGGGCGGAGGGAGGGAGGTTCTTTAATGTTTCTTTTAAATGTGATTATTTTCCTTAAAAACAACAGTTTCTCTTAGCAGGGTTATGAAAAATGCCAGGAGCTTTAAAAAAGGTTTTGTTTTTTTTTTAAAAAAGGTACCACACCATAGACTTTGCTTTTTGTTTTGCAGGTAGATAGATTTTTTTTACATTTCTCACTAGGCCTGTTTACACTGGGCTATTAAAAAAAATCCCACCAAAGTATCTCCACTAACAGTAACAATGGCTGGTCCAAACACTTGTGCTGCCACCAGAAGAGCTGCACTGGCGGGAGCTTTTTTAAAAAAATAGATGTGACCTGTGCAGCTCTTTGCTTTGAGGTTGTGAATATTTGTGCTGCAGAAAAATCTTCTACTTGTGGCGTACAAATATTGGTGAAAGGCCAGTCTGAAAAGCTTTTAAAAGAAAATGAAGAATGGGTAGAGCATTCAGGAAGTTACTAGACCTGGGTCAAATCCTGCAATCACCCCAGTAGTGCATCTCTCATATTAATAGGCATTTTTAGCCTGAGTGAGGGCAATAGGCTTGGTCCATGTCACAAGCAAGCTGCCAAGTACAGTTTCCTACAGCTACAATAGTTCAGTGATGCTCAATTCAGAAGGAAACACACTGAACAGACCGATGTGATAGTCTTTCCTTACTTTATTTTATTATTTTAATTGTACGTCAAAGAGGATGAAATTTTCACTTATTTTCCATGGTAACTGCATACACTGGTCTTGAGTGACCAAAAAAAAAAATCTAATTGAGCTGATTTTAAGTACAAAGATATAATAGCCTCATCATAGGGGAGACTGGATGACTGAAGGTATTGGTAATGAAACATAAAACAATAGTTAGTATTTATGAAATGTGTAGTGTTTGTGTAAACATACAGATAGTCTTTTTATAATAGGGTATAGAGTCTGACACCTCTGTCACTACTCTGAACAAAGCCAGTCAGTGAGTAAAAATCAATACCATCATTTTTCTCTTAAATAGCCTGTGTGAAAGGAGGAGGTGGTCTCAGTTCTGTTCTTAATGGATAAAATACCCAGATTGTAAATGACACCTTCATTACTGGCTCCCTTGTTGGCTGCCTCAGTAGGAAGGAAAAGGAATGAATGCTTATGGAAACTGAAATACGCTTGTGCGCAATGGGAGTGAAGGAAGAAATGGTCTTTCTGGATAAAGGCCGAGGCACCATGGTAGGACATGGTGTAAAATATCTTAATTGTAATTAGCAAATGTTGTATAAGTGTACCAAAGGTCCAAAAACTCTGGTCTCTATGGCTGTCAATCTAGCACTATTTATGAGCACTATGTTCACTTTTTAAGACCGCCCTCAGAAAGAAGTGCTATCTTAGGGAGGAGGATACACTAATGTCTACTGTTTTCTTGTGGTACACTTCATGTATGAAACAGGGCCATAATGCTAGATAGCCCAGAAGAGTAACAAAGAAGCAAAGGCCATATTGTGTGTGAAATTTTACTCTTATATGACTTTTGCTGTAGGGGGAATGGATTGGACCTGACCTCTGAGCCAGGAGGTGACTGTTCCCCTACCTACATCAGGATTTTAATGCAGTTTTAGAACATGGGCACCTTGCTGGGATGACCAAAAATCGCAGCAGAATGCTCAAATTCCACGTGAAATAAGCATTGCTTTGTGGAAATCAGTCAGGCATTCATGTGAGCTCCCAATATCATTTTTCGAAAATTAACAGCTTCATACATGTCTAGTCCAAAAAACCCCTTCACATCCCCAGTTCGATAGGCCTGATCCAAAACCCACTGAAGTCAATAGTAGCCCTAAAAGAGGCACTAAATTTAAGATGATGGGAGAACTATGGCTGAGCGCATAGTAGATGATGATTTCCCTTTGCCGACATGGTCATTATCTTATTTTTGCTTTGGGATATTTTGAGTCTAAAAGGTGCTACATAAAAACAAACCATTTTCTGTAAGAAAGACAGATGGCAAATAAAGGAGGAGTGGAGGAAAGCAAATGAATTCAAAAATTTTAATTTACTCTCTTCATTCAGTTGTATTTTTTAATGCTTATTTTAAATACAGTAACCTAGGATATCTTAACCTTTATATATCCTGTTGAGTTTTCCAAATGAAAAAGGAGAGGGGAGTGATTTATTTTTAAGTTGATTGTGTCATTTAAAAGCCCTCACTCATATTTGTACCAAAATCCCAATGTATCTAGCTCTAGACACAGGGATTTAACCAAAAATTTTACCCTTATAATGAGGGTCTGTGTGAAACTATTTCCTTCTCAAACTCTTCAGAAATTATTGTTGTCTGAAATGGTTGAACCATGCATCTTTTCCATTGTCAAAATAGTTTTCCTTTCTCTTTCCTGGACTTTTACACTACTAGAGTGGGCTGTGATTGTTGGGGAGAGAGTTAGATTATTTCCCTGAAACATTTGTAAACTCTGAACAATGACTGTCCAAGATGTAACAAAGAGTCCTGTGGCATCTTAAAGACTAACTGAAGTATTAGAGCATAAGCTTTCGTGGGCTAATACCCACTTCGTCGGATGCATGCCGATTTCTGCAATTCCAGACTAACACGGCTACCTCTCTGATTCTGTCCAAGATGGAATATCTAGACACTACAAGACTATACCGAGTGATGGTTCTGAAGTGGTTAATGATACAGTCATCTCGCTAACGTTAGCCATACCTTTTCCACACTGAAATTGCTGTTGAGTTTGTGCTGAACAGTAGTGAATTCAGGGGACAAAAGTGAAATGGGGGGGAAATAGTTCAGCTATATCTGAACTGCTTCATTTATGAGTAGATAGAAAAAGAAAAACTCAAAGACAACTCTACTCTTATCCCAGCTTTTAGCAACCCCTGCCTCTCAAGCCATCTCTGTTCTTCTTTCAGCTGTGCTCATCTGCCCTGCCCCCTGAACCAGCTCCTCTCTGACTCAGACCAGAGTAGACTAGTTATGAAAAAAAAAGAGGCAGTGTGTGTATTTAAAGGGCTCTTTTAAAAGAACTAATTTAATAAAGTGCAGGGAGCTGGAGTCAGTTCCAGGCTCAGGGTGTCTGGGGAGCAAAGCGGTGCTTGTTTGGATACCAGAGGGGGCCATGCTGGCAAAGGCAGAACAGAGATATTTTTAATGCCACAATTTTTACATAAAAATGCTCATTAGAATATAGTAGCATGTGATACTTCTAGGATGTCAGTTAGGCTGGTACGCTGTATAATGAACAATCCTATGTTTGTTTGTAGCTGTGCTTTATGCAAACACACATCCACACGCTCATCTCGGTGAATTCTTCTCTCTGCCAATATAAAAGAGTGCTTTGGAACAGACTACAACAACATAGTGAGAAGTTTTCCCTGATGATGTAGATATTGTGTAATGGGCGGTGGAGTGTGTGAAACAGCCGTGATGTTACAGAGATCTGTATCTTCCTACCACTAAACTATTGCCTAAAAGCAAAAAGTTAAAAAAAGGGAAAGGAATGAAAAGGAAATGCAATTGGATAAGTTACTTTTCCAAGTACCAATGCTTTAATGTAGTTCAGATGAACTCCTATATCAAATTAGGCCATTTTAGGTGACAGCTAATTTTGACAAGGGAAAAATAATATCAACAATATTTAGCAGTTTTTTTTTCAAAAATTGCAAATACGGACCTTGAAGGTCAGGCTGTAAAAATTGTAGGGAAATTCTTGCTATGCACAAGTTTTTTGTTTTAAAAAGTTCTTCAAGCACTTGAGCCTAGGGCTAGCTTAACTAAGTCACTGGGTGGGGCGGGGAGTAAGTCATTGCAATTCCTTGTCAACCATGATAAAATCAGATCCAGTCCAGCCTCATTCTTCTAATGAATTCAAGAAATTCTGCATAAGGAAATGGGAAAGAGAAACAGAAAAAAATGAAAAATATCAGCTGTTGATACCCTCCTCCAGGCTTCCTGTGTTGTATCAACACTTCAAATTTAATTACAGTATCTCTCCGAAGTTAACAAGATATTTATTTACGTAAACTTGCCAGTGTCCAAATGTGGGATGCAATGTGTGACAAAGCCCCAAATTGAGAGGAACACAAATTTGTCATGCAGGAAACTTAATGCCCAGGAATTCATTGCTTCATAGTGGATAACTCTTTTTGTAACCACACTTCCATGTTTTCTTTTTAATTTTTGCTGTAAACTTTTCAATCATAAAAGTAAGGGGATAACAAATTTGTGAGAAACGGATAATTTTGGGACTAAAATGTGAGATGTCCCTCTTAGAGGGAACATTGTGTATTGCTTTGCATAGCTCCTGTAGTCATAGCAGGTAGGCCCTGAGTTATAAAGAATAGCACACAAACTAGATATGCCATCTGCAAAAGCAAAAAAATACAAAATGTACATACAAAAAAACCCAAAATGTTTTGTTATCATAAGCTGAAGGGACTTGAGATTTGGGCTCTGATGGACTGCAGAGGTGAATGAATTCTACATGTGAGGAAAGGGGTCCTAAATTGAGGGGGCCTTGCTGCTGATCATGTGGGGCTATATCCGCCAAGTACCTAACTGCCATTTGAGAGGCCTAAGTCAAAAATTTAGCTCCTTAAAACCCCTAGTCAGCTACTACCTAACCCTGTAGCACCTATCTTCTCTAGGCAGCCATATTTTTGCCATTGGGCAGCACAAAACTGCCTAAGTGCTGATGATGACAAGCTTGTACCTAGATCCTGGCAGGATTCTCAAACTAAGCGTTTCCCTGCCTGTGTTACCTCTGGGTTCTAATCCAGTAGGCAATATTGGAGCACACCTACTCTGCACACATAGAGGAGGCAGTGGTGCCATCACCACTACCTCCAGTAACCAGACTGCTCCCCTAGCATGTGGGAGACCTAGGTTCAAATCTTCACTCTGTCTGATATGGAGTTGCAACTTTAACTTGGCTTTCTGACCTCCTAGGTGCATGCTGTAACCACTGGGGTATAGGGTACTCTGGGCTTTATTTTTTAGATACTCTTGTACCTCATGACTTATGAGGTAATCCAGTGTTTCTGTCTCTATCTGTCTACTGCCACATTTCTTACTCCATTATAGTTTGTTTCCATGACAGCAACATCTTTCTCAAAGCCTTTTTTAATTTCACATGTTGTTATCCTCTTTTCCGTCTTCCTCTGAATGATATCCAGTGAAGGGCTTGTCTAGCAATAGCCTTTTGACGTCCATTCAACATAGCCAACACCAGTTCTGCCTTCTTTCTTCAATCATTGTCTGTACAGTCTGTTGGACAGTCCTTTGTAACCAGAGGCAACGCCTAGGGTGACATGTGGAGTCAAGTGCCCCCCCCAGATTGGCCTGCCAGAGAGGAGGGAAAGGGGTCCCTTCTCCCGCTGCATCTGCCCCCAGCTAGGGTGACCAGACAGAAAATGTGAAAAACAGGGTAGGGAGTAATAAGAGCTTACATAAGAAAAAGACCCCAAAATCAGGACATCTGGTCACCTTTCCACTGGTAGGCTCAGCCCCTATCCCTGGCAGCCAGGCCTGACCAGGGAGGAGAAGGGGCAGGACCAGCCGCTTCTCATACCAGCTGCTGGGAGGCTGCTCTGTGCAGCGCAGCATCTGCCTGAGAGAGCGCCTGGCTGGGGAGGTGGCGGCAGAGGCCTGCTCCCTGCCTGGGCTCAGCTGCCAGAGACAGGGGCTAAGTGAGTTGGAGTCCCTCTCCCTGCCCTCATCATGTTTCTGATTCGCTCAGCCCCTGTCCCCAGGAGCCGGGCCCAGGCAGGGAGTGGGCCACCGCCACCAGATTCTCTCAGGCAGCTACTGCGCTGCACAGAGCAGCAACCCAGAGTAGCTGGCTTTAACAACGTGAGAAGTGGCTCCATCCCGCTCCCTGCTCAAGCCTGGATGCCTGGAAAGTGGCCGAATGTGCCAGGATGAGTCGCAGCAGGAGAAGGACAGAGCCTCCTTCTGCTTCCTGCCAGTAATATGGGGTGGGAAGAGTCCAGTGGCCCTGGGCTAAGTGCAGGGCAGAGGAGACATGTGCGGGCGATCACGTCCCAGTATGGGGAGGCACAAGTCAACCAAGTTTGTAACACATCAGCATTAGTTACTTTATCCCACCAGCAGATGCTAAATATTCTCCACAAGTATCTCTGATGCAATGCGTTACATTTCCTGTGGTGGGCTTCTAGCATTTGCCAAGTTTCAGAAGCATATAACAATGTTGGTATCAGAATGACATTATATAACTTGATTCGTATGTTAATTTCCTTATTTTTCAAAATATTTACCAGTCTGGAAAAAGCTTCCCTTGCCTTCCTAGTTCTTTCTTCGATCTCCTTACGGAGTTGGTCATTAGCACTGATTATGCTTCCATGATGTGCTGTATTCTTCACTGTCAGTCACATAAGCACCATCATTGCTGACTACCAAAGCTTTTGACTGAATTCATAGTGTCACTATGGAACATCTTAAAACAATTTGGGCTTCCTAGAAAAAGACAGTGTCAACATGCTGTACAAAAGCTCAAAATGCTGTGCAAAGACAGAAAGTGGAGAGACCAATTTATTTGATATTATCACTGGAGTAGAGCAGAATTACATTTTACCATCCCCTCTTTTTCACATCGTGATAGATTGTATGATGGAAAGGGTAACATCAAAAGAAGATATGGGAGTTAGGTGGAGTAGAGGAAAACTTCAAGATCTTGGCTTGGCAGATGATATTGGTCTGTTGGACAAAGATGATAGTGGTCTTTTTCATGCCATCATCATCAATGTTAAATGTGAGGCTGCCACCAAAACAGGATTAAGAAACAGCCAGAAGAAAACGTAAGTCATCATTCCAGAAAGAGTAGTCAGCAAATGACTAATGGCTATCCCTTTCTCAATCAAACATCTCAAGATAAAGATGTGATCTACAATAATAGAGTTCCAGATTATTCCAGGCTTTCACTTTAATTTAATTGAACTTCATCTGGCAGCAAACAGAGAGCCAGTGAAGAAGCTTGAGCAAAGTGTTACACACTCACAGCAGCCTATACTATTCACTAGGTGGTCAAGTGAATTCCTCACTCATTGCAGTTTATTGGTGGGATTAAAGTAACACTCACTACCAGAGTCAAGAGTAGAGATGGCAAATGTGTGAGTAAGTATGAGATCAGCAAGCTCTTGGCCAGCAGCAGAATTTGGAAGACATTGTGGACTACTGCTGCTATGGAAGAGTCTAGGAGCAGCTGAGGATTCAACTGGACGCAAGATAGGCTTGTGAGAGGCAGATACAGACCCACAAAAGAGAGCAAAGACAGTGTTCCACCCAGACCACTAACTGTTCCCCACCACTACATCAGAATCACTTCTGCCTTATCAACTGAGTTGCAGCTAGTATTTTAGCCATAACTTTCAGTCTCTAGAAAAGTGCGGAGACCCCGTAAACTGGGGAAGACAAGTGACTAAACACCACTGCCAAATGTGTGCCGTGTTTTCCAGCACTGAAATTGACAGGGAGTGACCATACGTTGTCTTTGTTTAGCTTGTTTGATACTGGGATATCTTTGTAGAGTGTTTGTTTTTAATATTTTTTTTTGTTTGCATGTATTAAAAAGTGATTTGTTTATACAGAAAAGCACCCTGAGATGAAATATCATGTTCACACACACATTCCCTCTGGGCCACAGAGACAGAAGCAGTGGAACGTAACATATCATAATAAAAAACCATTATACAATTAAACATAACTGAGCAATACAGGACTGTACAGCTGGCAAGTTGTTGCCGTCCTTCATGGACTTTGCTCAGCAAGTTGAGAGATTATTCGATGCCTGCAGAAATAAGCAAATGGTGCTGATTTCCCTAGATCAGAATAAACCATTGGCAGTTGAAAGCCTTGAATTTAAAGCCATGCTGATTATTGTAAAATGGGGCTTAATTAAAGTAGACAAATAGGGAGCTCATTTCTCTGATTTTAAATCCAACACCTTGGGTTTTCACAGTTTTGTTTTTTCCCCTTCTATTTGCTTTTGCGTAAAAGATTTTTTCCCTTTGTCTTCTCCGAAGCATAGTACAACCGTTTTCATGTGGATGGAGCTGCTGTCAGTGACTGTGATGGTGATCTTGCTAATTTCCATACTTCTCCACTAATATTTCTTTTCCTCTTCCTTCCACAGAGTTCAAATAGTTACTCCTAAGATGCACGTAGTCAACTCAGCTTGCTTTTCGTCCCCTTTTGTTCTGGCCTGCCATTTTAAGTTTGGTTTAAGTTAGACTAATGACTCACCTTCCTAATGTAGAATAATTCCATATCCGGAATTGAAATATAATTGCCTGTAAACATACTAATTTCAGATGTTTCTCACTCTGTGCTATGATTCTCAGTCTGGCATTGCAGTTGACAATTTGGGTATCAAACTATGCAACGCTGTTTGTGCAGACATGCAAGTCAGGCTTGCTCTATAAAGTGTAGCAGCCATAACTCTTAAATGCCTCTCATTTTACTTCTGATGTTACTTGCATTCCACACAAATTTAGATTCCCCCTCATTGTTCTGGTTACAAATATTTACCATGGAAATAAAGGAGCTAAAAACTATGATTATAGAGAGATCCAAAAAAAAGAAATGAATCCTGCAGCGTTTTAAGTTTTCTGTATGACTAATATTTTTGTGTCCCTCATTATAAGTCTCTGTCCTGTATTGCATCCCATGTGGACCTTGGCAGGTTGAGAATCATTGCAGCAGGCATCAGGGCAGCCTGCCATGAGATCCTCCTCCACCGACAGATAGAACTCCAGAGCACTGTATCCCATGCCTGACTTCCATTAAGAGCAAAGACCTTCTCTTTGGACTAAACACTTCATTTTTAACAAAATGTCATGGGAGCTGTAACATGTCTACATTGAGCAGGTAGGACTCTAGCTGCAGGGTTTTACTCTTTGAGTAAAAGACATCTATACCCACAGAGAAAGTAAACTGCAGGTATTCAGTGTTCCTCCGATGAGAAACCCAAAAGGTCTACCTTGTTGGAATTTGAAACTTTATTTCCTGGGAGTCCAGTCTGAATCCTGAATCTTTGATCCCTACAGTGATCAATGTTGTCAACCCAAACTCTTTGAAAATTTGTGAGTCAGGCCTCTAATGATAATGAGATTCACTTAAAAATCATAAAATGTGAAAACAAAGCAAAACATTTTGGGTCTTTTGTGAGCCTGTGTGGTATGCTTAAATGGCATTTTCAAACCTTTCTTTGTAACCATGATGTCTAGAAACTCCAGGCTTTTTTTATTTTTTAAAGAAACTCCAGATTCTGATACATTCGCTTAACACCAAGAGATGAGACTTTAAGAAGAATTTGAAATATCATGAGACTCATGATAAAATTGTGAGAGCTGGCATTTGTGAAGTTCTAAACTATTCACAACTTATGCTTTCAAGTGCTCTTTTATTTTTTTCCAGCTATTTGGTCAGGAGCCTAATGCTCCATAAGACAGCCTAGTGCCTTGTGAGTTTCTAGTCTTTAGGAGTTGGGAGGGGGAGATAAATGGGTGTATAGATTGTACACATGATCTAGTATTTTAATCAGAAGTTTATGAGGATTTATTTTATCACATTCACTGCAGCCAAATGCTTCATGGAGATTTACATCCGTAAGTTATTCGCTGGCAGCACAATATCCTGAAACTGTTCCAAAGTGTCTTAAAAAAATCTGTCTTTTTAAAAGTTTATGAATATGGATATGTTTGATAGGATAACAGCTGGTGAGTAATATGTGTTTGAAATTCTTACATTGAGGGTGCCAATACAAACTCAACATTTATCCGAAGTTAACGGACAATGGAATAGGAGAGAAAGGGTTGGGGGGAATTATTATTATAGTGGAACCCCGCAATACTGCGATGATTGGGGTTCAAACATATCGATTGCGATAAACGCGGGGCGTGGTATTGCAGGGTTCCACTGTATTTTGTCTATAGTATTTTTTTAAAAATTGCTAAAAAAAGTACTACTCTTTATTAAAGACAGCATTGAAGTATACACACACTGTGATGTCCACTTTATCAACAGTTATTTGTTCTCTGCAACTCTCATTCTGCACCTTTGCTCACTATCCCTCCCTTAACTCTCTTGATTCCATTCACTTTTGCTTCAACTGCATCCTCTCCTTGACACTTGCTTCCTTACTGCCACTCCTTTGCCTGGTAGTCCATTGCACTGTAGTGTAATCTGGGCTTTCCCTTTGCATCTCTTTTCTCTGTTCTTGCTTCTGTAGTGTTAGTCACCTCTGGGGAATGTCTAGGAACTATGTGGACTTCCTTCATTCTAAATGAATTATCTTCTCCTTCAGGCTCATCTTCTTTCTGGCCAAAGGTCATGGTTTCTCTGTGACCCACGTGCCTACAACCCACAAAGATGCTTCTCTTGATTCCTTCCTTAAACCCTCTCCACTTCATTCCCTTCCATCTTCTCTGCCCAGTAACTTTGTATGTAAAACAGACCTGAAGGAAGCTGACCTGGAGTGTGCGCCCTCTGAGCAAGTATTTGCCTTTTTTCTTTTTAAGCAGCACTTGCTCCCCCTGGATGGAGTTCCAGGTGTAGGCCCTGACTTCATATCCACAATAGCCCCCTTCTTTACGAGGAGGACCTTCAGCATACCCCCATACTTTCCACAAGAGACACTTTCCCATCTAAGCATTGCTCATTTTGTTTTCAAATAGTTACATCAAAAATAGATTAACGTACTATTGATGACCTGGTTTAAAGTCACAATATCTAGGAAATTATCATTAACTCACAGTGTTGGGCCTATGAGTTGCAGAGGGGATCCTTTTCTTTAAGGCTTCAGTTCAGAGAAAGCGTTTGCATACCGTATCCCTGATACACCAGGAAATAATCGAGTGATTGAAAGATAAAATGTTGGCCTTAATAATAATTTCCTGACTTTTGTAGGCATTCTAGGACCTTAATGTGCAATGATGCATATCCACTCCCTGCAGCTGGCTTCGATCCTTGTACCTGCGCTTATGAATTGCTCTGAGCACCAGGCATGATTGCCTTGAACCCAGAGCATACATTCAACTGATTATTCAACTGGACCTCCAAATGTATTTCATAGTCACCGATTCTCATGATAGGCACCCATCCTGTAATTATGGCCTACATTCTTTGTTCTTTAGGCATATACATTTACATTTAGCTGTGTTAAAATGCATACTGTTTGCTTACACCTAGTTTTCCAAACGATCCAGATAGTCCTGAATCAGTGACCTGACCTCTTCATTAATTGCCACCTCCCAATTTCTGTGTCTTCTGCAAACTTTATCAGTAATGATTTTATGTTTTTTTTTCTAGGTCATTAATAAGAATCTTACATTTTGACTGAGTTACAGCTGTGTCCCAGTGTTGGCTTTCCAGAGCTGTAACTGAGAGCAGAATTTGGTCCTTAATATTGTTTAAAGTGTGGATGATTGCAATAAAAAAAACCTGTACACTTTAAGCATTTTTAAGGCCAGTTCTTCAGTAAGAAGTTAAATTGATCCAGCTAGGTCATTCAGGGGTGTGATAAATCCACGTCCCTGAGTGATCTAGTTAAGCCGACCTAATCCCCAGTGTAGACAGCAATAGTTACTGCTTCTAGGGGAGGTGGATTAACTATGAGGACAGAAGAACCCCTCCCGTCACTGCATTGAGTGTTTACACTGAAGTTCAACAGTGTTGCAGTGGCAGCAGTTTAAGTGTAGACATAGTCTTCGTTCGTCATTTGGATATAAAGCCTTATTATAATCTGATTTACACTGATTTACAACTGGGAGTAACCCAGTTGATGTCACTGAAGTTATTCTGGTTCAAAAGGGAGGTAAAAAAGAGAAGAATCAGACCCTTAATGTATACCTTGAAAAGAAATTATTCAATTTCTTAAAAAAGGAGCAGAATCTAGAATGTTCTCTGAAGGTTTTGATCTTTCCCTAGCTTCATCTCTAACTTTTCATTTTGTCTCCATCCAATAATCAGAAGTTTGCTTCTTTCTTGAAACCCTCTTTTGTCTTGGCTTTGCAGGAATTCTGAAAATCTTGCATGTGTAAAATAAAGGATGACAGATAAGCAATCGTGTATCAAGACTCTTACTCCATCTAGGAGTTCTGGCAACATCATTAAAAAGCTTCTGTCACACTCAGGCAAAGTGTAACTATGTAATACTTTACCTAACCCCATCTATTTGACACTTTTGTATTTCATGCTGATTCTTTACATTGTTGCAGATTGTTGAGGTATTGTGTGTCAGCTGAAGCTTCTTTGCTTTCCTCAAACTGTTCCTAATGCTCTGTTCATTCAGTGATGCAGCAGTTCAGGGACTGACATCACAATTTGCTGAAACAGAAAGGACTGTGTGGTAGCACTGGGTTTTGGTGTTCCCAAATATATCAGCTAGGGGAAGGAGCTAAATGGAACACAGAATGTTATTTTTAAGAGACACATACCTTGGAAACTGGCAGTGATGGCAAAGCAAATACAGAAAGAGTATGTGGCATCATAATAGGGTGTTGGTAAAATGCATTGTACAGTTTGCTTTAATGAGACAGTGGGCTGGTCTTCACTAGGGTGGGGGATTGACTGTAGATACACAATTTCAGCTACATTAGTAACGTAGCTGAAATCGGCGTATCTACAGCCAACTTACCTGCCGTCCTCACGGCGGCGGTGGTCGGCAGCGCGCTCCCCCGTCGACTCCAGCTTGCGCCTTTTGGCGAGCTGGAGTTACGGAATCGAAAGGGGCGCCGCTGGCGATCGATTTATCACGTCTTGACAAGACGCGATAAATTGATCGCCATAAGATGGATCTCTCCCCGCGCTAGTGAAGACAAGCCCAGTGTCTCCTTTAAAATGCAAGCTTAAAGCAGAGAAAATGGATAGTTGTGTTCC
Organism: Dermatemys mawii; assembly: GCA_007922305.1. Classification (NCBI taxonomy): domain Eukaryota; kingdom Metazoa; phylum Chordata; order Testudines; family Dermatemydidae; genus Dermatemys; species Dermatemys mawii. Next base: position 59,621,422 of record ML677334.1, read on the forward strand.
CATATCACAAAGCCTATACTACTGATTATAGCAGTAACTAGCATTCTAGTTGCCATTCTCAGCCAAGGATTAAATGGGCCTAAAGTATCTTGCTTCTAGGGCCCTATGTGTGTCTGAAAAATGTTCACCCATCTGCCTATACCAAGGTAAGCTACATTGGTGTATGCCCCACTTTATGTTAATGTAGTGACTATACATCACAGGTTGACACTGGTTTACTATAGTTATACCAGTACAAATTTTCCTGTTGTACATTGGTCCTAAAAGTAATGTCTCTGGATTGAGCAATATTTGTAGAAGAACAAGAGGAAAGCTTACCCTGTCACTGTCTCTCTGTGCTATGTCTGTACTGTGGATAACGAAAGAAATTCAGTCTTCAGAACTGTTTATTTGGCAGCTTTCCCAAACATTACGTTCAGTTTAAATATTTTTAACTTATTTAAAAATTAAGTGAAATCTTAATAGGAAAAATTCTATCCATATTATATCAGGCAAGCAAAAATAATTGGATAAGCTTAAGAATTCCAGCCATCTGAGTGAATACACAGAAATTGTATTACATTGTTATTTTACAATGGATATTTGGGTCCCATTCATCACTGTTCTGCATCTTGTGCAGTTGTTTCCAACACTGCCATTTCTTAATGTTAAAAAATCATGAGTCGGGCCCCCAAAAAATAATGAAATCTATAAACAATCATGAGATTTTTAAAATATAATACATTTTGCATTTGTTTTATTTGCCCTTTGCTTTCTGAGCATGTAGTGCACAATTGTGAACATTTTCAAGCTTTTTTCTGCAGCCATAGGGACTGGAAACTTTTTTTAAAATGAAAATTGAGATCCTCACAGAATCAGAGGATTCCAAGAGATGGGGCTTTAAGAAAAACACCAAATATCACGGGACTCATGATAAAAATCACAAGAGTTGGCAACACTGTTTTCATCAGTGCAAAGTGGGTGCAAAATACTAACATTCTGGTTTGGCTGCATTTTCCATAACCTGCACTCATTTTGTTCTGGTATAAATGGCTGAACAACATGCAGGGCAACAATGAATTAGACCTAGTGTATTAGATATTTTCCTGTATTTTTCTCTGACATCAAAAATCTTAAAGTTCCATAAAAGAGGAGTGTGGTGTTCTCCAGGATTAACTTTTGAAAAAAGCATACAGATAACTCTGTAAGAGGTTTTCTCACCATGATAACGATATTTAAACCAACAGAAAAAAAAATCTGCTATTTGCTCTTCATAGGTTGTCCTGAGCATTATCCTTCATAAGCTACTCACACTGCCAAATCTCTAAGCTTACTGTGTTTATTCTAGTAAATACAGAGACCAGACTATTTTCTGGAGGGAGCCACAGAAATCCACAGTGTTTGATTTGTGTTGGTCTTCCTGGCATAATGTCAACATACAGTTAAAATCTAATAGCAGATACATGCCATGCTTACTAAAATATGCATGGTGCCATCTAGTGGTTGTGACTGTTTTTAAAGTAAGGTTTTAATATCCAATGTTCTGCTTATCTTCTGAATTACTTCTGCCTCAAGATATTATACAAAATCCAATGGCTATGCCAAACAGTAAAAATATGGCTTTCTTCTGAAATGTCCTAGTACCAAGTTCAAGCTACTGCATTCTTTGAACTTAGCTTGATGTTTTAGCATTTCTTTTAAAAAAATTTAAAATATTTTTTAAAATGTTGTCAGAAAATATATATTTTTAAAGTCCCGTTAATTCAGTTTCTATCATCAAGGGAAGATGTTGCATTGAAAAGGCAATTCCTCATTCAAAGTCCAGTTATTACATCATTGTTTGATACTGTGTGAACACTTCCTCCTCTACTCTCTCACTGCATCAGCCCTCACCTTTTGAGCTGAATGTGAACTTTCCCTATAATACATTGTTTTATATAATCTGGAATACAGTGTGTTTATTTAAAAATTATAAAAGGCTACAATGTTGCAGTTTGAACCACAGATGTGCTATTCACCTACATACAGTATGTTTTAAGGGAAGTGAGAGAACTGTTTTACATTGCAAGATGACAAAACACACCTGAGTTCCAAGACAGAATTCCCTTGTATTGCATTTTTCCAAATATTGTTTTCAAAATACATTTTTAAAGGACACCTTCTCCTCATATAAAGGGCTGATCCTGGATGTCTTGTGCACCCAGAGTTCCCATTTCTCATTTGAAAAATTAATTAGTGTCCTGGCTTTATCAATAATAATAGGACATTATGATATATCAGTGTTTCTGTCTCCATATATTTGCTTTTTTATGGGTATTTGTTAAACGTATTGCTATGAAATACTTGTTCAGGTAGCTCTGTTATTGCATGTACTGTACTGTAGTTTTATAAACGAAGAAAGGGCATGTCCAAATGTTCAGCCCAGTTTTGGTAGTTGATCTATTTACACTGCAGATTTTAACCAGGGTGTTACCAAGATGATAGGCAGCTATATTGTAACTTAGTTCTGACTTCATTGTAATCATAGTATTGATAGACCTAGAGGTGGACTTAGTTTATTTTATAGAACTTTTTGCCTTGTTCAGTTTTTGAATCTATGGTTTAATGGTGGTTAGTCTGTTTCCATTTAGAAAGGAGTGACCATTTTCCTAGTGTTTAGTTGAGGAGCAAGTGACAACTACTTCCTCAGCCCAACTTTTTGAAAAATTGACAAGCATTGGTGCTGATGGTGGGAAAGTCCAGTGAGCGCCTTTCCCATCACCTCCCTTTAGTTTTCAAAGCTTTGAGTGACAAAAATTCTCATTTTCAGGAAAGAATGCAGACAGGGAAAGGAACTTTCATGGCATAAAAGAAAAAGGATTTACTGCAGCAGTGGGGCCTGTCCCTTCCTAAGCCACAGTGGGCCAGGGCGATGCAAGAGTAAATGAGGCAGGGGAGAACATTTCAGTGCATTAATAACTTAATGGTGCTCCTATTAACTCAGTAATAACCAGAGCCTGTGCTGATAAATGCCTTCTGCAGACTGAGTTTATGCATTGTGCTTCTGTGATCATAAATCTAAAAACCAATAAAATAGCTTATAGTCCATGCCAGGCAAAGTAGGAGGGATATAGGCATTAGGCTGGGAGGCAGTATCTTGCGACCTGGGAAGGGAGGAGTAAAGGGTTAAAATCACCATCGGCACCTCCTTCTGGCTAGGCATGATGTAGCAGCTCTCGCTCTCCCTCTGCTAGATGTCTCCTGCCAATGGCAGCTCCGCCTCTGCAGTGGCCTGTCCTGTGACCTGGCCCTCCAACCAGGTCATTTTGAAGTCTCTTCCCTTCTGGGGTAGTCCAGGAACAAAAAGCAAAGGGAATTAATACAAAGAAACTGAATTAGTAAGAGATAGAAGGGAATGATTCCCTCTCATGGTACATCAGGAGCTGACTTCTCCCTTCCCTCAGGGAGGGGCCTTCAGTCAGTGGTTGTCTGGGAAGCTCCTGCCTTTCTCGGCCCTTTCCTCAGGTGCTGAAGGTCTGTCCTCTTTCCTGGTCTGCCAACAAGTGAGCTGCTCTGCTGCTCTTCCAGCCTGTGCAGGTGTGGCAGGGTAGAGCTGGCTGAGTCCAGAATCTCTCCTTAACCCCTTGTTATCCAGTGTGGGGGTTTGTATACCCCATCACAAGAGATCAAAGATTTGGATAAGTCAGATAAACATCTTCTCTCTTGGTTGTTTATCAGAAGGGGACCTGTGAAACATTTGAATAAAAACGAATTGTTTGAGTGACTCAGTTTAAAAAGCATTAGTTAATGTTTACTTCCCATCCATTTCAAATGTGCTCTCCTTCATTTCAGAGTGTCACAGTTTGAGTGGACAGGCTGATCGGAATTGCATTTCTCTAACTTCCTACTGAATGTGCACCTCACAACATTGGAAAAAATATGACTCTCCAGAAGCAGGAAAAGAGGAAGCCATGCTTAGAAAGCTAACGGAAACAAAGGGGTACCTGTGAGGTTCTGAAGGATCAAAGGAAATCTAGATTGATAGCTTGGTCCTCATAAAGGTTCTATATGGGCCCGATATAAAATCCACTGAAGTCAATGGGAGTCTTTCCATTGACTTCAGTGGGCTTTGAGTCAGGCCCTGTGTCCTTTATTTAAGTGCATGTAGCATAAGAGGGATGCTGAACACAGTATACATGTGCACCAGCCCAGTGGTTCTCAAGCTATTGTACTGGGGACTCCTTTCACATAGCAAGCCTCTGAGTGCAGACCTCCCTTATAAATTAAAAACACTTTTCTGTATATTTAACAACATTATAAATGCTGGATGCAAAGCAGGGTTTGGGGTGGAGGCTGACAGCTCATGATCCCTCATATAATAACTTTGTGACCCCCTGAGGGGTCCCAACCCCTGGTTTGAGAACCTCTACATTAGCCTACTGCAATGAATGTGTTAGTACTGATTCCTTTCTACTAATAAGCTGGAAGTTGTGTGTTTAATAGTTTGATACACTAGAATATAATATAAACATACTGGCATGGGACTTGAGATTGCCATTAGGTCATGACATTGAAAAAGGTGTGTACCATTCTGTCTGTCATGTTGATTTACTTTCTGGTAAAACACTGAGATAGGATTTTCAGTTTAGGTGCTTTGTCAGATTGATGGTGGAGAGCAGCTTGACCACGAACAGATGTGCTTTATCTGGAAACTGCATCTAGATGGGTGCGCTATTGTGAAGCTGTTAGCAGGAAGAAGAGAGAATGAGGAATGTTGTGAGCCTGGTGGCTTGGCTTGGCTTGGCTTGGCTTGGGTTGACTTGACGTGATTTGGTGGCACTGATAATGATGACCTGCTCTAGTGCTCTGATATGTGATAGGCACCATAAAGTCTGCTCTAAAAGAAGGATACTCTTAACCCACTTTATAATATTTTTAGGTGTGCTAAACATGAGATACGTGAACTTTTTCACATTTAACGAAACCACATTAAATATTTGACATACATTTAAATTTCATTGACTTCAAATGGGACTACTCACATATACTTCAACTTAAGCATGTGCTTATGTGCTTTGCTAAATTTGGGGCTTTCATGAAATATATATATGTTGTTTTTGGAAGTAATTTTAATGATTTTTTTAAAACTTGTTCCTATTTCTAAAGCCACAAGCAAAAATCTGTGGAGTAAGGTTTCTCTCTCAACGATCGACAGTATGTGTTTAATTTACATTTAGTTAGACTTGGTGTATGTTAAGTAAATTTGAATTGATTAGTAAGTCCTTGTTTCAGTCACTTCCCATCACTGATTAAATGTAATCTCTCCCTCTCCAAATTCATTTAATAATTTCAGATAGAATGCAAAAAAAAAAAAAAGGATGAGGACTTTAGAGTAAGCAAGTCCATTTCATGTTCAAAAGTCTTAAAGACATCAATAATTTTTAAACTTTTTTTTAATTTTACTTGCAGGCAGCATACTTTTACTGACAGGTGATACTTGAGGTAATCTGCCTCCCTTCAAATTTGTGATGTATCTAAGATTATACCTGGGCACACTAGAGTTCTAAATAAATGATATGATAGAAAAGAATACGTCATTTCTCTGTGTAAATAATAATTTATTTATTTTGAGTATGAATGAGAGTTGTTTCAGTCCGTCTCTCTCACACTTATTCCATATATTGGGATGTTTTCAAAAGGTATTTTTTAAATACAAAACAGAAAATAACCAATACATTAGAACACTGAATTAAAAATATGACGATTTCCAACTCATTGAGACCAAAGATAGCTGAAGACTGGAAGGAAGATCATAACCAACAGAACTGGTTCGTGTATTTATAGTGTGAAGTATTACAATTTTCTTCTAAACTATACAGAAATTAAGCTGTTGACTGAATTAAAAACATGTTTCCATCATTTTGTGTTTACTTTCTTTTGGTGTTTAGATTTTATTATAACAAAGTATTGAAAGACATAAAAAGTGGCCTGAAAAGAGTGAAAATAGAAGGATGAGATATAAAGCAACTGGGGAATCCATATACTTCCTGGTATGTGGAAAAACATAATACCCTTTTCAAATTGATTCAGCATTCTGCCCCAACAGTTAAATATGTTCTAATGCCTAACGTTTGGTGTGAGGTATTAATAAATGTAACTCTCACATTTTACATGTTCACTGCGTTACTAGTGTCTGAGTTTTAGTGCAAAATTGATGCTGTACCACTGGCTTCCATGGAACCTTGCCAGTTTAGACCAGCAGAGAATTTTGGTCTAAATTCTATCACCTTCTATAGTACACAGGGTTACCTGAATATAAAAAGTGCTAAATAAAATTAAATGTGCTTCTGTAATAGGGCACAGTATTTGGTGTTTTTGAGCTACTCTGTCTTTGAATCATGAATCCAAAATACTCATGCTATACTAGTGTCTTTTTGCCTAATATCTGATTTGGTTTTCTTTTTCCTGTTTGGTGAATTCTTTTGCTCAAATTGCTCACCACCACAAATACCTAATTACTAGTAGTTTTGCAAGATGATTTGAAAACAAAGCTCCCAGCTGAAATAGAGTAGAAGGTGGCAAGTTGTAGTTATTGCTGTTGATTTGGCTATAAATTGTGCGCACTGCTATTTTCTGTTAATACATCCCATTATTTTTGTTCCTCCATTTTCCTGTCCCAATTTCCCACTTATTTGCTTCATCACCTGTTATTTATTGAGGTTTTGATTAAGCTCTTTGAGGCATGGACTGTTATTTACTATATGTTTGTGCTATACAGTGCCCACAATATAAATTATTTATACAAGCATTATTTTTATTAATTAACAATATGGGCACTTATCAGTCAGATCAAAGCTGGCAAGGGGTATGATATTTAAAGTTCTGGTCATATATATAAGATCCATGTGGCATCTTTATTATTATTTCAGGTAATGTGGACTGGGACATACATTCTTATTAGTACACAATTAGAAACTTGGGGTCCCATGTTACTAATCCTTACTCAGACAAGTAGTCTCATTAACTTCATTGGGGCTGTTTGCATGGATAAAGATAGCAGAATCACTTCCCAGACTGTGCCATGACAAATCTGAGGATCTGTGAGGTAACATGCGTTGTATTATTTTCATTGTATTTTATAGTGTGCTTACTCTTGACCCTCTAGAATCCATCAGAGTACATTAGTTACTAGAATTGAAACAACATGAAGATAAATAGTGCTTGGACTAGTTGCAAAGGAAGTGAACAGTAGCAAGTAGTAGGTTGTTCATCTGCTTAATCCCGCCTCTGTCAGAATGAATTAATAGTTTAATGAGTTTTGTTTACACTAACCATTAATTATCTTTAAAAGAACCAACTAGAATATGGAACTCTCCAGGATGGTATTTATAAATTTCTTAATCTGTGAGAGCTAAATTAACAAAATAGTATTTGTCTCTGAAGTTCTAATGGTGGTGACATTTCGCTTGTCATTGACTCCAAAAATGACACAGCAAAGATATAATCGTAACATATGGCTTGGCCATTTTAATGGCAAAATGACATACTTTTTTTTCATATTTGGGCAAATGAGCGATGATTTGGTTTAGGCAAATATCCAAGCTGTTCATGACTTACGAGGCCTTTTTGAAAGGTCTCTAGGAAATTCATGGTACATATGCTTTGCATAGCACTGTACTGCACATGGATGTTTGATATCAAGTTTCCTCCTGAGTGCCCACTGATCTTTCTGTAATACAAAAAATGATGATGGTTTTTAGGGCTATCAAATAATTTTAAAATTACAATTAATTGCAAGATTAAAAATAGTCATGATTAATTGCAGTTTTGATCGCACTGTTAAACAATAATAGAATACCAGTTTAAATTTATTATAAATGTCTTGGGTGTGTTTCTACATTTTCAAATATATTGATTTAAATTACAGCACAGAATGCAAAGTGTACTGTGCTCACTTTATAATTTTTATTACAAATATTTTCACAGTAAAAAGATAAACGAAATCGTATTGTTCAATTCACCTCCTACAAGTACCATAGTGAAATCTCTTTATTGTGAAAATGCAACTTACAAATGTAGAATTTATTTATTTTTACATAACTGCACTCAAAAACAAGACAATATAAAAATTTAGAGCTTACAAGTGGAAGCATGAAGGGGCATATGAATGTTTAGCATATCTTGCACATAAAGACCTTGCAATGCTGGCTACAAAAGTGCCATGTGAATGCCTGTTCACACTTTCAGGTGACATTGTAAACAAGAAGCGGCAGCATTATCTCCTGTAAACCTGTTTGTCTTAGTGATTGGCTGAACAAAAAGTTGTACTGAGTATTTACCCATGCCCTTCGAGAAGCTTTGGGCACTGATAAATCATATTCACTAGGGGCTCAACCTTTCCCATTTCATTTTATTTACACAAACATTACAGACAATTGGGGGGGGACTCAATATTGGTACAGTTGTCCCCCCCTCCCTCCTTCTCATCAGCCCTGAAGCTCAGTTACAGTTTAAGATCAATGCAGATTGGTTTGGTTGAATTGCTGGGGGGGTTGCCTGCTGGCCCATCCAGTTGATCTGGGGTCTGGACCACCCTGAAAGCCAGACCTCTTGTTTAGATTTGTCTAGAACTGCTGCTGAAACTGCACACTTAACTTTGTTGCCTTTTGTCTGTACTTATCTTCTTATTGCGGCCACCTAATTTGTATATTCTAAGCCCACCTGTCCTATCATTCGGCCGCTTGCTTTCTATTGCCTGTCTGCCCCCCCTTCATTACTGGGTCAGAGTGACCCTGGACTGGCCTAGCATCTGGCTCCCCGTTTTTTTCCCCAGCCTGACTCTGGCATCTGGATTTAAGTACTAGTCGTGTCATCAAAGTTGTATTTAGATGTACTACTTCCACAGAGACAAACAGCATAGAGAGGTGGCTAGCTATCTGAACAGATGGAAACTTCTTTTAAAACAAGTTGGCTTTACCTTGGTGGCTCGTTGCAGCCAAAGGAGTTAAGCCAGTTGGGAGGTCCAAATAAAGAGACTTGGGATCCACTCCAACACTTCCACTGGAGTGACTTTCTCCTCTTCCAGTTGGAGGATAGGAAAATAGGATAGGTGGCAAGAGCATCCAAAGAAATGAACTTGCGGCTGTGTGTTCTGTCTACCTAGTCTAGGAGGATGCTCAATCTAACCTGCTAAAAAGGTCACTTATAGGGGTTTACTTGTGTTACAAAGACTTAAGATACCAACTAGGTATGACCATGGAACTACATCATGCAATCTTTCCTAGTGTTTTGCTAACATATGGCAAGTGAAGCAGGAAAAGTGTCTCTGTGTAGTATGTACAACGAGGTTATGCTGTCACTAAGTTTGCATTCTCTACCCTCCCTCCATTGGCATTACAGCACATACAAATGGGAGCAGAGCACCATAGATGCTGTTGTAGAAGGTAGAAATGAAGAAATCCCCTCACATCAAAAAAAAAAAAAAAAAAAAAAAAAGAATTACAGACCATTTAAGGAGGATTAGGGTGATGTCTTTATCCATAATAATATGCATTTCTTCCAAGGTGCAGATGTACCTCAATATGTTGTAAGATATAAAAACAATGCAATATTTATCACTGTTATAAAAAAATCTGTAATGTAACCTTATGCATCTTATGAAATATTAACCGTTCAGTTGAGAATCAAATACTACTAGGGATAAGAACAGCTGGAAAGTTACTTTGGATTAGGATTTGGATGAATCCAGAGTTTTGAACTAGAGCAATTTTTGAAAACATATTGAATGATCCTCTTCCACTGGAAATTTTGACTTGTTGTGGCCTGATAATGTCACCATAGTAACATCAAGATACACACAAGGTTTTCCCTCTGGTACTAAACTTTTTTTTGGTCATTTAAGCTACCCTAGTGAAAAGACAGAGTGATGAAGTTCAATTGGGCAGGGAATCTAAAGAGAAGGGAAGATTTTACAAAACACTTTGCAAATGTATTTAAGAGAATGAAATACGATTTGAAGATCACTACTGTACCTTTTCTTTTTAAAACTATAATTTAATCTGTCCAAATGCAATTATACTTTATTCTGTTTTTGTAAAGCACTTTGACTCTGGTACAAGTTACTGAACAGGATTTTCAAAAGTTCCTAAGTGAGTTTGAAAGTCAATGTGAGATAAGTACTTAACTTTCATAGGAACCTTTGAAAATCCCACCAGCTCTGTAAATTAATAAGAGTAATTTTCAAGCTACCCATAAAGTTATGATTCAGGAAAACACTTAAGCAAGTGCTTAATTTTAAGCATGTGCTTAATTTCTGTTGACTTAATGGGACTTAAATTGACACTTAAGTGTTTTCCTAAATGGGAAATGCTTTTTTCCTGATTAGAGCCAAACTCATAACTTCTGATGACATCTCAATTAAACTAATATCTTATTTATGATTATTTTATTAGCAGATATGGTGTTTTCCTTGCTCTTTTCTCTTAATTGGTTTAAATACCAAAAATGGAAAAAATATGTTTTTTATACATAAAATATCACCTGAACTATGCGTACTATGCCAGAGTACTAGCACATGAGTTGATTTTGGTTTTTTCAATATGTGAATATCTGATGACTGTTCTTAAATTATACATAGTACATCTGGTGGACATTTGGAACGTTATAGAAGCATTGCGAGAAAATGCATTAAACAACTTGGACCCAAACATAGAATTGAATGTGGCTCGTCTGGAAGCTGTGCTTTCAACTATTTTTTACCAGCTCAACAAACGGATGCCAACTACTCACCAGATCAATGTAGAGCAATCCATCAGCTTACTGCTCAACTTCCTGCTAGCAGCCTTTGATCCGTAAGTTTACCTCTACTATCCATATATGTTCTTCTTTTTCCTGATCAGTGGCAGGATTTTGTCTGTTTGTTGCGTCACTTTGAAAAACAGGTAACAAACTAAAATGTCTATCCCAAATAAAGAATGTTTAAATAGAGCTAATATTGCAAGGAGACCTGGCGTAAAGGAGTTAGGTTCTGGTCTCATTTAAACTCAATTATATCCAGGGTAATTCTCATGTATTCCACAGAGTTACTCCAGATTTACTCAGGTTTAAATGGGAGTAGAATTACTCACGGAGCAGATTCCACTCTTATCTTGCATAGTTATGTATTGAAATATCAAGATTGAAACCACTGTAATGATTCTATGGTAGTGAAATAAGTTAGTGGCTCATTATTTATTTTTACTGCAAGTTCTTGCAGCTGCAAGCAATTTTTCTGGTTCCTGGTAATGCAGCCTGTTATAAGACCGTGGCAGAAATAAGATAAGGATCAGGAGGTGGAATTAAATTAATATTGTCCATTACTTCCTAGACCATGTGTCAGAATACCTGCGTACAATGGGTGAGTTCAAGATGGAGAGAAGCTCCTAGGTTAACATTATAGATTACTGTACAGTGTATAGATATATATTATGGTTATGGAATGCAGAGACATGACTATGTTATTGCCATTTTTAAAGGCATCTGAATAGCTTGAATTCTCCAAATAGAACAGCTTTTTATTTTGACACATGCAAATTGCCTATTAGCTCTTTACCATTAATATTTTGAAAATGCACCAGCTGAAAACGTTGTTTGAGAAGCCTCAAAATAAGTATCTTCCCCCTCCCCCT